>JAPYKE020000254.1:70000-249663 GCA_028554795.2 Sinohyriopsis cumingii
CCTTGGCCCGTGGCTGACATCAAAGCATTAGTAAAACTTAATGAGGAAGCAAACCGGACAGGAAAACGAAATGTGATAAGCTTTATTGGCGAACGTTTGCCAGGGTACACAGCTGAGAAAATCAGGTATCGCAGAAGGAAATTGGGCCTTAAGTGCGAAAAACCCAACCAAGATGTAGTGGAAGACCACATCCCACTAAATGAACAGGGCATTGCAGGAGAAGTGGAAATCAATACCGGTATTAATGTGGATCAAGCCGGTATAAACACAGCATTAATTCTTGGGAACGCACAAATACAATGGGGTGAAGGCACCTCTGCATGCATACTTGATGAGCCAGTCACCAGTCCGTTGGTGCAAGAGAGCGCTGCATTGCTCAGAAAATTAGCAGGTGAAAGCTTGAACGATGAAATAAATTAACTGAGTGAAAACATATATGGTAAAATCGTTGTGGCATGGAAACTAAATGCCGCCCCTGCTAGCACGAGGCAGGGGCGGAGAAAACCAAACCGGATAGGGCAGAATGAAAGGAGGGAAAATAGAGCCAAAAGAAAGGCAGAAGAATACAGGCATACACAAACTATGTATACTGGAGATAAGAAGCGGTTAGTCGAAGAAATCATCTCGAGTGTTGAGGCCACAAAATGCACAATACCAACTGAGACAGTGGAATCCACGTATCGAGATCGATTTGGCGGGGTAAGTCAGGATGTTGATCTTAACTCTTATCCATCGCCGGTAGTAAGTGCTAATAGGGCAGCACTAAGTGTGCCGATATGCTATGAGGAGGTTAAAGAGTGTATCAAAGGTGGGAACCTTAAATCGGCCCCTGGGCCGGATGGGGTAAAGCTGAGAGACATTGTTTCTCAGCCTGAACATCTCGAGGTACTGACAAACCTCTTTAACATTTGGTCAATAATGGGACGTGTCCCAAAACAAACCAAAGCATCACGTAGCATATTGTTGCCAAAAACGAGCGATGGTCTAGAGAACATTAACAACTGGCGTCCGCTGTCTACATCAAGTGCCATCTTGAGACTGTACACGGCTATTTTAGCAAATAGACTGTCAGGAACTATTGTTATGAACCAGAGGCAAAGAGGCTTCATTCCGGCCTCCGGGTGTCACGAGAACATATATCTCCTGGAACATGCTATTAGACAAGCAAAAGGCCGTGGAAAAAGTCTCTGTGTGGCCATGTTAGATCTCGCCAAAGCCTTCTCATAGGCACTTAGAGGCAGGTCTGAGAAGACACGAGGTAAACCCTCACTGGGTCTCGCTAGTAACAGACCTGTACTCTGAATGCACCACTTCATTTAAGGTGAATGGGAATATAAGCACCGAAATTCTCATCACTAGGGGAGTGAAGCAAGGAGATCCGGTGTCGCCCTTTCTTTTCAATATTGCCCTAGATCCTATAATCTGTCTGATTGAAATTCAGCACAATGGCTTTACATTTACAGAGTGAATCACCATAGGCTCGTTGGCTTATGCAGATGATTCAGCCTTATTAAATGAAGGCCCCAAAGAGTTGCAGGCAAATCCTGACCTGTTCTCACAGTTCAGTAGGGACACGGGTTTAAAAATAAACGCCAAAAAGTTCTGTGCTTTCACGATCAGTCCATATGGAAGAAAGACGTATACCATAAACACTAGTGAGTCATTTAAGAGTGATGGTATAGCGATTCCGTGGATTGAGCCAGGAAAAAGCACGGTATTTTTAGGTGGCAAGATAGACCCGTGGACAGGTCTTCAGAAATCTTCACCAGTAACTACCTTAGAAGACTGGTGTAAGAAGGTCTGCAAGGCGGCCTTAAAGCCCAGACAGAAAGTTAGGATCATATCGGACAATCTAATCCCTAAACTGTTATACGAACTTAGTTTGAGCAACCCGGCCAAAGGCACACTGAGGAAGCTGGATATGGTTATAAGAATGTGGGTCAAGAAATGGCTTCACCTCCCGGAGTCTACAACTAGCCACTTCTTTTATACAGCGACCTGTGACGGTGGGCTGAATCTGCCGAAGCTGGAGGAAATCGTCCCTAGGATGGTGACCAAAAGCTGGCGCAAGATCCTGAGTTCGGAAAACAACATTAGGGATATAGCAATCGCAGCGGGACTAGAGGAATCGATGAATAAAGTAATTGATAACTTTGGTCTCACTGTACCAAGATGGCGAGAGGAGGAACGAACTAGATGGTCGAACCAGAGAACACAAGGCAGTGGTGTTAACGATTACAATGCATCTGGCACGGTGAAGAAGGTACCGGCATCGAACAGGTGGTTGAACCGGCCTGGTCTCCTATCGGAACGGGAGTATTCCGATGCAATTAGGATACGAACAAATACCTTTCCGACCCGTGTGACTGCGAATAACAGGACAAAAGCGGGTGTCAGATGTCGCCACTGGAAGGCACCTGGTGAGACCGTATGCCATGTAATGTGTATTTGTCCCTGGACATTACAGTTACTGATCCGTAGACACGACAAAGTTGTTGAACGACTCGCAACTAAAATGAGGAACCTAGGATACGTCGTCTTTGAGGAACCTCATTATCGTTTCAGCGGATCTCTCCTCAAACCGGATTTGGTAATTACGAAGGGAGGTCGCTCCTGGATCGTTGACCCAACAATCATCTGGGAAAGCAACAATCTGGTAGAGAGAACGGAACAGGCCATGCGAGAGAAATCTCTAAAATATGACTGTTTACGTTCGCTGATCGAACAGCAAACGGACACCCAATGTGAAGGAGCCTTTGGTATTGTCCTTGGCGTGAGAGTTGCTTTGCCTCAGCAAACTGTGAAGGTTCTAGAGTCATTGTCGCTCAGTAGTAGCTCCTTTATGGTTGAGCTCTGTGAGTGGATACTCCGCCACTCAATCAAGATAATAAGAGCCTTAGCAGGTTTAAGCCAGATCGATCAGATAACAGATCTTCCAGATGACGAGAATGAAAATCTGCTTGGTGAGGTCATCGATCTACCCGCTATACCGGAGATGGTAAGAGAAGACACATAACGCTAGGAGGGAAACGGGCCTATAACTAAGCATAGAGTGGAGTTGATCTAGCTATGGTGTGGGCGGTTTCCCCCCTAAATACATCTCAGCGAGGCATTATCCAAGAAAACCCCGGACAAACAAACACTCTTCACTTAGAATGATGAATTTCTAAGAGTCAGGACTCTAACAGTCTCGTCTGTTGCCCTGTAATTAGTCCTGTTATTGCTGGGACGCCAGATGATAGTGCTAGAAAACCCGGGTCACACAGGGAGGGCTTTTAAGATCAAATTAGAATTCTTGCCTACCCGTCGTGGCTATTGCCGGAAAAAGATGGTAGTATTGGGATGGTGGACTAACAACACGCGTTACCGGACGTAAACCGGAAAAGAAGGGTAATCCTTCTATTTAATAGCCAAATGCCTCGTCATCTAATTATTGACGCGCATGAATGGATTAACGAGATTCCCACTGTCCCTATCTACTATCCTGCGAAACCACAGCCAACGGAACGGGCTTGGCACAAACGGCTGGGAAAGAAGACCCTGCTGAGGTTGTCTCGGAAAAGTTTTAGTGAGATTTTGGCCAATTTCTGTCCATTGTTGATCCAATTTTTGCTCAATTACCGATAGTGGTGGGATTTTTGCCAATTTCGGTCCATTTCTTGCGTAAATATTTGCTCAAAACCAGATACGAGGTAGGATTTTGAGTAAATTTTTGCTCAACGTTGTGCAAACTTTTGCTCAAGTGGGAAATGAAGTGGAATTGTATTGCGATGCTAATTTCATGCAGAGAAACGATAACTAAACCTTTCTATGAAGTGTTTTGAATGCCATATAATGAAATTGCACGGAATTTTAATTTTTTTCAAAGAGCGCAATTTGTAGGTTTTGCCAACATGCAATTACATGGGGTAAGGGGTGGAGAGGGGGGAAGGGAGGGGGAGAGGGAGAGAGGGAGGCGGAGAGGAAGAGGGGAGAGGGGAGAGGAGGGGACGGGGAGGGGGAGAGGGAGGGGGAGAGAGGGAGGGGGAGAGAGGGAGGGGGAGAGAGAGATAGATGGAGCGAGAATACGAATTTACATTCCGTTGAGCTTAAAATTAGCAATATGTTTTAATTACCCGTCAAATCTTCTTCTCCGTTCGTACCGTCCAATTAAGTATTGTAAATTAACGCAACACTAATAAGGCGTGAAAGTGCATCGTGATTTCCATATGTCAGTACAAATATAATTTCCTATACGGATTGTTTGCTGCGTACTTTAGGTCTAACGCTTCAAAGTCCGTTCCGTAATGTTACCAAAAATCAATAACTAAAATTAGTATATGCCCATTTTTTTCTCCGTTAACTTTACATTGTCAGAATCGTTCAATATTACCTGATACTGAACTCGCGTGCAAATACACATATTGCATTTACGTATATAAAGGAACTACTTTCTATTGTAACCAAACAATGGACGCAGACGCCAGCACTTTTGATTTGAAAACAAAACATGTACAGTCGCGTAAGAGGCGCCTTACGTTTTGGTTGAATATATTTGATTCTGAATGAACTAAAACTGATGTTATGAGGACTGCCACATACCAGCTGCTTTGGCACATTCTGCGTTAACTTTGTTGAAACAATATTTCGGATTTAGGCTAGCTACATTATACAACAGACGCAAGAAAGGGTCCTTACAAAAAACATACAAGTGACAAGTCATATACTGTCTTCTTTAGCTGGTGATAAGAATGCCCAAAAATATACCTAGTTTTACACCCTGAGTTTCCTCAAAATGTACTTTCTTAGGTCGGTAAAACCGAACTACATGAGCCATGTCATAAGTTCTCAATCTTGATTACACATTTCGAAATTGCATTGTAATTATGATGATAAGTGCAATTGCATCCTCCTTACTGTACTCAAAAGGAAATAAACATTAAATAATCTATTTGATTATTACAATTGAAAGACTTCATAGTTTTCCCACATTATGATTTAAAACATTCAATGACAGAAACAGAAACACATTTGCAGATGTTAACACGCTTCTCCCTCGCTTTTTCAACCCCATGTATTTCATGTGGAATTGTGACATATAAATCCAGTCCATAATTACGAAATTACGTAGAATCGAACAAATACCAAAATCTATTCATTCTAGATCAAATGGAAAAGTTGTTCCAATTCTTTCGCAATATGACTCCAAATTTCAATTTTAACTAAATACGCCATTTTTATTCTAAAGTTATGTCGAACGCGCGACTAAGCTCAAACTTATCTGGGCGGATTTATGTGCGCAGTAATACTGTTGTTGTTGTATAATGATGAATATGCGCTTGTGTATTTAGTTTTAAATGCGGCATGCATTCAGTTAATTTATTTCGTGTAGTGTATTTTATTAATATAAATAAGCATTAGGTAGAATAAAAACAATTTAGCATAAAATAAAAATGTTAATACATTTGTATTGGTAAATATGAACTTGTTCTGTCGGATGGATATATTGCACTCCCAAAGTTTGAAGTATTTCCATTGGAAAAACTCGTTCATATTTTCCCATTGAAATGCAGTAACCTATAATTGTTTAAGACATAAGGTCACGTTTAACACATTATATAATGCTTGATATCTACTTTTGACGAGAAACTTCTGTTGAGATAAAATCAATATGCAATACATTTAGTTCTTGAGATATCGGTATCAAAGCAACACTTTTAGGTTGAGTTAAAACCAGGACTCACACAGGTCCTGGACATTCTTTTCTATTCTCAGTGTATAGAAAATCCTAATTTGTTCCAATATTGTTTAATAATTTTGTTAAATGCTTACACAAATTAAAGAAATAATAACCTTCATTTGTAGCCAACACTAATAAGATCCAACTGTAATTTCTGTGTGGGCTCCCTGTTCCCAAACAAACATACTGGTTATTTATCCTATTGGCGACACTGTGTAATTATCTGGTTAAACAGATGAGTCATAATTTTAATTTTAATTTTATTACCTGCCGCAAAATGGTACGATTAGGATATATGGGCGATTAGTAGCCATTGTAAGGAATTTTTCCTTCTTCAATGCATGAAACAGGAAACGGCTCAGATAGTTCACTCTATATAGCGGTAAAGACAACGTTGAGAGAGGATGTGGTGTCACTGGGAGAATTTTGCTAAATTGGTTAAAGGATGTGTATATTCCCTTTAAGTATGGTTTACTCCCTTTGACACCTGTTTTCATTTACTTTAAAAAGTCTGGCTAATGTTTATGTTTAGCGTTGACTTGTGTGTAAAACTCTTGCCAAAATCACCCCAGAAGGAAATTTAGAAAACAACCTCTCAAACAGTCCCATAACGAAAAAGACGTCTTCACATTTTGTACAATATTATTAGCTAGATACAAACTAAAGAATAAGTCGTATTTATATTGAGTGCGTGTTTGATGATAAAACATCATTTTTACAGTCTTATATATTAAATACAGGTTTCATTATATTATACAAATCCATTTGATGTGTAACGCATTATTTACCACCGTCAAATACAGCCCAGCAATTAAAAGCAGAAGTTCAATAATGAATTCATAATTCTTCTTAACAACTGTATGAAATTGACTGCTGAAAAGAATATTAATGTATGGAAATTGGTGTGATTCCATTACTAATCATTCTGTTTCATCCTTGGTCCAGGGTCGGGTTTCGCCCACCCTCCCACTACGACGATGGGGTGGGTGGGAGGCGGCTATATTGCTCTGACAGTGATCCTTGAGCGGGACTTTATATCATGCATCCGCTTCTGACTGTCAGGGTTTTGCTTAGGTGACAGGGTCCAGTTTCGTAAATTGGCCCCTGGCAAATTTCTTAACTTAAGGTTATGGTGTGACTTTTTCAGCTATTATTGTTTAGTATTTATAGATATGGATATATTTGTGAACTAGGTGTTTTGGGCTTGTGTTGTTCTTGAAATTGATGTCAGGCATGTACACCTTCCATAGGTGCTCTGCAGTATGTTGATAGTGAAATACCAATAGTTGGCTAGGAAGAAGAGCTAGCCTCACATAGCAGTAGACACGTGGGTTCAAGGCAACTAGAGTATCTCAAAAACGGCTTGGATGACAACCATTCTGAATTGCATCAAACTATTTAGTAGACAATGTTTTTCAAAATTTTCATCCAGGGAAAGGGCTTGCGTTTGCACTGTGAGTACCACACGCTGTCAAAAATGGCATTTGGATGTGAAAAATGCATGTATAAAATAGGGGTTGGGGTGCATAAACCTCTTCTGCTGTGAACTGCCATTGACTTCTCTGGTCAAGTGAATACTATTCTTATGCTTTGTTTTAATATAGGTATCTAAAAATATGGACCTTTTTGACCTCACTTGTGTATTTGATTTTGTATGATTTTTTATACTAGGTCGCTGATTGCGGTATTAAATTTGTACATAAAAACTGGACCATGCCCCCTTAGTGGAGTTGATTACTTTGTCATCCAAAATACGATACTGTCGATATAGCAATAAACAATAGATACATGTACCGGGAGAGTATGAATGTGTATACGAGTCTTCAGTAGTCGCGTGCACAGTCCTGATTGGTCATTCGCAATGCGGGTTTACCACAGATACGTATAATCGACTAGAGTGATTGGTATTGCCAACGTTGTTCCTGGCCGAGCAAGAATACTCCTGACACATATATTTAAATTAAATATCTTGAAAAACGTTCATCGCATCGAGAACGTTTTAATAAGTTGAATAAATCAACATACTGAATAATTCAGAGGTATTTGATATTGGTACCCCAGTGTTATGTATATTTAAATTTATTATATCTGATTTAATATAAATTTATTTCAATTTAATTGTTTGTCAGTTTTACATTTTTATTTTTCATTACATCATATTGTAAAGTAAATGTATTCACTAGAGGTGATATTTTTTAAAGGAAATAGTTTTACCTTGGCTGTTAGTTTATAAACACCACGTGTTGATCTAAATCCCGACCTTGTTTCAAAATTTGTATCAACCTTCGTAGCAAATTCTGTTCTATTTTAAAATGATTGGTTGTTTCGAAGGTCATGATGGGACCTTGTATTTAAGATTTAAACAATTTCACTTATTATATTTTTATTAGAGTAAAAATGGTTGATTTTCGTCAGGATCACACCTGATAAACGTGATCTGTAACAAGTATTTTCTTCTATAAACAGCCAGAAGATGATCACGTCACCCTTCTTTACGTTTTTGAAAGCCCGTATAACCCATGTTTTGGAGAATTAATCTCACTAGAAGTTGGGCTGTTAAATTGTTAGTTGTATGTTATGCTGTTTGGAGTTATTTCAAATTACTTGGTTTGGGGCTATTTCAAATTACTTGGATTCAAAACGATTATTTCTGTCATTTTTCTGGAAAATACGTGTGCTCATGTAATATTGTGGAACAAGGACAGTGTTAAAAAAAAGTTTATTCAGTTATCAGAAACCGGAGTGATAATTCTTATTTCTACAAGGAACTGTAGACTTCAACACTACATATTGTATCATACGTCATCGTCTTCCATCTTGGATTCTTCGTCGGGATTCAAACATTTCGTTATTAAGACTACTAAAATTTTATTCTCTGATTATTTTTGGATCATTTTTTTATTTGATTCTATAAAACCGTAAGTTCATATTTTGTCTTCATTTTTTACAGAACTTTCCCAGGGAAATAAATTATTGTATTTTTAAAGCTTGTTGTTTTCACTCTGTCTTGTGCTACTGTTTATTCGAGCCTAAACAAGTGACATATGTCTCAGGTCTACCTATTAGGATTGTTTGAGGTTTGCTTTTAGGCAAGCTAACACACACATGTTATATCATGCGATGCAGTGTAACTAAAATATGTTTGCCTGACATGCATACATATACACACACAGACATACATCCTATAGTGGCTAAACCAGTTTAGTTTGAGTAGAATTCGAACCTGCATAAGGAAGGCACGAATACTTTCATTTTGATAAATATCACAAGTTAGCTCTAATATTTTTGTCTATCAAAAAGATGTTTTGAGAGACGCTGGTCACATAGTCATGCAGCACTCTAAGGTTTTCATCAAGAACTTTTGGTATCTGATCCTGTATTCGGTTTTGTCCAATATAAATTGTTATGTACATTTAACTGATACTGCTCGCCGGCTTTTCATACTGATTATTTGTTATATACATCTGTGTTTTTAGTTGATCTTGTCCAAAATCAAGTTATATGTGTACCTGACCAGCAACATTTATTTGGTAAGCAACATAATGCATAGATAAATAATTTTTATATGAATGTGAATTCAAGATTCAGATCATTATTAATCGCAAACATGTTTACTTCGATTGAGTTAAAGATTCAGTTTTGATTCTGACTTTAGAAACGTCTTGAATGGAAGTTTTCATTAAGTTGAGAAAATATTTTCATAAAAATGGCAATTGCGATCCAGATAAAGTAGAGCGGTATGTAATTTTGGATTTCTAATAATTATTTATCAGTACCTTAACGTGCGAAGCAGATTCATTCTTATTGTTATGTTTAGTTTTAATTTGGATGGAATCATTTATTAAAATTACTCATGAATTAACAGTGTGCTCAGTACTATTCTTGAACAGAAACATTAATTTGGAATAATAGAGAATTCAGACAAGGTCATTTTGTAGTGTATTATTCGATACATCAGAATACTCTAGCCCATCACCGCATTCCAGGCTAATGTTATATTAACACATTTGAGACTACAGGCACAACAACGCATACAATGTAGGAATTTAGTTGTAATACCACTTAAATTCAGTTATAACTTTGTACATTTAGAGTTGTGATATAACTTTTAGGACCATATGGGGTTTAATTCACATACTGTAAGTTCTGTTTAAATTGTTTCTTTTTATTCTAGGGAAATACATTATTTGTTGAACTGTACAGAACTTGTTGGTTTATGCTCTTTTATATTACTTAGTTTAAGACCATAGTATGGTAACAAAAAAGGTTGCGATTAATCATAAAATCCCTCAATGGAATGCCACCTGTATCAAGTTAAATGAGTTTTATTTCAGTAAATTGCAATCACAGCAACAAATAGAGAGTTGTGGCCTCTCTTATCTTTCCAAAACTTCACAGAGAAAGTTGTTTCATATTCTCGAAAGCTAGAAAATAAACGCGTTCATAAGCTGGACATGGCTGATCAGAGTCTAATTTAATTAACATCGAAGGAAAAGCTGAAAAAACCCTGAAATTACATTCATGGCTGCTATTGCTAGTTATTGTGAATTGTCGATTTAGCAAATAAATGGGTAGTATATTATGATATTCAAAGACATAATTTTACAATCAGAATTAGATGATTTAATCTGCATTGTATATTAGTTATTTTTATTTCATTATATGATATGGATTATGTACAATTATATCTAATTGCTGAACTGGCTCACAATCAGTAAAAGTTTATAAATAACTTTGGATAACTATTAGGATTATTATCTGAAGCTGAGTTAATGACATTTGAATTTCTTCAAATAGCTAGATCTTATATACGTGTTGTTTGTCACATTCTTTTTTGTAACATACCTTCTAATTATTCTAGAGCAACGGAATCTGAACAAAACATGTATGTGATTTCGTATTGTTTACGTATCCCCGGTTTAGTCAGACATTCGTTTCAATGCCTGTAATGTGTACTTTTAAACATATGAATTAGTTAGCTAGGTCTTTATTTAAGATAGTATGCAATGCTTTGAAAAATCCATATAATGTACATAACCAGAGTTTTGCTTATTCATATACAGTAATCATTTTTCATCGGTCTGTTAGCATTGCTGAGATGGTGAATTACACCTTAGCTTTGAATTTCTGACAAATATTGTATTGGGTATAGCAATGGATTTAAAATGCAGTCTTGGGTAAATGCAGTTGTTCTTACTTTTCTAATGGAACATAATTAATTTTGGAGATGTGTGTGTGTGTGTGTGTGTGTGTGTGAGTGTTACAAAGCAATTTAGGTATGTTAACTAACATCAATGAGAAACACTATATTCTTCCTTGACTGAGGGAAAACACCTATGATTAAGTATTATTTATGTTCTTTAAATCTGCTTGTAGGTGTCAAACATGAATTATAGGGTTTCACTGATTAAAGTAAAGAAAACTTCAGGCACATACACTACCTGTATACATACTGCGTTAAAGTATCGAACAGAAACCAAAGTAAGCATAGGAAGTCTGTTTGTGTCTGTTGCATCTTGATTAAAAGAAAATAACATAATTTGACCTATGATTAAGCAAACTTTATTTGACTATGGATAGCATCGATCAATCATTGTGTTATATATTAGCATCGTGTTGATTCTCTATTTCTCTGGCTGAAAGAAGACTATAAATATGTAGCCTCAACGTTTGCTAGAAATCTCCGAAACCTAAGTAATTGCTTTATTGCGTGTATACAAAAAATTAATTATAGGAATCCTTCAACCACCCAGACCAGTGAGTATATCTCTCGGAAAATTAAATCCTCTCTCTCTCTCTCTCTCTTTCTCTCTCTCTTAGTATGCATTCCTTATGCCGAGCAAGATGGTAACGATATTATCACACATTTTGTAACTTTTGAGATGGTGTTATGTCTCAAATATACATAACGTCTATGCACACTATTTTATACGATGTTTTAGCCTTTAGTTGCCTATACACGATATGAGGATATTAATTTCCATTAAGTTACTTGTAACTTAACCATATAGAATGCAGATAGTAGTCTTTCAATATATCAATATTCACTCCCCAATACTCTCTCTCTCTCTCTCTCTCTCTCTCTCTCTCGTATGGTTTAGACATTATGAGAAACACGTAGAAGCAGTTAACCACCTGTCTTGAATATCTTCAGTTTTTATAACGAGTTTTGAACAAAATCCATGGAATCTTTAATTCCTTGCTTATTAGCATCGATACTTTGTAACTGTGTTTGTACATATATGTTTTCATTCCAAACTATTGTACTCATCTGAACATTGCTATTCACCTTCTTATATTATAAAACTGCACCTCGCACTTACCGATCTCACTGACTTATAAAATATATGACCCTTGTTCACATGTACGTGTAGGCCGGTAATTTCAAGGAAGTACCATATTATTGGGCAATATATTTATTCGTTGAAACGAATATATATATATATATATATATATATATATATATATATATATATATATATATATATATATATATATATATATATAGTATTCGTTCATCCAAAATGTGAAGCAGACCAAATCATGTTGACATTCATTTGACAACGGATGCTACATCAGGCATGTTCAAAGGTATCCGCAGATGCTACCGTCCAATATGCACGTATGTATGGTAGGAGATAATAAACTATTTTCTTATCGCAATGGCTTGTTCAACTTGTACAATCGTTCTATTGTAAATACTCAAGACCGCTTGTTCAAGAGGACATACAGCTTGATTGTATGCACTTCGTTCTCTGTGGTGAATCGTGTTGTGAGAGTTGCACGCAAACAAGTCTTGTCAAAGTATTAATGTTCCTGTATACATCCTCTAAGTGTACATGTTATAGTTACTGGCAAAATATTGCCCTTCAGACCTTCCTTCGCATGAAACTTAACAAAACATAACGTGGCGTATGTCCAGTGGATCTGTGCGCTGGTTCCTGTGCACCGTTTCCTTTGATTCAACGCAAGTGATCTAATGCCCTTGTCTTTAGAGATAACTCACAAATCACGTATGTCCACGTGTGTTCCTCTCTTGACTCGACCAGTATGGGTACGTGAATGAGCTTGCCAATAGCTTCCCCTGGGTCGGGGGTTATTCATGTCATGTACTAAAATTGACACTATCTGTTAAAAGTTTTAAAGAAACCACTGTAAGACTTATCTCCAATTCTGCTTGAATATCTTGAATCCGTGCTTAGAGACATAGTGTCTGGAAGACTAGTGGTTTTTATAACATTTAATGACCATCTTGTGTATGGCACTTACTCATTGCAGTTCCGTGTTCATATTCGGGCACGTATCCATACAATTCAAAAGTCTGATTATTATTATTTAAAGGGCTGAAATTATGTTAGAAGGATTCTGAATGATTACAGGACGATACCAATCATGTAGGTTATTTGTAAAGTGTTTGAATAGGTTTCATTAAGCAGGGAAACATACATATCTAAATCGTTTGATTTTAAAGCATGTATCTCCAGCAGAGAGTACATACTGTTCTAGTTTAGTTCTTATTTAGCCGACAAACTAGTTATGTGTACTTAGAAAACTTGAAGTAGATTGATTACAGCTTATCTTGATACTGAGCAATCGTCTGGCAACGGCATAATGGCTAATTTATTATATAATTTCAAATCGGCCTCAATCCCAGGATGTATAATGTGATTGTTAATCCATACACAGCTATGTACAGCATAGTTATCCTTTCAACAAGATTGTACGTGCTATATTTCATTGATTTACTCCAGTTCAATATACGTGTCTGACCTCAACAATCTGTTCACCCTTTCATTACAGGCCTCTTCTGACTCTTGTTTTCTCATTATGCCCCGTATGGAAACAAAGTTCTACGGACAACGTTATTTTGCGTACCAGGACCAAACAACCTCGAATTATTGCCTCTTGAACTTAGGCACAATGATGCTCAGATCTCATTCATGAGTGCCCTAAACATTCACTGGTTTATACTGGACTGCCATAATCATTATGACTTAACAGGGCTTCCTAACCGATATATATATATATATATATATATATATATATATATATATATATATATATATATATATATATGATCCGTTTTAGAACATACTTATTGCATAAAAGCAGAAAGCAAAGTAAAACATAAAATAGATTATATTATCTGCATGCCATGGAATGTACATTTCTACCTAATATAATCCACAGGTTATAACAACTGTGTATCATATCATTGGTATCGTTTAACATAGTAGAACATAGTAGAACACATATTATTAAATGACTCAGGTCCTACTAGATAAAGCCGAAATCGAGATCAGATTATATTTTCTCTCTCACGCCTTATATTTCCATATAGTATTGTCCCTGACGACATGAGAGAGAGAGAGAGAGAGAGAGAGAGAGAGAGAGAGAGAGAGAGAGAGAGAGAGAGAGAGAGAGAGAGATTAAGGTAAGCTTATGGATGTTAGGAAAAGAAACGTTAATTTTCTTCTGACTTTCTCACTATATTCTAATTATTGTTCCGATTGTTATTAACCCAAGTAACAGACAAGACCAAAACCCAACAAGTTTTGAAAGTTCAACAAACAATTCCTTTCTCTTGATTACAAAATCGGTAATAATAAATCTCAAATAATTATTTCATAATAGTTTTATCACAAGTCCAAATGTATGATGTTCCTATTGAATTCCAGTGGTAGTCCAAAAAAATAAATATTGTATGTGTTGATGTGCCTGTAGTCTCGAATGATCTAAAGTGCAAATGTCGTGCAATGTGGCGATTTAATAACTGTATTGTGATGTATCATATCATATAATCTAAAAGACATTGTCTAAATTCCGTATAATTCCAAAATGACGTTTTAGGCCAAGAATATTATCGAGCACTTTGTAATTCCTGTGAATAATAATTTGAATTAATAAATAAACCCACACTAATAGCCGAACACAACAATAAGACTGCTTCTGCCCCGGATATGAAGGCAAAAATGAATACTTCTTAAGTAGAACAAGTTTATATAACCCTATATTTGACCTAGGTCACAAATATCCTTTTCTAGAAATAATCAGTCAACTTAATGGAATATTTCTTTTCAGGAACATTCTAAGATCAAAATCAAGACTGTACCTTTATCTCAAACTGAAGAAAACACGATCTGAATATTAGATATATAATAAGAGAAATAGGAGATATGTATTATGATGTTAAAAAGTAAACGTCACTGATCAGGTAGAATATTAACTAGCATTTGGACTAAGATCAATTACAAAATACCGATATGCATAACATGTTATAATTGATAAAAGCCAACAAACACTACAAATTAAATATAGATACAATTGTATTAATGGTTAATATGTAAATGCATCTCTAATATAGAGATTGTAACATGAATATTATACTGTCGACACCATAATTATATCAGTGTATTCAAACGCCATCGGCGTTTCACGATTGGATATACCAATGGTATTATTATATTACATCAAAGTGTGAAGTATTTCAGGAATAACGCGACACAAAAAATGCATCATCATTTACATATACTGTTGAAAGTACCTACGCAAATTTGACGGAAATCCCGTTCATCTATGTATATGTAATACGTCTTACCCGACCAATTCGTTCAAAAGAATATAATGCCATAATAAACACTTCATGCCACTATTGAAAACAATCTTTTGGGAGAAAATCAATAAGAACCCCCCGTCACCCGTATAATGTTCGACATAAATGTGCGAAGTGGATCACTGTTGAATCGATATAGTTAGCTTAGCTGACAAATATCACACGGACGGTTGTAAATCATTATATTGTTACATATATATTGCAGTGTATCAGTCTGGGAAAAATAATATTGTTTTAGTTGCTCATTTCCAAGCTTCGCTACTCGTTACAATACAATGATTCCACTTCACTCATGAAATATTTCAGTATATCTACAAAGAGAAATGTAGATATTTTCTATATATGCTTATAAAATATAATACGATAAAAATATAATCTTATCCAATCATTTTAGTCTCCCACGAGCAGACTCTCTCTCTCTCTCTCTCTCTCTCTCTCTCACACACACACACACACACACACACGTTGGAATAACTAGTACAATAAACTGATCAAGTGCAAAGTAGTCCCCCCACATATTTGTACAATTCAGTGTTCCTTCAGAATTGCAACGGGAAACTGATATTTCCATTGTGTCACTCGTGTGCCGAAAGCTACAATCAGTACGTAGACATAAAGCGCGCTTATACAGCAACGTGGGGTTTGTCTGGGATTGTGTTTTATGCTTGATTGTGAATACGAAACGCAAAATGTGTACGAAATATGAAACTTTTCCAACCCGGACCAGTGCGAACTTGACGGATAGAGACCCGGCATATTTTCACCACACGTCACGAATTCCTAAAAAAAGGGAAAAACGGCAAATAATTATTCGTTGTGATTGATCCCAAACAGAAGACGAGAGAGAACTATTCAAGTGATGGTGCCAGTCAGTGGAGCTAATTTAACTGAACTTGGTCCAGCGCAGATATGGAACACTGGCTTTTGCCAAAGGTTTATTGAAATGTTAGTGGCTAAACCATTATCCCCAAAGTGACAAATGTTGCGACCGATTCATTCAGTAGTTAGACGATAAAGTAAAACCTATTAAACTTATCGACATCGTACAAGACGATCTGGTCATTATGAATTAAGAAGAGACGCTCAGCGAGTTTGCAAACGAGGTCATAGCTGTTGTACTTGGTTTTGTAATCTGTAACTTCAAGGTGACGGTACGCTTAACCTTTACACAAACAACTATCAATAAATACATTACAATATAAAAAATGGCTAAATCATATTGGCTAAATAAAAAGAAAGGTGAATGAAAATCATAAAGACATTATGGCATTGTTTGAAATTCATGTCCTGCCTTGGGTCATTTCCAGTGTATTGCTTCAATGCGATCTTATAAACTGTAAGTCTGATAAATGTAAAAATAATATTTGTCACCTTTATTTCATTAAGATATAACAATTGATTAATGTTTTTCTAGTTTCTCTTTCTAATATGCTTCCAGGTGTTCAAAACTTAAATATGTTTGGAGCAACACAATGCATAGCAAGTGATAACATGTAAGGGTTTTTATTGTTTGCTTTAAATTCAGTAAGAATATCATTTTTTTTTAGAAAGTTAATTATTGCGATATTTAGATTAGCGATTTTTGTATTTGTTCTCTGTGGTGAGGAAATAATCTTTAAATTACTTAATTAGGTTTCATTAAAACAACCTGAACTACTACATAAACGAATCAATGTCTTCGATTTTCACTCTAACTTCTAGCTAGAATCTGCAGTAGCACAGTCTAATCCAAGAGACATCTGCATAACTGAAAACACTACGTTTCTGGCAATAGATATGTTTTGTATTAATGTGTTAGGAAAAGCATATTACACTTACATATATAGGGCTCAGACACATAATTCAATCCACATATATTGTAAAGTTAAAAAAAAAGATAGCTATCATCAGGTAATTATTTCAGCTAGTCATTTCTTCCAAGATTTCGAGGAAGTAATTTCAATTTCTCTCCAATATCAATAATGAAATCACGCACATGAATTCTTGAGATCCACTCGGTTTATGTCATTAAGATCCTGCGAAGAAACATAAATTCAGCATTGTTGTAGACATTACCATTCGATGATATTCAGTTAAGATTTTGAACTCCGCTTCCTACAGCAGATATGTCACACCAAACTCTAAAAAAGAGATGCTTTTGTTCAAAGATACGAAACCTTCTCACTCGTCGACATGATAATTTTGCTTCCAAATATAAAAGCCACTGTGGTAAATTTACGTGACTTTGCCGCGTTAGTATTAAACAAGATGTAACCATGTTTTGTCCACATTTATTACAATAATCGTGTGCGAAGCTCACCTCGAACAAAGAAATTTCTCCCGATTTTCAAGAATTTTCCTGGATGGCGAGTGTTGATGAAACTAAATGAATATTTCCTAGAATTCGCTTTCCTTTCTTGACCATCCTGAAATTGTCTTTATTGATGGATTGAGCTTAATCTCCAGAAATCACTGAACATGGCTAATGCAAAAGGGAGAGAGTAGTATAGACAATTTGTGTGTGTATATATATATATATATATATATATATATATATATATATATATATATATATATATATATATATATATATATATATATATATATATATATATCAAGGATTCCTAGCAACGATATACAAGGCAACATGAATATTTATTTGTGGACCAATTGTGCAAAAGAGTAAGATCTGTATAAATGTATCTATTGATATTCGTATCTTTGTCTTTCTAAATTTTTTGTTTGTTTACACACATGCGTACGTACGTCTACCAGAATTAAATAATTTACATTTTCATGCATTATTTCTCTCGTTTTTTACGAGTATTAGCAAGCAAATATTTTTTCATGTTTTCCAACATGTTTCCAGTTCCTTCACAATGAATAAGTTTTGAACCCTTACGTGTATGTATTTCTTGGAGTATTTCTTTTGCATTTGACCATCTCTTGAATATCATTGCCTCAGTTTTTTGTTTTTGTTTTGAACAGCGTTAATGATAACGTAATAATGATAAGTTCCTATAACTGGAAGCATTATTTGTTCAAATGCATACTGTTCTATGCGAAATTGGCGCTTATTTAACATATTTTGCCCTCGTTTACTAAGATTCCTTATGTATCAAATATGTCTCACTCGTTATCAGAATTAGCAAAGAATCTGGAAAATAAAACGTGAACTGCTATTGGTTGCTGCGTCATCAGTTCCATGTTGAGTAGTCAAAAACATTTATACACAATAGCAAGCACTGAAATTATGTTATATTGCTGATGAAACTTGATTTGCTGATTTTGCTCGATGTTTCTCAATGGTGCAAGAGTTATATTGAAATGAGCACACAAGCCTGATTGTCGAATACGTTAGTGTTGCTCATTTAAAGCTCAAATGATCCTGTTAGGTGGGAAAATGTGGTATATTCGAAATCAACTGAATAATACAGAATCTTGAAAAATATTGGTCTTAAACATTGTTGTGTGCCATTAAAACTAGATAATATTGACTTTTCTTCACATTATGAGCCAAGTAATTTCTCCTTTGATCTGAGAAACCCAGCGATTTTCCCATGCGTACGAAGTAATCCGATATGTATCGGCAACATCCGTGGGTCAACTGATTTCTGTCGAAAGCTGGAATACAAGTATTGATGATGTCGCCGCTGTAAATATATGAAGCAAACACCACGCTATTTCGGCTACAGTAGGTGATCCTTATGTGATATTATACCTTACTCGGCCAAGCATTTACGAGTCTTTTAAAAGGTATAACTGTAGTGCACTAATTTTATAAGTTCATGACGTATGCTTAAAACTCAATCTCAAAATTCTCAACAGCTGGGGTTTTCTTCAGCCCATGTTTGCCCTTCAAAGTATGCAACTCCCCAGCTGATCACGAATATTCGCCCGTATCTTATTTTATCTAATGCACACTTTTTCTTCTCAGATTCACTTAAAAACTCAGGACCGCCTATATTTATTCCTCTTGAATCAATTTGTCCGCCATGAGCGAAGGTTGTTGTTAATAGATTAATCACAAACGGAATTTGTCAACTGAATCACATCTCCAGTTTTGGAGCACTACCCATAAAGGATCGGAAATACTAACGACTTCGGCGACTGAGTTAAGAGGTGGCATCTCTTAATTCTAGGCAGAATAGTTGAATGTCGTTTGAACATAAAATCTTGATTATTTCAAAGAACAGTTAATGTCAGATGTGTGTTTTTGTAAAAAGAAAAGATGTCCTTCTTTCCAAGCTTGAGTAAGATTTAAAGAAAAATGAATTTTATGAGAAATGGTGGCATTGTGACTTTAATACTTAAAATGACATATGGAGGATATCCTAGCTCAGATAATGTGTTCACTATAATTATCTTAGAAATTATAATTTAGCGGCATTTCCAGTAAGATTATTGTACAAAAATGTTTTCATCGAACAAACAGGTCAAAGTTTGTTTTCTGATTTATTAAAAAATTGTTTCCATCCTTTTTATATTCCAGTGAGCGTAATATGTTTTGGGAATTAAGGGAGAAATTATGTAATGAAGCATGGGTAGAAACTTCAATAAGTGCCTTGTTAAATGTGGGTTTCAGTTTCCTTAAGAAATGTACCCTTAATTACGCATGTTTTATTCGGATGAGATAATTATGGAATGAAAATCTATTTAAAGTAATACATTTTATGTTGTAAAATATATTGCAAAACACTATAAGAACATTGATTTAACGCTAGTTCGCCGCACTTGGGTTATGTATAAAGCTTAAGTGAAATCAATATTTTATCAATAATTTTATTTTTACAGACGGTGGTTATCAGCACTAATCCGTTTTATTGGGGACTGTCTGGAGAGAAATATCAACAAGACTCGTTAAGTTTACCATTACATGAAATCGATATCAATCTTACCATACGAAACGAAGGAAATCTGGATCACAAATAATGAACTCCAGGTGATTTTAAGATGCAAAATATTGTTCATGTGACTTTATCATTACTTTACGTTTCGGGAAGTCCATGCTTTTCACGATACATCATTAGTTAAATTGAATACATTATTATTATTATTAATATTATTATTATTATTATTATTATTATTATTAGTAGTAGTAGTAGTAGTAGTGGTATCATTATTATCCATAAATCATGCTATTAATATTTCATTTGATATAATATGTAATGCGTTCTTTTTAAACTGGACCAATTGTTTTCATATCTAGAGAACGTTGTTTCCATGCATGCTCCGGTGGCCTAGTGGTTAGAGCGTCCGCCTCGGATGCGGGAGGTCGTGGGTTCGATCCCCGGCCGAGTCATACGAAAGACTTACAAAAATGGTACTAACAGCTGCCTAGCTTGGCGCTCAGCATTAAGAGGTTAGTGTTAGGACTGGTTGGCCTGGTGTCAGGATAATGTGACTGGGTGGGACATCATGCTAAATGTCTGTGACATGATGCCCCAGTGCTAGACATCACTATAAACTGCCACATAGACATATGACTGAATTTAAAAACAAAAAAGCTACGTTAAAAATCAAAATCACATCACATCACATCGCAATGCATGCATGTACTAAAATTACTAATAGAAGACGTACATGCTATCATGCTTGATAACAATGGTATGGCAATTTTTCCAACACGGAATACTTTTTAACCTTTAATTTCTGTTTGCTGTAATAATATTTTAGAATTTTGAGATATGAGACAGAGAGGTTATGGTTGTTGTCGCTCATGTGGTTTTAAAACGTAAGAAGGAATACAATCAAAGGAAAGATGGAAACAATATTCAAGATATAGAGGATCGTAATTTTCATACTTTTGAAATTTTTTTAAAAGTTCGGGTTTTAGAAAGTAATGAATTTAGTTTCAAACTTGCTATCAAATATATTATTTGCTCTGCTCCTTTATCCAAGAAGAACGAATTTCTGATATAGGTACACGCGGCTACTTATAATATGCCGGCATATACATACACTATGTCCTATAATTTGCACCATTCTGAATGAACAATGGTCAAAGGAAACCGAGAAAACAAACTTGAGCGAGCAAATGGATCGATGTGGTAGACGATTGGGGTCGACAAAAACGTAAAGGAGCCACTTGTAAGTGTGTACTAGTTTCAATAACCAGTTGTTAATGTGTTCACACACATTGGGTTGAACACCTAACATTTAATCGCAATAGAGAAATTAACAACGAACATACATAGTATTACCAAATTGAAATGCAAAATTTGCTCAGGGGTTATGATTTATATCAATGGTTTTCTTTACTGCATCTACTCTGTCCATTGTGACCACTGATTAGGGCGTACCAAACTGTTTGATAGGTATAGCTTAAAGCATGAAATATGTAGATGTTTTATTGGAGCGAGATTATTTTCCTATACTATGTATTGACGATGCATACACATTAATACCTTTTTCTTGTGTAAAGTACACAGTAAATACTTCACTTAAAGGTAAAATCGACAGGTCATTATAGTCGCACCCTAACATCGTATTTTCACGCTTTATAGTAAATAAGAGGAATACAAATCAGTGCTACCGTATATTCTTGTACATTCAACAGACCCAGATATGTCGTCTCATAATGCACCTTCAGATCTGGGTCTATGTAGATTGTTAGGAGCAATCAGTAAAACAAAACCATAAACCCTCAAGTGTAGGCACATTATGCTGCGGCAGATCAGGATCTTTAAGTAGTATAAGGGGTGAGATTAGCGACAATGGGAATTAGCATTAAAAACACCCCCTGAGTAAGATTAGCGACAATGGAAATTTAACATTAACCACCCTGGGTAAGATTAGCGACAATGGAAATTTAACATGGGCAAAAAACCCTGGGTAAGATTAGCGACAATGGAATTTAACATTGGAGAAAGGAAAAAAAAGGAAGTATTGAGATTAGCGACAAAGGCATTCGAACAATGGAAAAAAAATATCGATTCTAGGGACAAAGGCAATTGAACATGGGGAATAGAGTTTGGGTCTGTCTAGGGACAAGGGGAATTGAACATGGGAATAGAGTTTGGGTTTGTCTAGGGACAAAGGGGAATTGAACATGTTAGAAAAAAAAACTACTTTAGGGACAAGGGGAATTGAACATGGGATTTTTTTTTTAAAATTTTTTTTAAAATTTAAATTTAAATTTAAATTTAAAAAAGGGGTAAGCAATTGAAAAGTCATTCTCTTTTCGAGAAATATGGGTGGCCCTGAAAAGGGCCTTTGGTTTTTCTTCTTCTTCTTCTGCTTCTAATTTCTTCTTTTTCTCCACCAACTTCTTATTTTCTCTCCTACACTCTTTTTCTTCTTTTTTTCTCCTCCTCTTCTTTCTTCTTCTCTTCCTCCTCTTCTTTCTTCCTCTTCTCATTTTCTTCTTCTTTATCAATTTTTTCATTCCATTTTCGTATTCTTATCCTTTCCTCTTCATCCTCCTTCTCCTCCTTTATCTCTTTCATGACATCACTTATTATGTCTTTACTTTTCTTAAGTTATTAATTTCCATCTTTAGTCGATGGGGACTATAGGAATAGTGGTCTTCATTGAGTCTCACTAACATCTGCTCCATTATTCCTAAATTGTCTAAAACGTCTTGTAATTTTTGCATTTTGTCAAGGTGGTTCGAAGCCATCTTCTTTGTAGAATGGTTTGAACGACGAATACTGTGGGTTCTTATACGAAAAGCGCGGACGTGAAGGAAAACATCCCCCTAAGACATAAAATTGATCTTACCTAGATCATGACCAAACAACGCGCGAACGTGAAGGAAAACATCCCCTACTTTTCTCATTTCATATAATATACTATCCACATAAGTGAAGCAACAATAAACAAACCCCAAATCTACTATTTACACACGCAAATCATTAAAACAAAATCCATAATCTACTATCCACACAATCGTACGTGAGCGGTTACAAAACTCAAACTGTACTCTCCACATACGCTAAGAAACAATAAACAAAATCCATAATCTACTATCCACACAATCGTACGTGAGCGGTTACAAAACTCAAACTATACTCTCCACATACGCTAAGAAACAATAAACAAAATCCATAATCTACTATTCACACAATCGTACGTGAGCGGTTACAAAACTCAAACTATACTCTCCACAGACGCTAAGAAACAATAAACAAAATCCATAATCTACTATCCACACAATCGTACGTGAACGGTTACAAAACCCAAACTATACTCTTCACATACGCTAAGAAACAATAAAGAAACCCATAATCCACCATTCACACAAACTTACGTGAGCAGTTACAAACACAAACACACAAACACATACACTCGCACTATGAAAAAAGAGTTAGTGTTTATATTCACACTACTCTACCTACACACACACACACACACACACACACACACACATTGGCAAATTGATGGTTATTTCTTTTCTAGAGTATTGGGTAGCCCTGAAAAGGGCTGTTTTTTTTTGAACTTCATGGACACCTGGTTAATGGTGGCACCTTCCAGGCCTGGCGCCACATACACATCTTGTTCCCCAGTTGCATTTTACTTTTTTGGGGGAGAGAGCAGAGGCAGGATATATGGCTTCAGAATCCCAATTTTCGGTTTCTGGGATTCTGAAATTTCTTCTTCTTTTCTCCTTTTCCTCCTCCTCTTCTTTGTATCTTCTCTCCTCCTCTTCTTGTATCTTCTCTCCTCTTCTTTGTATCTTCTTTCCTCCTCTTCTTTGTATCTTCTCTCCTCCTCTTCTTTATTTCTTCTTTCCTCCTCCTCCTCTCTCATCCTTCCTTCTTCCACAATGGCCTCCGCGGCCAGTTCGTTCAACAGGCGCCTGGCATATTCCAGATGCACATGAAGTTCCAACAGTTTCGCCAGTCTCGTGTTCATTCTGGTGTTGATCAATCAACAAGGGTAGCTGGACTGCCGAACGAGTTTCAATTTATACTAAAACTGCGGACGTGAAGGAAAACATCCCCCTAAAAAACATAAAATTGATCTTACCTAGATCATGACCAAAAAAACAACGCGCGGACCTAAAAGAAACACTCACTCACTTTTTTATACTACCCATTCCTATTCTAAAATTTTTTTTCATGAATCACTCCAATATACTATTCACATACGCAAAGCAATCCAATCAAACCCCCCAAATCTACTCTCCCCACACCTCAAACAGCCAAAACAAACATGATCTTAATCTACTATCCACACCAACGTACGTGAGATGTTACAAACACAAACACACAAACACATACCCTCACACTATAAAAAAGAGTTAGTGTTTATATTCACACTACTCTACCTACACACATTGGCAAATTGATTGTTATTTCTTTTCTAGAGTATTGGGGTAGCCCTGAAAAGGGCTGGTTTTTTTTGTTTCTTTTTCTTTTTTGTTTGTTTGCTATGGCAATCTTTTAGTTTCTAAGAATGCGATGTCCTCTGAGGATAGACTTTCTGACGATAGGTCTGCTTCTTCGGAAAGAGAAGAAGAACTCTTTGGTGTCGATACGACAATCGACAAAGCCTCTCTCAGGTTCAGGTTCCTGCTGCTGTTGCTGCTGCTGTTGTTGTTGTTGTTGTTGCTGCTGCTGTCTCTGAAGTCTGTACTTCTCTGTCCATTCTTCTTTCTCCCTGTTCACTTCTTCTCTGAAGAGCTCTTCTATCAGGTCTTCAGTAACTTTTAACATTCTCACATTCTCTATCTCTTCTGGCTTCGGTATCAGACTGTGTCTGACCCTATGCAAATTCACGTAGGCTTCGTTTAGCTTAGCTAGTTTGGAGCACATCTTCGTAGGAGGATGAGTCGACAATGGATGGTTAGACTGGAAACAACCCGGTTCTTAAAGTCAAAGCGCGGACGTGAAGGAAAACATCCCTCCACGGTTTTCGAGCCGCAACGTTCAATGAGTGTCATGAGAGGGATAGTAAGAAGTCAAAGAGCATAAATCAACATTCTTATAGCCAAACAAACCACAAAGGCATTTTTTCAAAACACAACATTTTTTATTCAAAATCACTTAACATTAACCAACAACTCTAACATTTTTTAACAATAATCCAACAATATAACATCAAACATTTTTTTCAAATGACAAACATTTTTTTTCAATTTACACTCTACTTTAAACAGGGTTGGCAACGTTGTGAATGAAATTGTGATTTCCACTGTTGCAAGTCATTGAGTCATGGATGGACACTACGTTTCCTAGCTGAAGACAACAAAATAAGCATACTAGTCACAAAATCAACGATTTACTTTCTCATCGTTTCTAGAAAAATCACGATCAAAATAAGTCACTAAATGTTCTTTTGCTAATAATAAGTGATCAATTTCGATCTCGACTTTCTCTTTGAATTTGTCAAAGAGGGCATTGATGTAATGGATGTCTCGAGTCGTTAATGGAGGACAGAAATGTTCACGCAAGTCTCTATACCACCAACGTAACACGTCTTTTTTAAACAGACTCCAAGCTTCGTCCAGATATTCGTTGAATTTTTCTTCTTGACTGATGTTTTGACATCCATAGTAATCATGCTTCATCCATATCGTAATTGTGTCTGCCAGGTATGTAGCACAGTAGGAGACCAATTGCTGTTCTTGTTCTGGACATCTCGACTTGATCACGATGTCCTTTTCGTATTTGTGTTGGGATTCTCCTTCCACGGTCTCCTCACATTCCATCTTCAAAGCTTCTACACTAGGTAAAGAGGGAGAACAGTCTTCCGTAGCTTCTAATAGTCTAGAATGACTTCTCTCAAACTGTTGATTTCTATGGTATTATCGAATTCTGCATATAGGATGACGTTCACTGTCTCGTCCAGTGGCTTTGCAAACTGAAGTTCCACACGAATCTGGCCAGATTTTATAGGGTGGAAATGTCCCTCGTCGCTGCCTTGGTCTGGAGTGAAATCGAAAGCCCACAAAGCGTAGCTCCTGCATAATCCTCGTACGCAATGCCGTGACTGGTGTTGGTTCCTAACTGTCCCGTGGCTTCGTACAGCGACAAGTACGACCTCAAGTAATTCTTCTTGTCAAAGTTAGGTTCGAAAGGTCGGGTACACAAGGTCTTGCCATCGCGACTGACTTCGATCTTGGACACGTCGAAGTGTTGAAAGTAGAAAGGATTTTTAGCGATAGCTCCGTTGAAGGCTGTATTCTCGACCATACCAACAATCAAACGTTTGGGTAACTGTCCTTGGAACAGATGATCTTCAATCATGGATCGCTGTCCCCTAGGAATGGTGAAGGTTTTCACTTCTACGCGTCGGATCGGATACTTGGCGGTCGTTCTGCTCAACGTCTGACTGATGTCGTTTCCCACTTTAGGTAACACTTCCACACGGCGTACGTAGAGTCTGGCTTCTTGGATTTTGGTTTTGTAATTATCGTCACTATCAGCTATTAAATGGAAAGCGGCACTGCTGCGATTCAGTCTCAGGCGGACATCAACCCCGTTCAGCAAATACTTTTCTTGCAACCACATGTCCAAATGCAAACGATCCATCAGTTCTAAGCTGTGTCCGTCTTTGATTCTGTCTCTTCGTTCTACAAATCCCGCATTGTGGTCTTTGGCTGATTCAGTTTAAATGTTTCAAATTCGCCTGCATCGTCAGCTTCCCATACCACACAGGCATTGAGATGAGTGTTCTTGGCGTCTATTCCGTACGTCAAGAGATTTTCCAGGTACGCCCGATAAGGGTAAGTATCCATGCTGATACTGACTAGTTTGTTATTCAAGTGCAAGTCCACTCCGCTAAACAAGGAATGCATGAAATTGTTGACGGGAGCTACTGGCTCAGTGTCTGTAGCATTTCCATCCTTATCTTGAACTTTGACTTTCAAGTACAAGTAACTGCTATTCAAATCGATGTAATCTTCGGGCTGTCCTTTGATTTCAAACTCGATGGGAGCGGAATCGGTCAATGAGGAGACGGGATGAAATTCCACCCATTGGGATTCTTGCATGGTCATCATGGTGGGTGGCATGGCAAACAGATCCAGTTCCGTCTTGGAACAGGCGCAAGACTCTCGGTGCATCATTTTTTTGTTGCTGTGTCTCAATAATCGAAAACGTCTAAGTCTCGAACGGTTCTTCTTTTCTTTGCCTTTCTAGCTTGAAGTCTGGTGAAAGGGTGTTTTCTTCGTCGTCTCTTTCTGCCTTGTCCTTACTGAATGCCTGACTCGGTAGCGTGCAGGGCATTTATAGGTGTTTTGCAGCAAGACATTTTTGCCTGCCCTCATGAAGGCATCTTTAGGGTTTTGTTTGTCGATGATGACATTTTGGAGAAATTCTTTGCCTTGCGTCAGTGCCGCATCTTTCAAGGCGTGCAATCCGCGTGTCACCATCGGTTTCAACACTGGGGCCACCGAACGAAAGGCCGATTTTAACATATCTCCTAAACCGTGTCCTCGCTGTCGAGCAACCCCTCGATACACTGGATACATGACTTACGAGTCGTGAGAGAACCGTTTTCGAAAATGGAGTTTCACCGTGACTTTTCCTTTGGTGAATGAAATATTTTGTCCCAAATCTCCTTTTATAGCAATGTTGACCGTGTCCAAATACGACTTGCTGAGAGGCAAATAATGAGGATGCACAAATTCCCGGTGGACGTGATAGGTGTTTCCACCTTCCTAGTCACTGGTCGTGGTACTATCCACTTTGAAAGGAATGACACGCAGTAACGGCACAGAGGTGTGTCCCACCACGTTATATTCCACCATATCGGAGTACACGAACATCAAATTCAGTCCTTGGTTCAGTTCTACAGGGAATCGAAAAAACTGGTAAAATTCCGTATTGCTGTTGATCTTCGGTTTAAAATTTGGAGCCATTTTTGTGTCTCCACCTAAAATATCAAACAAGTCATGATTAAAACTGATGGACAACGTTTGGGTATCCTGAAATTTCATCAGTAAGCGACGAGCCACTTTATGGTACTCCAGGGTGACACTTTTATTGACTCTGTTCAGGGCTTTGCCAAAGGCTAACTCGAACCTGGAAGTAATGGTGTCCACCAAATGTTGACCACTAAAATAAAACCCTGCCGGAATTTTCAAGGTGTAGATATTGAAGGGTGAATTGTTGGATGGTCTTGTGTCCCCTGAAAACCCGATGTCATTCATGGCTTCTTGTAATTGTTGGTTCAGGATTTCGACCTCAAAAGTATTTTGCTTTTCGGTGATGTTTTGGATTTGTGTAGGGTGAATCATTTCTACTAAAGCCACTTCCCAATGGGCTTCGTGATCTAACTGGATGGCTTGAGGTAATTTAGCCGTGTAACAGCACAACGTGTTGTGGGGAAACACCTCCATGGAACTGTCACTGGGTAAGGTTAAGTAAAATTGGTTTTCGTGACTCATAATTCCAGAGTTCTGTGGCTGTCCGAGGGGTTAGTGGATGTCAGAGGCGTGTCTCCGCCCAAAATGGGGTTCTGGTTGTGATTGTTGTTGGAGTGGTGACTGGCACTGGCACTGGACACAAGGTTCACGTGGTTCCCGTTCGAGGAGAATTTCAGGGAGGGATTAGGAAGCAGGTAACCGATGCAACTGCTCAATAAAATGGTCCACAATTGTTTGTCTCCTTGTTGCAAACTTAAATTGGCAATGGCTGCCCCGATGACACAATACACCACGAAGATTTGGCAGAAAAAGACGATTTGCGTTTTAGGCACACGTTCTCCACACCACACCCACAAGGGTTGTTTTTGTAAATCTTGCACAGAAGAACTAGGTGAAGGAGGAGTGGTTGACGTAGCTGCGTCTTCTGTGTGAAAGGGCATGATGGTCACTTCTTTTTATAGTCGATGACTTGCGAAGCGTCGATCCAAGAATCAAAACTGGGTGGATATCCTTTCCAACGTACTTTCACTTCTTTGACACGTCGTTTGCCCACTTTACGGGTTCTGCGTTCGAGAATGCTTTCGGTGTCGTACACGTCGTCTTCTTTTTTGGTCACACGTTGTAACTCGGGCAAATAAAACGTTCCTTTGAGCACTTCTCCATTCATGTCTTCCAATTTATAGACGGCAGGATGACGACCATGCACTCGTCCAGTGACGCGAAACAATTCCGTCGTCCAGTTAGGTAAGTAACCTTTGTCGAAAGTGCGTTTGGTTTTGCCAATGCGCACCCAATCTCCTACGGCCAACTCTCCACTTTTCTTGGGGACAGCCCTCGTCGGGGACGTACCAAACAGACGCTCAAACACCAACACCTCGTCACGTCTTGCGGGGCACGTCCGATGCTTCGATGGTAAGATTGGTTGTACGCTTGCACCAGGTGCGGTAAGATGTCGATGTACTTCAGAGTGTGGTGATGCGTAAAATATTTCCACATGCGTTCGTTCAAAGTGCGTTGAAAACGTTCCACGATGCTGGCTTTGGTTTCGGGATTCTCGGTGGTAAAAAAATGAATGTCACGTTTCTTTAATTCTTTTTGGAAAGCTTGGTTCAGAAATTCGGTGCCTTTGTCCGTTTGCCATCGAAGAGGGTGACGAACACTTTGTTTCAACACCCGTTGCAGGGCTCGCACTAACTCGCTGCTCGATTTGGAAGTCAAGGGCACGACCCAGGCAAATTTGGAAAAGACGTTGATGACACAAAACAAATATTTGTAGCCACGATTGTAGCTGGCCAAATGAGAGACATCGGCTAAATCGGCTTGCCATTGATGATCGATGCCTTCCACTCGGGTGCGACTTCTGGCAAACTTGCGTCGAATGGGTTTGTGTAAAGTGTAGGTAGCTTGTTCTTGTAACCATCGTTGCACTTGAGGTAAACGGAGACTTTTCAGTCGCGTTTTGGCAGCACGATACAATTTTTGAACTCCTGCGTAACCTGCAGGATGCGAGGGATCGTAGTAAATGCTGGCTAAGACTTTTTCCATTTTTTATTTTTTTGTGTTGATTGGTGTGTTAATAAGACACCCACTCTTGGAGGATGCTACTCTTTTTCTCTTGGGGTACTTTCTTGGATTGCAATGCTTTGCGTGTGCGACCGGCAATAGGTGTCGAAGAGGAGGATGTCTGAGCGGGGGATATCGGTTCTTGTTTCACTTCTGTCTTCACTTCTGTCTTCACTTTCTTTTTCTCTTGTGATGAAGATGGGGTGGCCATCATCTTTTTAATGCATCCAATTCTGGAGGTAAGTGGTCTTGTTAACTTGCGTACTTTTTCTGGTGGAGTTTGAAACCCTTCTTCTTCTTCTCCTTTTTCTGTCTTGGTCACTGGTAGTGGTGGTACTGGTACTGGTACTGGTACTGGTGATGGAGCTGGACTTTTCATCAAGGTCTTAAAATCTTTCAGAGTGGGTAGAGCTGTTTCGTCTAAAGCTTTCTGGTGAAAGAGTTGCAGTCGTTGCAAGAGTTGACCGTACTTTTGCGATTTTTCTGTTTCGGACAAATCTTGGCGATCCATCAAGGACTGCAATTCGTGTTGTTACTGGGACATCTCGCTCAAATGGGGATTGGGAGGTAAATGCGGGGTGCGTTGTTCTTACCACTGATGGTATTCCATCCATCGTTTGTAAGGCACTAAAGCTAGTTTTCGTCCTTCCATGGGGTTGTCAAGGGTCGATTCTGAAATCTTGGGACTTCCGAGGGCCTTTTTATCTTGCTCCCACCAGTCCTCCCAACATGGTTCCCAAGACTCCTTTCAGTAAGGGGCCTAACAAGAGAGGTAAAATGCCTCCACGTTGGACCAACATCTTCTTTTTTTGACGAATCGGAATTTTCTTTTGAACCATTTGGCGAAGAACGTGACGATGTTTGCTTAAGCATTGTTTCTGGTGTTTGGACAAAGGGATCGTGCCTTTCAAGACGTTCAAACAACATTCGCACACGGTATCGATGACCTCTTTGGAGGCCGATTGAATGAGTTTTTTTCGTAGAGGTGGAGAAGCTTTGGACAGGACAGATAACATGTCCCCATGTTTGATTAAACGTGGTGGTAGTCCTTTTCTTTTCTTTCCTTGGGGTTTTCTGGAGGTTGACATCTTTGAGTCTTCAGGAGCACCAAAAAAACACTGATACCCTACTTGGTCACACACCTTTTTTATACTGGAACGCGTCGCCACTGATTGTCTTTACGTCGTATCAATTTGAGGACAGGCATGACACGTCGTGCTAGGGTACGTAACGGACTAAATCGAGCCAGTTCCTGCTTGGACAAATCCAGTAAACTTTGTAACATGCCCGATCTTTCTTGAACTTTGATTTTGGGAGAAGGTACTTTGTGAGCAGCAGCCACTGCCACTAAATTGGAGGGTCCTGCCACTGGGGAAGTAATTTTTGGGGTCATCAACGGAGAAGTTCTTGGTGTGATCAACGTCTCCAAGTACTCTTCAGTTCTTGGTGTCATCAACGGAGAAGTGGATGAACGTGAGGATGCCGGAGATGCGGTCACCGCCGTGGCAGGTCGTGGTTTGCGAGTGTAAAGTTGCGTCCTGGCCGACGTGCCTCTCTTGCGACTAGTTTTCTTCTGTGGACTTTTCTTTTTCTGGGGACTTTTTCTCTGTTTCTTTTTCTGGGGGCTTCTTTTCGTTTTCTGGGGTGGTGTCTGGTCAGAGGAGGGTCCCGCCACTGGAGAAGTTCTTCTTAGGGACCTGGTCTTTTTCGTCTTCTTGGGGCTTCGTTGGACTTTTTTCTTGGGGAGAAGTTTGGGGGCATTAGGATCCCATCTTAAGAGAGAGCGAATGATGACCCCTCCTAGAGTACCGCTTCCTCCAGGTTTCAAAATGATTTGTTTTTTGGTTTGAATGTCGATGCGGGGATCGGCCAGTTGGACCAAAGCGACTTTGTTTCGATCGAAAAAGCGTTTGGTTTGATGAGGAATCTGAATGATTCCTTGGAGTAATTGACGTGCCGTCACCGTGAACCATCGTAAGACTTCTTTGAGACTAGCTTCTAAGACACGAGCTCGTATTTGTGGATTTTTTCTCGACTGATGCCATACAAGGCACGAATCAATTTGACGGGAAGATGCGACTGAAGGGACGTCATGTTGACGCTGTGTGAGACAGACGAAAAGGGTCTGAGGTTTTTATAGATTTTTTTTGTGGAGTGAAATTAAGTCGAGGACGGAGACGTGTATAGGACAGGCCCTCCGTCTTGGTACCAGTGGTGAAACAAGTGGGTACGAAATCGCAAATCCTCGGGAGTCGTAGGTTTCAAATCGACGAGTAAATAGGCGTGTGGAGTTTGAGTGGCATCGTCGTACGCCTGAGTCAGCCAAGGCGTTCCTAACTGTTTGGCTAAGACTTGCACTTGCGATTTATCTCGAGGGCTTTTAAACAAGACCACGTAATGCGCATTGAGACTGATGGTGCAATGGGCTTTACTTTGTTGAAACAAATTTTGGGTGATGTAAACGACACTGGCATTACGGTGATGCCCTTTGCGCGTGAACCACAGTTTAATTTCTTCTTCGTCTTCTCCTAACATGTCGTCAAAAATGACCAAATGGGTTAGACGGGAGTCAGAGACGATGCCGTCGTCTTCTTTATGAATGCCTTCCACAAACACGATGGAATCGCCTTGACTTTCTCGCAAGAGGCTGTACGCCGATTGCCACTCTTTGTAACACCACACGATCCGTTGAGGTGGCCGATCGATCAAATGATGTTTATGTTCGATCAAACGTTTGACGAATTCGGTTTTGCCTGAACCGCTAGGTCCAGCAATGAGCATGTTAAAGGGATGGCGAAGATACAAAGCCTCCCAACTGGCACGATCTAAGTGTTCGTCGATGACTTTGACAGTAGAGGAAGAGGGAGCAGAGACAGCAGAGGTAGCCATAGTGTGAGAAATGTCACTTGTGACACGAAAACAAACAAGACAAGAGTTTATATACTTTTTTTTCAGAACACGTTTATTGAATGTTTCAAACATGAATACGAAAGACAAAAATACATAAAAGCCAAAGGCTTAAGTATAAGGATAAAAGGCACATGATAACCATTAACGTGGAATAAACACAAATGTCTGTACAACTTGTTTTTGGTAATGTTCTAACCAGTTCTATAGTAGGGGGTAAGGTCACACAAGTGTCCTCCCGAAAGGGTCTTTCAGGCCTGTCCACGACAGTCCCGTCCTGGGTGACGGGTTCTTCTGGCACCGTCACTAACACAGGTTGAAAAGTCGCAAGGCTCACAATCACATTCAACTTCAGAAGCCCACACTTGAATTGTGCCTGTCTAAACTTGTTTTGTGTTTCTCTGAAAGTATTCATCTTGTTCGCTCTGCCTTGGTAGTCACAATGAACTATCGATCATGCCTAGGGTTTCTTTTTATATACAGACCAATACCGACGTGTCCATACGGTAAGGTGAAATGATTGGGAAGTCGCACTCGCTTCTGGTACACGATTTGATAGACTTTTTCCAAGGGTCGACTGACGATGTGGTGAGTGGGTAAACGTACAATTTTGTTCGGTTGACAGGTGGTCACTTTAAAGTTTCCATCCTCTCCCGATTGCAAGGCTTCTTTCAATACCCCAAAGTTCACCACACGACTGGTACGATAATTCAGAGTCAATCCTTTCACTTTACACGTCGTGTGCAATTCTCCTTGTGGGTCCCGGTATTCGTAGCCGTAATTTTTGGGACCACAAATGACGAAACTTAGAATCTTGTCGTCGGGATGTTCGTCTGTCCAGGCTCCTAAACGGTCTCCTTCGATGTCAGGGTGCTGTTGACTCGGGTGATGGATGTAAATGCAACTGTCCGTGTCAAAGTACAGGACACGTTCCCCTAACAGTTCTAAAGCTTCGTACAATTTTAAGCGAGCATGAGCTGTCACGCAAGCCGCAATGATGAAATTTCCAAAGGGGTCGTCTTGTACAAAGTCCAGATCTTCTTCGTAATTGACCAAGATCAAATCCTCGCGAACGACGTCCACGTGTTTCATGTATTTGGTTTTGTCGTGAATCATCTGAAAGTAGCGGAAAGGTTCTGTCAAATATTCCGTCTTGGGTAAACACGGTCGTTGTGCCATTTTACCCCACAAGCAATTTAACATCACTTTGGCAAACGACCGCCTGCCTTCGTTTTTCTCGATGTGGTCTAAAGAGATGCCTTCTTGTTCATAGTATTTCTCTTTGAATGTCTTTTCGTCTTCGGAAGTGTGACACCAGGAAGGATAGCCGCTGGCTTCTTGCTTCAGTTTCAAAAAGGCATCCACGTAGTCAGCGAAAATGCCTTTCTGACTGGGGTCACCCTTGTGGTATTGTTGTGTCTTGCGAAAGTGGCAAATTTCGTACACTTCTAACAGTTGGTATCCCATGTCCAGAGCTTTGAACAATTCTACGCTGATCCAGGTTCCCGTCAAGGCACGTTCTTCCTGGGTGTGCTGACAAGGTTGGTCTTGGTTGCACGTTTCGGCACAAGTACGGCACAATAGAAACATCAGTTTGCCTTGACAATGGTGAGGTAAGACGGGATGGTATAGGTTCGTGGGAGGCAAAACTTTACACTTGATCAAGCCTTCGTATTGTCGAATGTTTTTCAGGTCGATGTGTTCCGTGAACAATTGTGGGTGCCCTGCAGGAAAGGGACAATATTTGCACACGTAAGGATACAGCGAACACACGTCCAAGTATTTGATTTCTTCTCCTTTCTCTTCGTCTTTTCGCCTCCTCCGTTGCGGGCATGCTGAATCCATTTGTCTTCCTTGTCGCACAAGTAATGTAACCAACGTAGGGCTTTGACCGAGTATTGACGTTTGACATAATGGGTCGTTTGAGGACTGATGACAGCCACGGTGTTTTCAGGCATGAATCGTTGTCGATACACTAAGGAACACGCTTTGGCAATGGTGCAAGCTTCTTTCAAAGGATCGACCCCTCCGTGTTCCATGAACAGTTCTCGAAATTTTCCACAGCAACGCCGTAAAATGTCCACGTCAGAACGACAATACTTTAGCATTTCTTCCTGAAAGTCGAAAGGGTCGGAGGCGTGAGTCTGGTACCAAGCGTAGAAAGCTTCTCGTTGTTCGGCACGCATGTTGTCGGGGTCGTAATAGTGAGCCTCAGGCAAATGGGGTAGAACGGCGTGTTGATTGGCTTCCGTATTGAAAAAGTGAGGAAAATAACCTTTAGCTATTTCTGTCATTCCAAACGTTTTAGGCATTCGACTCAAAGGCATGGCCAAGTAACTCATCGAATCTTTAAACTGCACTTGTCCCGCTTGCATGAAAATGATTTTGGCTCCGTTCAAAGTGACTTTAGGACGTTCGGTGCCATGTTCCGTATAGTACCTCAAAAGAAACTATCCATCGTATCCGGAGAAATTGTGAGCCATCACCGTGGCATGACGATGACAATCTCCATAACGTTCGATGTCCTCTTGGCTCCACGTCTTGTCGATGGGATCTAAGACCCATTGGGCAAAATCGGCTAACGTGTTCGGTCCTCGAAAGATTTTTTCACGCCCTCCGGGAATCTTGCTGCAGTGAGGGCAATGACTGAAGATAGGTTCTTGAATGCACTTCTCGTACGCTCGATGAGCCACGCAGAAATTAGGAATGTGAATGCCAGTCTCTTGCATGCATTCGAAATCGAAAAAGATGAAATTGCCTTTTATCTTGTGACCGTCCTCTTTCTCTGGTGGGGGTTGGTATTTTTGCACGTAGCACTGGTGTTCCAAGTCCACGATGTGGTGACAAATGTGACATTTTTTCTTTCCTGAACATACGTGTGCCTTGGTATTATTGGTACGTAGGCCTTTTCGACACGTAGGGCACAATCTCAGCAGTTGACAAGCACATTTCTGCTGTGAACCTTGCGTCTTCAGATGTTGTTGGTAATAGGCAGGGCTGACAAACGTGCGCAGACAAGCAGGACATTGTACTCTTTCTTGTCCTTCGCTCAGACAGGGTGGAGAGGCAAAACATCCTGGGCATTTCCAGCCGCAATGTTTGTGTTGCTCTCGATTGTTATAGCCATAGTCACATTTCTCACAGTAATAACTGTATCCCAGAAATGCAGTGATAGTGGTAATGGTATCGAAATGGTCATCGTGATAATAGACATGAATGTATTTTCCGTCCTTAAAGTCTTTCCCTCGAAACAACAGAGGTCCGCGCATTTCTTGAGGGTGCACTTTCAAGGTGTAGAGTGGAGCTAGGACATCTTGCAATTTCTGCATCTCAGGAATGCCACAGGGTGTGTCTTTGGACAGTCCGGCTTGTTGTAACAGGAGTTCTGCTTCGTTTCGTTGTTTGGCTCGGTCGGATCGTTGAATAGTTTTCCAGGCTCTTTTCCATTCTACCGTGTCGTTCTTGTTGGCATAGGTTCGTCCCACCACGATGGCTCGGGCTAAACACATCTGGTCTTAAGAATTGTGAATTTGGACGAGACTCTTTTTGGTGTTGCGAAGGTTGTTCACCAATAACACCTTATTGCGTTGTCCGGTCCCTTGAGGAGGAGAGACGTGGGCCATTTTCAGTGTGGCTTTACCATCGGTGATGTCAAACTGGTCATTAGATTGTTGTACGTGTTGAATCTTGTCCATGACTTTGGAAGGGGTTAGTTCTGCGGGTCTGCTAAACTAGATCCAAACAGGGGATTTCAAGCTGTCGTGATCTATGGATAGTGTCAAGCGATCGTCTTCTTTGGGTTGACATTGTCGCTTGAGTGCGGTGAGCAAAGAATCCCACATCTCGGTGATAAACCCTTCTGCTTTCTCCAATGGTACGTCGGACTTGAAATCTTTAAACTTCACTGTGTAGGTGTAAGCCGTGGTTCTAAATTTTCTAGAGGAGCGCTTTTCCGTCTCTCGAATCGAATAGTACTTTTCAGGGTTGACTAAGAGTGCTGAAGTTTGTTTAGAGGGTTCGGATTCTGGTTCACTCATGTCCTCTTCAAAATCACTGGCATGAATTTGTGCCAAGACTTCAGCTCTGGTACGAGGCGATAGATCACGTTTCTGCCTCTTACTTTCTTCTTCTTCTTTCTTCTCGAATGAATAGGATCGTTTCATCTTGAGTGCAAAACGTCAAATGACTCAAGTTTAAACACCATAGACTAATTTATAGACATGGCAAACCAGCGTATATAAAAATGGTGTGTGTCTTGTCCTTTCACTATTCATTTCACTCTCAAACCGAGCACAACGATGGAAGAGACTACCCAGATGGAACGTTTCATCAGAGCTTTGCGAGGGGTCATTAGAAAATTCTCTTAAGACCAGCCGACGGACTACTCTCCTTCCTTTCGAGATAAAAGTCAAGATACTTGCTATATCTGTCACAAGAAAGGGCATTGGTCTTCAGAGTGTCCAGACCGTCAAAAAAGAACAAAAACAGGGGCTAGAAAAGACAAAAGTCAAGATACCTGTTATTATTGTCAAGAAAAAGGACATTGGTCTCCAGATTGCCCAAAAAAGAAACAAGAGGAGTCGGAAGAAAAGAGGGATTCTTCAGAAGAAGAGAGAGATTCTTCAGAGGAAGAAAGCAGCCAGGTGAAGAAAAGAAGAAGGGAAGAAAGTGAGGAGGAAGAGGAGGAAAAGACTGTGACGGTGAAGAAATTGAAAAAAAAGAGAGTAAAAAAAAGAAACAGAAGAAGTGAATGTAATTTATAAAGTGTTCTGTTGTGAATTGTGAATTGAATTGTAACTATGGAGAAAAGAATACATTAATTATATAAGGTAAGTGTCTTTGAGTTTTGATTTTAAAATAAGAAGCTACACTCACGCACTCATACACAGACATGTACTATAAGGGTAAAATGGTTTTTTTTGGTTGATTTTTGAGTTATTGGCAAATTGAAAGGCTATCTCTTTTCGAGAGAAGTGGGTGGCCCTGAACAGGGCCTTTTTTGGTGTAGGGGTGAGTTTAAGCAATCAACTTTAACTGTCTTAAGCCTTTGCCACGGCCGAGGCCTACTTCTGATGATGATGATGACTGGGTTCAAATCACTAAGGGTGGTACGATAGGCTTAGTCACAGGGTTGGCGTGTTTAGCTCGGGAAGGTCGTATTCTCTTCGGTCGTGATAAAGAAGTCTGATACATTTGTTTCAGACTTCTTAACTCCGCTAAAATGTCCAACAGTACCGTAGCCGTTTGATTTTCACCATCTTGTTTCTTTGCTGCTACTTCTTCTTGTTGTTGTTTTTTTCTTACCTCTTCTTGTTGCTGTTGCTGTAGGAGAAAAGCTTGTTCCGCTTCCTTTTGTCGTTGCATAAATTTCTCCAATTCTTCTTTCTGTCTCTGTCTAAAATTCTCCACTTGCGGTAATGAAGAATGAGACGAAGGTTCCGGAACAAATTCTTGCGAGGTAAGAAAATCCACAAAATCCCAATGTACCTCTTCTGAAAGTAAGTCCGGGTTCCCTTGGGCGGTCTCCACTGCTGGTGCACCCCAATGGATCGTTTTCTGAGTTTCCGTCATGTTGAATCACTGTCGCATAGATTGACAGCACACAGGCGCTAGCGAATCTATATAGACCACATGACGTCACAGACTGCTCTCTTCGGATTGGATGCGGACTGACTTAATTTTGTAAAGCGTGTTCGGATTGGTGAGTGAACTCAATCCGTTTCAATCCTTCCTCTACCTATAAATAAGCGCAGTTCACTGCATTGATTCAACTTTTCTCGTCGCCTCACGATGTGGACCACAGTTGAATCATCCAGCCTTGTGTCTTCAATGATGTTTAGGACGGACATGCTCATGTATGTCCGGTCCAAGTGGACTGTTGTTGATAGGACAGATACTAGTCTATGGATGAGAAGAGTTTGCATAGAAAGACAAGGATGCCTCAAGAGGGTACTTGTGTATGGGCCTGCAGTTAGAAGGAGTTTAAGAAGAAGAAGAAAATGTGACAGATGCCGTCTATGTTAATATTAATATTAACATAAATCCAAAGGCCCTTTTCAGGGCCACCTACATTTCTCGAAAAGAAATAGCCTTTCGATTGCCTACCCCTTTATAAAAAATTTAAAAAAAAAAAAAAATCCCATGTTCAATTCCCCTTGTCCCTAAAGTAGTTTTTTTTTCTAACATGTTCAATTCCCCTTTGTCCCTAGACAAACCCAAACTCTATTCCCATGTTCAATTCCCCTTGTCCCTAGACAGACCCAAACTCTATTCCCCATGTTCAATTGCCTTTGTCCCTAGAATCGATATTTTTTTTCCATTGTTCGAATGCCTTTGTCGCTAATCTCAATATTTCCTTTTTTTTTCCTTTCTCCAATGTTAAATTCCATTGTCGCTAATCTTACCCAGGGTTTTTTGCCCATGTTAAATTTCCATTGTCGCTAATCTTACCCAGGGTGGTTAATGTTAAATTTCCATTGTCGCTAATTTTACCCAGGGGGTGTTTTTAATGCTAATTCCCATTGTCGCTAATCTCACCCCTTATACTACTTCTTTATTGTTTGCAGTTTGATTCGTCATTTAGGCGATTATATAATGTAATTAAAAGAATGTAAAATCATCTTCATGTTCTTTTGTTTGGTTGTTGTTGTATTTGGATTTTGTTATTTGTTGCTCTCTACTAATCGAATTCTCTTAAACATACGCAACTCGCTCAGTCGTAAAATACTAGGGAATAAGAATATCTTTTTGAGCGTCACTTACATATATATATATATATATATATATATATATATATATATATATATATATATATATATATATATAGATAGATAGATAGATAGATAGATAGATAGATAGATACTTACAAAATAAACTACACAAATTAGAATAAATGTCAGACGATATGTTAAACAGTATAATACACAGAACTTCCAAAATTAGTACTTTTTATTTACATAATATTGTATCTGATAAGAACGATTCTCTAATGAATTCCTTTACATTTATGACACAGATTTGGCTCATTCTCCGTTTGTATCCTAAGAAAATTGCATTAAAATATTTCCCCGTTGTACTTCTTTTTCACTGAATTTAGGGACAGATGTATATACAAATAGAGAAATTTTGAGAATAAATATATGCAGTTGTTCATAGGAACACGCGAAGATTTCATCCTGTCATAATTCGTTCGATAACAATGCGAGCACAGAAACTGCCAAATCAGCACGTTCGCCAATTTTCATTAGGATGTTTTAAAATCTCTAATGGTTTTTATTATATTATTTGAAATAAAATAGCAGACTTTTTTTGAACTCACTGTCATTGTTTTATTATCGCCTCCTTTTTACTCATCCGTACCAATCAGAGTGTTATTCCTCGCCCGGCAATAGTATCATTGATTAAAATAGACATCTCCAGCTTTGCCACCGTGTCGGGATCAAGACAAATGACATATAATGATATAATGTTCCATCTTCTTCGCGACTGATATATATATATATATATATATATATATATATATATATATATATATATATATATATATATATATATATATATATATATATATAGAGAGAGAGAGAGAGAGAGAGAGAGAGAGAGAGATCACACTCTCACTGGAGCAAAGGCCAGTCCATTTGTTCTGCCTATACCGCCCTCCTCCTAGTAGGAAAAACAAGCTGACTGAATCTCTCGGTTTGGAGCAGTTTTCGATTCTCCTGGAGTATGGAAATTCGATAGGTGGCAGCCTGATTATTCTTAGAGATTTCAACTTTCACTTTAACTGTCCCAAAAACCCAAACAATCAAAACTCCTAGATTCCATTAATGTTTTCAACCTCAAACAGTCAATTAACAAAACCCACCCATAAACATGGTCACATTTTATACTGGATTCTTCATAGAACTGAGGATAACATTATACGGTCCTCCCTGGTCAGATCGCCTCTGATTATATGCCATCTTGACGTATCAGTCCCTAAACCTCAATCTTTATCTGCTACTGAGAGAAACCTCCGTATGATAAATAGATAATGCATGACATCCAATCAAGCAACACAACGCTCTTACATCCTACATCAGAACAACTCGATAACTACCTGCGTTCATTGCTCGACAAACATGTCCCAGCTACCAAGTGCAGAGTATCGATTAAAAAGTGTTCTTCATGGTATAGCAGTGTTAGGGTCCAGCTTCGCACTGCTAAAAGAGCCCGCCGTAAAGCTGAGAGGCTTTGGCTTTTCACCAGACTCACTATTCATAAATAAATCTAAGAAGAATGTTGCAAATATAGTCCATGCAGCAAATTCAGCCTACTACACTATTATGATCATGGAAAGTTTCAGCTGTAAAGAGTTCTTCGAGATTACTAACAAGCTAATATCACAGAATAACTCTACACCACTTCCAACTACCTTCTCTCCAGCTGACCTTCCAGACATGTTTGCAAAGTTCTTCCGTGACAAAGTACAAACCAATAGAGATAAGCTTGACACCACAATTTCAATTGACTGGTCGTCACCATAAAGTTGGGATACAGAATTTGAGCAGCAACCATTAGCAGCATTTGAACCTGTCTCTATGGATTACGTACGTAGAATCCTGATGTATAGTGCACCAAAGTCATGTGAACTTGATCCAATTCCAACATCACTGCTACTTGAGTGCTTTGATCCAGTATTGCATTCACTAACTGATATTATTAATACCTCTCTCTCTCATCCAGAGAATTCCCATCATTTTTCAAAACTGCCATTGTAAAGCCTCTGCTGAAGCAACCATCACTAGACCATAACGATTTAAAGAACTACCGCCCAATTTCTAATCTCCCATTCATTTAAAAAATCTTAGAAAAGGTTGTTTTATCCCAGCTTGTATCTCATCTGAATTCAAACATTCTTTTTAGCATTGTACAGTTTGCATATAGCTCTTGCCACAGTAGTGAAACTACGCTTCTAAAAGTAGTTAATGACATTCTCTCTGCGATTTAATAGCGTAAAGATTACAGTCCTCGTTCTCACTTTTTTGTCTGTAGCATTTGACACAATAGACCATGTTATATTATATCTCCAGCATGTATTTGGCATTCATGATACAGCCTTACTGTGGTTCAAGTCCTACTTGGTCAACAGGACACAAATTGTATCTGCAAATGGAATACACTCCAGCCCAGTTGATCTATGTTGTGGTGTTCAACAGGGGTCTGTTCTTTGACATGTTCTCTTCATTATATACACTCATTCGCTCCCATGTGTCATAGATTATCTTCCAGTGTCTCACCACTTGTACGCTGACGACACCCTAATATACAAATCTAGCCACCCAATTGAAGTTGATGCTACCATCCAAGGTGTAGAGAAGTGCTTTTCTGATGTGAAATCATGGATGACATGTAACAAGCTGCAGATGAATGATGATAAAACTGGGGCCATTCTGATCACAGCATAAAGACTCTCATTTACAACCTTTCCCTCAAACAATAAATATCTGCAACACCAACATTAAATGCACACAATCAGTACGAAACCTAGGTGTTACTCTGGACAGTACTCTCACATTACACCAATATGTCATGAACATATGCAAGGTTGCATATCTTGAGCTGAAACGCATCAGCTATATTCGCAAATATCTTTCAGTTGATGCCACTAAAACACGTGTGTGTTCGTTAGTACTTTCAAGACTGGACCATTGTAACTCAATTATGTCTGGTTCATCTCAATATCTACTCCAGAAACTTCGAAAAGTTCAAAACACAGCTCTTCTTATCATAGTTAGCGTACCACGATCAGAGCACACCTCCCCGCTGCTCTGTACCCTACGCTGGCTATCCATTCGATTCAGAATCAAACACAAAATAGGTTCTTTGTGCTACGTTTCACTGTATTCCGTTATATTCACATAAACTCACTCTCGTTCTGTGAGGTGTATTGTAAATTTATTCACATGTTTAGAATCCAAAACATTAAATCAGTGTTTCTTTACAAAATGTAGTCAGCCAGAGTATTTCCGGTCATATAACGTCTTATACCAAGACACGGCCTTTGGTGATAAGTCTACAATCATGTCGTCGATGATTTTTAACTTCCAAATCAGGTTTTGCCTGATAAAATCAGTACCGCGTAGAAAGGATATAATTTTGATTAAACTTTTATTATAAGTAATAATAGAATATTTTGTGGTATTTTTGTTTGCTTTGTAATTTAGTTTTTGACCCTTTTTAACACGGATTCCAGTACCACACCGGCTCCTAAAATAAAGAGTATAAAACGATCTGCCGTATCCCTCTTGGATAAAGTCATCGCAGTGGTTAATGCGATCGGTGCTATCATCATCATGGCTAGGAATCATTTGTAGTATTTGAAAGTTTTATTAAATACGTGCACTGTTTTTTGACAATGTTTGTTTAGCTCAATGAGTTCTTGTGTGATTTCGTCGTGCTGTAATTTGTTAAAATTAAAGTCGATTCATTTTTTGATACTATTACATCGACTAGTCTTTGGAATTGTACTTCCATTTCCAACAACTGGTCTGTCAAAAATATCATGTTCTTCTCTCCGTTATTAGTTCGCTGTATAAATTCATGGATGTTATCGGGTATGCCACCTGATATTTATTAGCAAGAAAAGTTGATCCAGTTGTTATTTTGGCCTACTGGTTAATTTTGACAAGATTCTCCAGCGTATTGGGATAAATTCTAAATAATCCTAAACTAATTTGGTCAGGTTTGGCTCGCAATATGCACAATTACACGGGATTTTACGGTGATATTTGTAGCTGTAAAAAGGAGCTAAAGTGATTTTTCAGCGTTATGGTTTACATCTTCGTATGATAATATTTCAGGACCAATATAGTTGATGATTGAAGCGCGTTTCGTAAGCTCGGCTTGTCTGCTGATATCGAGTTTATGTTAATGTGTTTTTCTTGAATCTGCAGTTTAGCCGTTGGAGTATCTTTAACATTTTCCAAATAGGATTGATTTTCACACGCTCGCTATGCACCATTATATAAAATAACGCTTAGTTAGCTTTATTATCATCGATTTCCGTGATCGTGGGTACATTCTCGTAATAAATCCCAGTTTCCCAGAAATTTTATTTCTAAACATGGCGACGGTGTTTAAAATTCTTTTTCGCAATATATTTGTTCATACATTCCTGTTCATCCCAGTCCTTTTTATCCTCGGTGGCTTTCGTACCTTGTCGTACTTTTTGGTTGCCAGTGTGTTTTCTATGATGATGTTATCTCATTCCGACACAGTTAGGTAGATAATGTCCTCAATTTGCTAGTAAAGTCAATGGATAATGTTTCGTTTCAAAAACGTCGCAAAGGCATTCCATTTTTCTACAGCATACTGTAAGTGCTGCTGTATCATTTTCGCCACGGACACAAATGTTTTGACAACTCCACATTAATCGGGATCTATATATGTTTCCGAATTGGATTTTATGTCCACAAGCCATTGTTTTATTCCTAATGGTGTCATATGCCGCTTTATCTTTTTTGTTGTCATGTATGCTCATTATCATATGTAGATACAAGTTCGAATTATATCATTCAACAAAAAGAGCTGAAAACAACAAAATCTCTTGTTTGTGGGTGCTGCCGCTGTTATGTTTTACATAACAAACAATGTATTACAGCAACTGCGCTGATAACAAAACCTCCTGCAAGTAGTCTAAGTAGATTCCGAAACTTTTATCACGGCGATATTGCAGCTGGTGATCCCTACAATGTTACTAAAATGTCCATGTAGCTGAAATTTCCAAATGCTGATATCTGTTTGACATGGAATCTAAATCCACCCCACCCCCTAAATACTAAGTAGAAGGTTCCCATTCGCTAGTCGCAGACGACTGAGTAAACACGTAAAATGAGGCAAACGATGTAGAGTTTTCTGAGAAGGCGTTATCGAGAAATCCTGATCATTTTGACGTTTTAGAGGTCATGGATTGTATTTCACTCGACCACATAAAATTGTATTGTAATCCATGTTGATATCACCTGTCATCAACCCACCACTCCTTTCTAGCGCGTGGTCGGATATATGCTTGTAACACAGCGGATAATTATCCTTAAGTACCGATCTTGTGTTTAATCCGTTGATTAAATGTCCATACATGTGGAAATTACCCGTCATCGTGTCACCAGATTTTTTCAGCGCGTTGTCGATAACACGCTTGTAACTCAGGGCCTGATCGTCCAGCAAGGTCATTGTGGTATCGACAGCGACTATCAAATGCCGGTCCATATAGATATAACCCTCAATGTTGTCTTAGGATTTATTTAACGCATTCTCTTTGACCTGCAGGTAACTCAACAACTGATGATCCTCCAGAAGTTCATTTTTCCAGTAGAGTTCTAATATCTTTATGATTCGCATGTACATATTTTTAGTCGTGGCGTGTTTATTCTCTTCAATATTAAATATTTAACCTTTTTTTGAATTTGTTCACTCAAAATCCTTTTCTGGCATTCACGATAATATAGTCATACTTAGGATCGTTTTCCGATGTCAGTTTGTTGGTGTGCGGAAATACAACGGTGAATGGTACCCAAATCCGAGCATGAAAACGCTGTACTGATTGAGATGTGAAATAGACCCAATATGCCGTATTGATGTCGTTATGTCAGTTTTGAAGGTGCTGCTCTCACGATGATATTCCCGGTAGACATTTATCCACCCGTGGTTAAATCGCCTTTGGTAGCGAGGTTTCCACTCGCATTTACGTTTCCCCTGCACTACTTTACTTACGACTCAGCGCTTTTTTTAAGATTGACATGAATTACGGCATAGGACGCAGCGTTGTGTTCAGCGAACGGTTTTGTGGGTAACCCGTTCAGGATATTTTCCCCATGTCCAAATTTTCTATCAGCATTCCTACAATTGTACTTAACTTAGTATTGGCTTTCGCTATTACTTGGAACCGCATCGGGATGGCATTATTAGCCAGATCAAGACCACTATCAGCAGGATGTTTTTTCCAGGACATGTCAAGGTCACCTGCCATCGTTCCACCGGCAGCGATATTTGTTTATTCACATGGCTCATCATGTTAGTTAATGTTTCACTGACACTGTCTGACGTTGGCATGTCAATGATTTGTGGTCCGTTTATGTTAAATTCACTGGTCATGGTATCGACCTAATGGACAATATCGTACAGATTCGATAGCCCGAGATCATTGTAGGTCCATCACCGACGAGGAATTTAAACGAGCATATTCGAAGCTACTCCTACTCGGCATTGTTGCTGAAATGTACCGACGTGGTTCGGACGGGGTCTTACATCCTAGAGACACTGTAGGGTTACTGCATTGCCGTTTGTTAAAGTCAGTACACCCGCATACCAAGCAGAGTTGATAAATACATTTTTAGCAGAGCCAAGCGATACAACAGCGTACTTTACAACAACGGGTTGGTGAAAAGGAGATTCAATGTGATATTGCAGTGTCGTTTTTTGGACCTGTGACACGACAACAACGATGAACCTCACCGCAACAAAGAACGTCAAAAGTCAATATAAGAGTATCAGCGAAATCAAACCCGGACATGATACGTTGGAGGATTAAACAATGCAATAGGAAAGGCCGAAATAAACCCAACCAACGTTACTGAGTTTGTAGCCAATTTTCGTGCTTGAGAAAGGAAAGCACAAGGAGGGGTTTAATTATTTTAATGACAAGATTATTCCAGAAAGTCTCGACTAAAACCCCAAAAGGAATAAATCTAATTTTGATACATCGGTAATCAGCTTGACCATTGTTTGAATGAGTAAAACAAACGCTTGCTAATAGAAAAACATCCATTGCCGATAAAATATACGATATAAAACTGGTTAGAGCAATTTCGACTCGATGTTTAACTTAAGAAACTGAGCAAAGCTATCAGTATAGTGATACGGGTAAGCAATTATCCATCAAAGAATTTACGAATGTTTACACGATTTAACATTTGGATATATCCAAGAACGATCCACGAATAAAATATCTTCAAAAGGACAGTAGCTCCTGTTGCCATTATAGACAATCTAGCTAATCCTGTTAACGTGTTAGCGACATATACACATTATTAGTATATTTTTTCTCCGTTAACTTTGCATTGTAAGAATCGTTCAGTATTTTACCATATTGAACTCTCGTGCAATTGATATTGAACTCACGTGAATAAAAGAACTGCTTTATATTGTAAACAAACAATAGACGCAGACGTCATCACTTTATTTTAAATTTTATTTGTCTGTGGGTGAAGTATACCAAATGAATGAACTGAATCAGATATTTAGTTGCCTGCTACATACTAGCTGAGGTGGCTCATTCCAAGTTAACTTTTTTGATACAATGTTTCGGATTTCGGCAAGCTATAGACACCATACAGGATTCTTACAAATAACATCCAGGAGACAAGGAATGAAATGTCATCTTTAGCTTGTAATAGGAATGGCAAAAATTATACCTAAAGTTTTGCATCCTAAATGTTCTCAAAATGTACTTTCTTAGTCCTGTAAATCCAAATTACTTGAGCCATGTCGTGGTTTATCAACCTTGATAACACAAATTGTACTCTTATTTCGGCTATATTTCAAGTGCAATTACATCCTCCTTACTGCACTAAAAATGAAATAAACATTTTATTCTATAGCGTCTCTTTAATAATTGCAATTGAAAGTCTTAATACTTTCCCCACATTATGATCTCAAACATTCAATGGCAGAACAGAAACACACTTGCATATGTCAACCGTACGCTGCTCCGTCGCTGCTGAAATCCGATATACTTCATGTAGAATTGGCACATAATTCCAGCCCATAATCACGAAATCTCGTTGAAACGACAAATAATGTCCAACTCTATTCCTTCCAGATCAAATGGAACAGTTGTTGCAATGTGCATTCATTCGCAATATGACTAGAAATTTCAATTTTAAGTAGACCAAAACGCCATTTTCTTTTGAAAGTTATGTTTAGCGCACGACTAAGTTAAAATTTATCTGGGCGGAGTTTTGTGCGCTTTTATAATGCTATTGTTGTGTAATGACGAATCGGCGCTTGTGTATTTAGTTCGGAATACATTCAGTTACTTTGTTTTGGTAGTGTATCTTTACATACATAATTAAGCCTTAGGAAGAATAAAAAAATGAGCATATAATAAAAAGGTTACTACATTTGTATGGGAAAATACGAATTCATTTTGACGGATAGATATAATGTAATCCCAAGGTCGTGCAGTATTTCCGTCCAAAAAACTCGTTCATATTTTCCCATACAAATATAGTAACCTTTAATTACCTTATGCCTTTCTGACCTCTGATAGGTTTTTCACACTCCATGCGATATCGGATAAGATGATTGTTATCATCTAAGATGACCAGTGATATAGATGTAAATCTTCTAAAGACGTCCAAACGGGATAAAATCATGAGAGAACTGCACAGGTCAGCATAATTTATTTACGCAGATTTTGGGTCGTTGCTGCGACCGATAGCATGTGTGGAAAATGATCCGGATAAATCTTACACGAGAACGATCAGGGACATGTGCCTTGCGGCTTTGTTTATCACACAAATTCGGTGTTGTTTAAACTGTTGGTGTTGTGTCGGAGTATGGATAGCGTTACCAAATTTATTGACTCGTTGTTAAGTGAGATTCACACGACCTCTCATGATATCATCCCGGTTGTGATTCAAAATTTACGCGGATATGATTCACATATCATCATTTAATGTTTTGGGCATGCTCATCAAAGGATCACTTGTATTCAGAATAACACAGAAACATGTACGACCTTTTGAATGGGCCGATTGAGGTTTATTGACAGTCTGCGAATTATGAACGCTAGTTTGAATGAATTGGTCAAAAACAATATCATGTTTACATTTACACGAGATAGGTTTTAACACGATTTTAATTTAGTGTCAAGCAAAGGGGTTTATCCTAACGAGCACTTGACCCACTGGAAAAAGTTCACAGACACGTCATCGGCGCAATGCATTTCACATTACTCTAACCAGTGAGATGATTATCGAGGAAGATTACAAAAATAGGCAGTTCGTTTTGAAGCATCTCGTGTGAAAAATTCTTGGCGAGTATCATTATTGGTACTATGCCGCTCACTGATGATTTTGACAATTTCAGGGATATGTGCAAACGTCATTATTAGCTCGATCCGGCATGGTATTATTCTTATCCCAGTCTATCAATGGATGCTGCGCTGAAGATTTGATCACGCTGAAATTATTGACAGATGTCGGTATGTTAAATTTTGTTGAAATAGGAATTCGAGACGGCATATCAGCGATCATGCACATACATTATCCCCTCAACAACAAAATTCATGAGTGATTATAACCCCAGCGAGAAATATAAATACATTATTTACTTACATCATAATAGTCTCTTAATCAGGCGATGACGCAAATATTACAAGTAGGAGAATTTGCATGGATGAATCCGGAGCGATTTAACCAGTGACTGCTCCATTCCGATGATAATACGGGTTATAATCTAGAGGTCGATCTCGAATAGCCCAACAAACTTCACGTGCAGCATAACGATAATCCATCCATTAGCGTCTAAAACCGTATGTGATGGTATGCGCAGTCCAACGAGTCTGGGGTAAAAAACGTAATAAAATTCTGGAGCAAGCATGCTAATAGTAGTATCTAATCCGATGGACAAATACCGATACACAATGCATTACAAAAATCTCAAATATTTTACGTATTTAGGTTGAAGAAGACTTTGATACACCATGTGCTTAAGTATAAAGAACACCCCTGGCTTAAAAAAATATCTCGATTTTAATAGAAGAAAGGGAAACGAAGCCACGTCGGATTTCAATAAACAACAGAAGTTTTAGCAGTACCATGGAAAACATACTTAAATATGTCAATGTCTAGTTGGTTAATGATTTGACCAGGTGAGATAAATTAGTCAATTCGCCTATATTCAGCATGAAAATATTTGACTATACTTTAGTAACGATCCATATTAAGCGGACAATGATCAAACTAGATACAAAGATATATTGTGGATTTACCGTACTTTAGTTATTCAAACTCCTGACGTATTAATTTCATCACGGGTACATCAAACAACAATATGGCAGTAGAGCGAAATTACTCTATGCCTACCCAGACTAGTACTGTTAAGACGGAAAATATATTCAGATTTATATGGGGCACGTGAACTCTTTGATTTCTCGAATTAAACGTACAATCAGTTTTTGACTCCTTATCTATCACGTCAGAGATTTTAATGATTTTTTTCTTTCACTTACACTGATTAAATAACTCGCTAACGTTATAGAATCGTATGCTTCTCCATAGGTGGTTGCAATGTAATGTGCTATCATAGGAAAATACTAATTTACGTAATCCATCATGTTTATAATTTAATAACACATAAATACAACCATTATTACTATAACCATTGTTGGTTGTCACATTAATATACCAGAGCGGTTTTATCAAACATAAGTAGTGTAGAAATGATCTCCCAATGCTATTTATTTCATTATGATACCTTAAGTATAATAATATAGGCCACCAGAGATGATTACACAAGTTTTGTCATACCCCATGTTTCCTATAATGCTTGTGCTGGCATATTGCTAGAACAAAGAACACACAAACGTATAGTTTGTAGCGTGGGGGACTTAGGCCAAAAATGCACAATAATTTAGAAAACTGAAGCTATTATAATGATCTACGGTCGAGTATAGTTATCTACGAAACTAGAAAGAAAGTATGAAGCCAAACCACACAAAACAAACGCTTACAAACAATTGGAAATTATTATGACAATACCTTCCATAAGAATGCAGAAGTCCGGTCTCTGCGTATTTTCTATTATAGTATGCAAGCCTCATGGAAAACAAAGACAAGTAGGATAATACAACGACATACCGACGCATTCACAACCGGTTCAATGGTGAAATTACAAGCACTCTTTCCTTGTATTCACAGTTCATTGTACATATTTGTATTAACCATAAAAGGAAGAAAACAAGATAATTATTAAATATTCCACCTGAAGTGTTATCTTTACCTTTCTGTGATTTGTAAATCATTCTTGTGTGGTTAGACGTGTATGCTGCATTCTTTCATTAAGAGTACAGTAGTTAAAATTACCCAATCAAATAAGACGTTACCTTGTTTAAGATTTTTAGGATAACTTATACTTGCAACAATAATCAATACTGACATTATTTAACATTTTACATACAAAAGTTATATTTCAAATGATGTTCTGTATCTTTTTAGATTTTAATAATTAAAGTAACTTTTGTAAATTAGTGAGTGTAATGTTGTTTACATCTATATAACCGAGCCATCTCTGTGTGACCTTAGTGTGTGACTTGCTGATTGCCAATATCCGTATTGTGCTCTGTTGTAAAACTATATATTCAGTACAATTCAGGCAAGGAAACCATACATTTGCTAAGGGATTGAGAGGGTGAAAACGTACAGAGGATTGAATTCCATTCAAAATAATATAGTTTGCCTGGAATTAAATCTCACGCTTGTCCCTATATTGTTCTGTAAAAGCGGAAGCCACACCTAGCATCCTTTTTGCCGTTTGGAATGATGGTACATATAAAAATAATTTAGAGAAGGCAACGCTTTGTTATTGAAACAATTTGAAGAGATAGGAAAAGTGAATTCAGACGTAAAAGAGCGTGAAGAAAAAAGTTTGAACGTTGCACATGTCTGTTAATATTAATAATTGATAAAAATACTCGTTGGAAGTCGAAACATAAGTAGTGAGTGGGGCCACCCTAGGGACAATTAAACTTCCATGTTATAAAGGGTCGGGACACTCTGTGAACAATTGGAACTTCACATGGGAATTTAACATAAGGACTGTATAACGACACAATATTTGGCCTGTCTAGGGAAAATGTGTTGGGTTTGTCTAAGAACAATATAAATTGAACTGGGGTGACGTCACGGTACTGGACACTTTCAACAATGTTGCAAGTGGCTGTCCTCAATCGAGTGGAACAAAATGGTAAGGTGCTGACCTGAATATTCGTTCCTCTAGGAACAATAGAGACATACTCCTAGAGACATAGATATAGTTACGTTGTTATAGACAGGGTTAGATACATAAACAGAGACATACATGTTACACAAGCATAGATATATGAACATAAATCTATCACACATAAAATCGACTGAAACGTTTTAGGCAAGAGAGAATATACATCTTTTTGAGACAATGGAGTGGCTCTGAAAATGGCATTCGGGTTTCTTCTTCTTCTTCTTCTTCTTCTAATTTCTGTCTTATCTTTTTCTTTGCCACCAGATCCTTATCGTCTCCACTACATTATTTTTCTTTTTCTTCACATCCTTTTCGTCTTCCTCTTCTTCCGTCACCTCTATTTATAACATATTACGAGAGAGAGAGAGAGAGAGAGAGAGAGAGAGAGAGAGTAAAACAAACGTAGGTGTCGTGATATTTTTTAACAGTAGGGATAGCATGGTCTCTCTCTCTCTCACTCTCTCTCTCTCTCTCTCTCTCTCTCTCTCTCTCTCTCTCTCTCTCTCTCTCTCCGTCGTAACAAGTTTGATTGAACTCCTAATGGTATATGTTCTTGTTTTTGGAAACATCTCCCAAAATGTTATCAGTAGTTACCATAATTATGTGAACTGTTCCATTTGTCGTGTAATTATTATTCAAACACTTACACTCTGAAAATTGTAAAGCGATTTCTTTCCATAAGTACATCATTGGATTCAAAATACTTTTACATTGCCTTGAACTTGTGCACATCAGGTATCATCTTTGGCACTGCCATATGTCACGGGAACAAAATTATGACACTAGATCTACCGTTTTTAGAAAGAAAACAAAGTTTTTTCATTCATAAAGCCAGCCTGCTTATGGTAGATTCTCTTTCTAAAACCTAAACATGCGTTTAGAAAATGTAAGAAGTTTTGTCCTATTTTGTATTTTGTGCAGTAGAACCAGACTTTGTATTGGTGATGTCGGTAGTTTTGTTGGAAACTTTGCCACTTCGTTTGTAGCGTGTGCTGTCAAGCATGACATCTCCTAAATTGATAAATCCAACAAATGTTTTTGTTGAATGAAAACAATTGTCTATGAATATTCCTCACATAGAATATATCATTGTCTTAATTATCATTGTCTTGTATTACGTTTAAAAAATAACAGAACCAAAAAATGGTATTATATATTTCCGTCTTTTTTCCATTATTTTTTTCTCTCTGCATGGTAACGTTAAGTCTGTCATTCCATCTCTCAAAGTACTAGTCCCTATTCTACAGTCACCCAATGCAGTAACACATGTATTTGCCTGAGTGTGTATGTGTGTGTGCAAATCACTTTTGGGCTACTAGGTTGTAAAACATAATCTTCATCAGGCATCAAACAAATTTCTTTCTTCACATGTTTTGTTGATTCGGTCATCGTATCAGATTTACCAACGTTTTACTCCCTCACCTTCTCAGTCTCTCTCTTTAGTAGATGTACATGGTGTTGACGATGAGGTAATCATATCCTCTTGAAGATCGCTAGCACAAACTTCTATTAACACATTTATAAAATATTGTGTGACACGGATCGCTGTTGTTTCTTGGTGTCTACATTCTCCTTGAAAATGTATCATCGTTTCATCTTGATTATAAACTTTAATTTGACTACGTTTTACACACTACTTGGGGGCCCCGAGTGGCCGAGTGGTCTAAAACGCTGTCACTGCCATCTCACCTCTGTCTGCGTGGGTTCAAGTCTCGGATTCAGCCAATTCGGGTATGTGAGAAAGCTTGCCAGTAGCTTCTCGTCGGTCGCTGCTTCTTTCCAGGATTTTCCCGGGCTCTTCCTCCACCATTAATACTGGCCGCCATGTATAGCCTATTTTGTGCTGAAAAATGGCGTTAAACCCTACAACAACAACAACAACAACAACACACTACTTGAACTTTTTACATTTCACATTTTAGGTGTAAGCCTTCGTGTTCAACGCTCTGTAAGAACGTTTTAGGGTGCCTCAAATGTGACAATAATTTTAGAAAGGACGAACGAATATCTTTGGGGCTGAATCAGTAATATCATGGTTTAACAACAGACGTAGAGAACATTGATGCAGGCTCACTCATGTCGTCTTCAGAATGACTGACATAGATATGAGCTAACAGTTCAGCTTGTGTGTGTGGTGTCATGTATGATATGGATGGTGTGATGAATATTATTTTTTGTAATGTAAGGGGTATTACAATTTAAGCTAAAAGATGGCCTTTGGATAGTGAGTATGATATATTGATAGGATAGTGGATATAATGGTTGATATTGTTGTTGTGTAAGGGTAAGTCTATTTTGGGAAAGTTCATTTTTTTCCGTTTAAATTCAAAGCTAACACAGGACGTTTGGAGTGTTTGTGTATGTGTGTGAGAGATTGTGAGTGTGTTTGTCTTTGTTTGTCTCTTTAAAATTCCCTTATCCCTATCAAATTCATTTCACCTACCTATCCACAGTCAGCCACTTGCAACACTGATGCCAATATTCCCCTAGTGTTCAGTACAATGATGTCATTGACGCTATCCATTTTGAGGCTATAACTATAGATTTGGGTTTTCCATAGGACTTTCCACAGGTTATAGCTATACATGATACTAGGGGTTTTAAACGAGTTCGTTACACAGGTTAAGGCTATACATATCTACTGGGTTTTTATATATGTATTTCCAACAAGTTGTAATTATAAATAGACACTAGCGTTTTTCACATATTAGTTTTGGTAGTGTAAGAGATAGTCTATTGTACGAGAGGTTATCTCCTTCTGTTACATTTTAAGCTAACACAGCGCGTATGGATAGTGAGTATGATATAATGGATGGAATAGTAGGTGTAATGAATATTATTTTTATTTTGTAAGGGATATATATTTTGTGACATTTCATCTCCATCTTTTATATTCGGAGCGAACAGAAGGCATTTTGGATAGTGAGTATGATATGTTTAATAGCATAGTCGTGTGAGTGACAATATTACGCATATGAAAATACCATTTAAACAAGTCGAGCACATTTAGTCATCAATTTGAAACCAACAACACCTTATTATCTGCGATTTCTTTCCAATTTGTTTCAAGCTTGATGTCATGAAGGCGGTTCTGTCATTTACACGTCCTTTTTGGCGCCTGTCTGAACAATTAAACTATAAAAATGCATCTTGCACTCTTTTGGTTCAAACATTGTTGAATCCCATCCTCCTGCTAAATTATGATCTAATGCACTAAGTTTGCAAAAAGAAGACAAACAATTATGTACAGTTGTAGTAAGCAGTTAAACTGGTTATTGTCATGGAATACATCAAGAAAATAATATGGTGATGCTTTAAATCGATTAGGTGTAATTGGTTTCGTTGACGCGAACAAAACCGTTACCTATAGTAGTTTTATCTTGTTAAGCCTTAACTAATATTTACTGAATAATATGTGCATTTCTTTGTAGGCTGCTTTGAAAGAGATCCGCAAATTTCATGATGTGCACTTGTACTTTAAATTTGGTCTTGCACGTGGTCTATTTTGCACTTATAGGAAGCATATTACTATATGTAGCTAGATTGATTACCAAGATCTTGTTAGGTGTCAACTTTATACAATTTAGGGGTAAGTAGTTGTTGACTTTAAGAAGTTTGAGTTGTAACTGTATCCATATTCTAACGTATCTTATAGATATAACATGCTGTCTTTTATTCTTGATATTCAGAATTCTGTTATATTGTACTGAACAAGGTTCTGAAAAATAGGTGTGATAATAGCAGCATAACCGACAGTGGGGCAGTTCAGCTGTTAATCTAGCCACATATCTGGCACTGTCGCGACGTTGCTGATAGCGTGGTTGCGTAACGGGCATTATGATAACACATCTTACAGTATGTTAGCGTTTTTGGTGGCAATACAGCATCTTAACTGACAACATAATAATAAAGTGCCTTCAACGAAAAAGAATCCATTCCAAGGATGTGAAATTCTAGCTGTGCATTTGGATTGACGTAACCTTATTATTATATGGGGAATGTGCTTGAAACAACATAAGGAAAACGAGTTTGCCTGTCCTTGAAATATGGAAACTAATATTGCGTACGCATAATTATTTTATGAAATTACAGTTACAATAAAATTTTAAACCAAGAAAATGTATTAAAGGTTGACTGATCATTTTCTTTATATACTTTATCTCTGAAAACCGAAAGTGAAAATATCAAGGCATAACAAGAAATTTTATATGAGATGCACATCACATGTAAATTCTATCCATGTGCATTCAAATTCAAATCGGCATCATCATTTAAATATCGAAATGTTTTTTAAAAAAAGTAAAACATTGTAAGTTTAAGACATCTAACCAGGACATATGCTTTTTATCTCAAAGATTAACATTGAAAAAAGTAAGGTGATGCCTTTTCCTTTACATTTTGTTTACCGGAGCAAAAATGCATAACTCTGGTGTTGAATATTTGACTCCAAGCTCAGTACGTTTATTTCCTACCCATCGGGTATGTCATCCGCAAATGTTGTTGCATGCACATGGTCAAGAAATCATTTTTGTTGTGTAGAAACAATTGTGTTTCTTCCACATTGGGGGCCCCGAGTGGCCGAGTGGTCTAAAGCGCTCTCCGTTACGGATCACTGCCATCTCACCTCTGTCTGCGGTGGTTCGAGTCTAGGATTCAGCCAATGTGGGTATGTAAGAAAGCTTGCCAGTAGCTTCTCGTGGGTCGGTGGTTCTTTCTGGGGTTTTCCCGGGTTCTTCCTCCACCATTAATACTGGCCGCCATGTATAGCCTATCGTGTGCTGAAAATGGCGTTAAGCCCCAAAACAACAACAACAACATCTTCCACATCGCCCTTGTTATTAGAATCTTTGATCCCAAAGACGTCAGGCTTCATCCGTAGCCCATGTGCATGTCGTTCATAAAGTTTGCTGTATGTTTGTGATGTCAGAGTAATGTTATTGTACAGAAAGGAGGTTTACATCCGTTACGGCATATGTTAGACCTACATAATTGTATATAGACATATTTCGTAGCGCTGCAGAAAAATTACAAATATAGTTCATCTGCAACTCAGAAATTTCCGTCTCATACAGTTTAGTAAGGGAAATTATTAATAATGCTATAAAAGGTTTTCCTTTTTCGCTTTCAACCTGAAGAAAATTTAGATGTCTTTAGGTCTTTTGTATATTTCTAGAATGTGAGATATATTGGCTGATTCGTGTACTCGCAGATGTTTCATATAATGGTGGGGTTGTGAGGGGTTTGGGCGATTACCGAATAGTTTCATGATAAAAAGTTCACGTTTAATACAAGTGTGTAATAATAACTTCAATAGAATGCACAGCTACGTACTTGCATGCGTATATATTACGTCCTGTAACGACGGCGACACCTTTCGTTTTGATATTTATCTCTGTCTCTGTCCAAAAGTAGAACATAACTATAAATCACCAAATATAAGAGTCATAATTTATTTTAAATTCCATTTTAATTAATTACCAAATGGTCTTGGTTGGGAGAGAAATGTAGTTACTGTTTTGTACGCAAGTCCTGTGTGTAAAGTACGGAAGCTTAGTTTTACAATATTCGAGCAATTAGAATAAAAACGGATATTTTGTCATAACAAAATTTTTATAGTTTACACCAGAATATACGAAATTATAAGGTTTGAACGTAATCTTGGAGGAAAATAAGTTGTACAAAGTTCAACAGATATGTTTTGCTTTATTTTCTGTTATTGTCATTTTATCACAAGATCAACAAATGTTTCTAATCCGGCTCTAAAGAAAACATTTTGAAAGATAAATATTTATTGTGACGTACCTGATGGCATTGGAGCCCTGAGTTTTCTTTTATATCTAATAAAACAATATGTATTTTTCAGCATATAAAACAAAAGTCGTGCCCTTACGATAATCCCTGTAACGGTCGGAAGACAGAATTGAAAATAATGTTATACAACTGTTTCTCGTATGTACATGACGCCAGATATTAAGTCTGACATATTGAAAACAAAATTGTTAAAGCCTTCATTCCGAAAGGCTGAATATGTTATAAATGTAGTTACAATAACTACCTCAAATGCTTTTAGGCACAGTATTGGAACATAACTGAAACATCTCTGACTTAGTTAGGTCTTTATATTTGTAAAAATACATTTGTAAATTTAATGTCATAAGTTTTGTCAGATATAATATTTTCAATGTAATCTTTTAATGTCAGCAATTTCTTCAAGTCTTGCAAACATTGTGTCCTTGATAAATACTGTAATTAATAATTTTTCAAATTATAGTTCTATTGCATTCCGTTAATATTAGCATGAACTGGTTTATCTAGAATATCGCGACCAGAACTACGAATTATGAAAGGTATAGTAAAGGTTCGAGAAGACGAATGCAACATATCTCAAACAGAATACAACATTATTTTGATCACATGTCGGCAGAGAGAAATTATTTTACTTGTCTCTTCCAGAAGAATGCAGAGGGATAATTAGTACCTTAATGATTTATCAAAGCCCCAAATAGTTAAACTTTAATTAAAAATAAACGAATCCTGAAGACAAAAACGAGAAGAAGGTCTAAAGTCCATTAAATGAAAGCATGATGATCGCTTTTACCTTTAGAATATCATAATTTTACAAACGTGACACGCAATTCATTCTAACAAACAAACGCAATATAAACTCTATGAACGACCTTTTTGTACTGGTGATGAACACGCGTCCCCCGACGAGAGGCACCAAAGTTAAAAGGGTAATCACTGAAGCCATGACATATATCGGTATGGCTGATTTATTCTCAGGATTTTCAGACTTCATGACTAACTGTTGATAATAAAACAAAGACTATTACTGATATAGTGGTTTAACAGTGTCAGTCCCAATGTTTGGTCTAATGATGGTGATGATGATGATGATGGCTATGACGACGACTACGATGATTACGATTATTATTATTATTATTATTATTATTACAACTTATCATACATGTAAAGACAATCATAAATTATCCGTCTGTAGCTAAATAATATAGAAGTAGTAGTTGCCCTTGTAATAGGATAAGGAAGAGCAACAGTAGAGGAGGAGTAGACAAAGGATGATACTAAGATAATGTCGCCACAAAATTTAACATAATTAACAATTTTTATTTTGTTTACATCTTAGCATATCGAGGATTTAAACAAAAAGTGTGTGACTGTCGTATAGCACTATGTCGGTTCATCAAACTGAGAAAAAAAAGACTCTTCTTCTGGTAGCAGATACTGGATGATGGACTGTGGTTGTGACACATTGTGATCATAGCAATATGGAAAAAATGCGGTCATGACGAAACGGGCCATCTAAGCATTGTAGTTGACATGAGGTTGTCAGCTTCGTTAGGCTGAGGCGGGGTACGGAATACATGATTCACATAACGGATTTGCGAGATGATGATGTATCGAAGCCACATTTGTATAGAAACTTATGGTTTTTGACTTTCATCATGTGCATTTGCGCCATTCGCATAGGTCCCAAAGAGTCATTGCAATAATCATGAAGAGCATTTTCTTGTATGGACGAGAGAGCCAGAAATATATTACGAGGATGAAAATTCATGATCTTTGTTTATTTGTCATACCTTAATGTCATCTTTGACTGTGTTGAGCTCAGATTAGTTATTGCAATTTCACAAGTTTTGACAATTTGCATTTAAAAGTTGGAAACATAGTCAAGAAGATTAGTTTCTAATTCTTAATTTGAAAGAGGTTTCTCTTTCAACACATTCAGTGGTCCACGGACACTATGTCCAGAAACTAGTTCAAAGGGAGTAACTCCTACCGGGTCTTGAAGTGATCCCGTAACAGCAAAAAAACCAGTAAATTACAACATTCGTCTCGATCATTTCCGTTATCAAAACAATATGACCGTAACATACTTTTCAAAGTTCGATCAAATCTTTATGAAAACTCTTTTCTATCAGGGATATAGGCAGAATACTTAAATCACTGAATGCCTATTTCATGCTTAGTTTGCTGGAAAATTGATAAATACAATTAGACCTCTTATCAGATTTGACAGGTCCCGGAAAGACACAATTTGCTGAAGAAATCTTTATCAAAGCTTTTACAATGGTTTTAGTTTTTGTTTCCTTTATGAAATTGCCTAAGTTAATCTTGTGGACGCACACATTATGGTCATAAAGTATTAGTTGCCTGACTTGGCCTTCGGTAAGGGACCGACACAGCCTGCCATTTATTTTGTTAAATGGTTCCTCGAATGTAGGAATAGGTTGTAGTTGAGCTTTAGATATGCTCTGATTGTTTTTTAATCTACAATTCGACAAGTGTGCCAATATGTACGCTATCGCTAAACATCACTTTTGTTTTTCGGCAAATAAAGTTAATCAAGATCTTATGATAAGTTTTATTGACCCCTAAGTGACCATATAAAGGAGTTTCATGGGTAAAACTAAGAATTCCCGCTTTTAGGACGATTTAGGACAACAATTTGATGCCTCACTGACGTCTGGTCACCAACATGTACTAACGTGTGTTTTCAAATGTCTTGTGCGGACACACACTTCATCAAATAACAAACATGTACTTATGTGGCTTCAGTTTCACTAATATCCCTCTCAAACAAGAGGAGGTATCTGGACCTTGTTCATGTTTGACGATAAATGATTTTCGTTTGTCACTCTGATTAGAATAGTGAAATGAGTAGTAAAAAGAGGATCACAGTAATTAATACCTTTTGATCGATCCAAATATATCCACATATATATTAGCAAAAGGAATACTTTCCTGATCAAGATCATTCTCAAGAGCTACCATTTCCATGGCTCTAATAACTGCACAAGCTGGACATAAATCAACATAACTTTATCTCCAGCTAGGACATTGCCTAATAATAAATATATACCCCCGAAGGCCCCGTTCGGCATATTCGTTTCCACAAGTTACTGTAACTTTATATCATTAATTTCGTGTAAATGTTCAGAAAATAAATTCCATGAAAAATGTAAAAAAAAACATTATAGTGAATGTAGTCATACTAGGTTAGTTGGTGCAAGTTTAACTTCAAAGCCTTTATCCTGATCAAATTATATTTTCGCTCTCACTCCATACAGTTCCACATTGTGATGTCCCTTAAGGTATGATTGAGTGAATACGGAAAATAAATGAGAATTTGAGAGAACAAACTGTTTAACATGTAACATTGATTCCTAACATTTGTCGTCTCTTCAGTTTTATCTTTTAATGTGTGATTGCTTAATAAGTGTAAATTCATCTCCAAGCAGTGAGTATCATTATATTCATATACATAGGTCATGAGCGTTTCACAATTGATATATCAATATTAGCAATATATTATGCTAATTAATAACAACACATTAATAGCCAAGCTAATTTGCATACATGTGGTAAAAATCCATTTAAATAAATAAATAAATATATATATATATATATATATATATATATATATATATATATATATATATATATATATATATATATATATCCACAGAGAGAGAGAGAGAGAGAGAGAGAGAGAGAGAGAGAAAGAAAGAGAGAGAGAAACTTTTGTGTCTGTGTGGAGTAACCCAGTAATTCAACATAAAATGCATCACAAATTATACATGCCGTTTAAAAGAAGCTAACACCACGAACAAAAAAAAAACAATAATTTTTCCAAGTGTCTGTTTTGGGACTTACAAAATTGATTCATTTCAAACGAATATAACGACATGAGAAATCGATTAGACACAAGTATGCAAGTGACACTTCATGCCATGTTAGACATCTGTCATTTGGGATATATTTGATATTTGAGATAAATGTTTGAAAAGTGGCCTACTGTCTAATCTATAGTGTTAGCTCTCCTGACAAATAACACGCAGACGGTTGTAAATCATTCTATATTTGGGGCTGGGTGGTTGTGAGGTGTATTTTCAGGTTTCCTCCAGCGGCATATAGCAATATTATGTTATTTCTCTTTATTTGATGATATATTGAAATAAAAGAGTAGAATAAAACTAATTCTGCCTGTTATGTTATATTTACATATATATATATATATATATATATATATATATATATATATATATATATATATATATATATATATATATATATATATATATATTTGTGTGTGTGTGTGTATGTATGCATGTATGTATGTATGTATGTATGTATGTATGTATGTATGTATGTATGTATGTATGTATCTCTGATACATGAATGTTTATTCTTATTTGTAATAATAAATAGATGGTTACTTATTGGTTGATAATTATTATTAATAATCTTAATAATAAGACTTAAATGGTGCCTTAGGCTTAATTTCTCAAGGTCTGGTGAGTTTTGCCGTTTCTAGGATAATTACGTAACTTCCGATTGGTTGGGATAGATCACATGAATAGGCTAAATCAAAGTAAAATGAGCAATGTATTATGTCACTTGGTGTCTATTGTGAAATCCAGTCGCTATATACGGTGTAAAGAGAGAACAATGCAATCAGTTGTTTTCCGATTTTAGAGTCATTGTCACTTATAGTGTTCCTGTCCGCAGACGAGTTTTATGTTGTACATATAATATTATTCGAGAAGAAAACATTTGTTTGGAATGTTAAGCGCAAAAAAATGTCATCATTCTTTGAACTATAATATTATTATGGAACTGTTATAAATTATTGTTAGTAATTATAGACAACGACATCTTGACAGAGCCACTTTTCATGAAGGTACGTTTCAGGTATTGAAATTTGTAAGGAAATTGTCCTCCATCTGAATCTTTCATAGACCTTTATAGACTAATTTGGATTTATTTTATGATACTGTAAGTTTCTCTAACATTTAAATTTATAACTTTGATAATTTAATTGTTGATTGGGTTTTATAAGTCTTGTTGTTTTGTTTTTTCTGCTCCTTAATTTATGACTGTATAGTCATAACATGCAACAGTTGCTTGTTTCTTTTCTACGCCACTCGTGGCAAGACTGTTTCCACGTCACTCCTAATTTGTTCTGTTTATTTACGAAACAAACGTAAATCATTCTCTATTTGTCCTTATTAAACATAAATACAATAAATCCATATTCTTGGCCAGTCATTGCAGACCTTTCCGTACTCTGGGGGTCAGTCTTCCACAAACATACCGATTCCTTCTCCTTCCCTTTCTCTCTTTCACTCTCTCTCTCCCTCTCTGTATGTTTGTCTCTGTCTCTCTCTCTCTGTCTCTCTCTCTCTTTTATTCTCTCTCCCCTATCTCTCATTGCACATCAACATCAGCAATTTGAAATTTTGCCTGGGCAGAATAAGTTTAGTGTCTTGCCCAGTTCAGCAGCCGAATCGACTCTTCTGATGTCTGACCACCCGCCAGCACACACCAACTGACAGGTAAGCACCAGCACTAACACACGTCTTTACAGACCAACAGACGTCATCATAGAGAAACACGCAGTCTTATTGAAAAAGATCATACATAGAATCCAACACCATTACTTACACACTTGAACATTCAACACAAACGACTCAAATGTACATTTTACTATGTTGGTGTAGAAAATGCGGACGGTTGTGTATGGAACAAGGTGGTATCGATCCTTTGAGGTAGCATTTTAATTGGTGTACCAAATGAAGTTCGTGTCCAAATCCAAGTTAGCAAGTGTATCATAACAAACGTATACATCTGTGAGCGATATGTATTGGGCAAAAGCTCTGTTTTAGTTCAACTACATAAGCACGACGAATCATGCAACACGCATGTAAAGGCAGATAGAAAAAGAATAGTCCTTGCTTGGTCGATAATTGTTGTTTGGAAGCGCCATATATATGTATGAATTGTATTGGTGTCTAAGGCACTGACGTAAATCTGTTATAGTAAAAGATAAGTTAAATTTGTAAACCTGTTTTACCTTGGAAGACAACTATGGAAAAACTCACCAAAGACATCAGAATATATAATCTCATTGACACCGAATAATTGAAATGTCGGAGTAATAGTTGACCGACTTAAAAAAAAAAAAAGAAAGAAAAGAAATGGAATGGTGATGGCTACAGTGTGATGCAAATCAAACTTTGGAATCTCGGGACAGTTTGTTTGGAGGAAATACCTGTGCGAACCACCTATTATACGATGCTGAGTCTTAATGAGAAGAAATTAAGTATATGTGAGCGGTACACCCTTTGAGTGAAGTCAGTTCATCAAGAAATTATCACAGAGCATATTGACGTAAAACACATTCACAAGTAGGAACGACTGATCAAGTGCAAAATGGTTCTACTCACATACCTATACATGCCAGTATTCCTTCATAATTGTAACGGGAAACTGTTATTTCTATTTTTTCGCACGTATGCTGAAACCAGCAATCAATACTACGACACAAAGCGGGCATTAACTGGCAACAACATGGGTTAGTCTGAAATTGTGGGTTAGGTTCAATTGTTAATATTAGTTTTTACATGCGTACAAAATTTGACATTTTTGATCCACGGAACAGTGCCAAAATAATGGATTAACTCCAAACATTTTTCGCCACACGTCTTACGCCACATGCCACACGAGTTCCTAAATAAGGGCACAAGTAGATATCGAATGTGTTGGTACCAATCAGTGCAACTAATTAAACTGAAATGCATCGTGCTCATTGGCGGAAAACTGGCTTTACAAATCTTTTATTGAATTGTTGTGTGGCTAACCTAGCCAAGCCTCCGATTACCTCCAAAACGAAATACATTGCTGACAATTCTTTCAGAAGATAGACGATATTGTGAATTAAGAAGAAACACACAGCCAGTTTGCCTACGTGATCATCACTGCTTACGAGAAATATAATATATATTTTTAAGTTGCACTGGGTTATGTTACATTCCACCACTGGATGACAGCACTCTTTATTTGGAACCGAAGACTCTAAATGCATCCTTAGCACTTAATGCTATCATCAACGGATCGAAAATGTATGTTTTTGATTCAATAAACGCCCTGAAGGCACCAATCTCACTTTGCAAGTGACGGACCAAGAATTGCAAATAACAGCAGCGAGATACGAAATAATAAATTATCACTGAATGCAGAGATAAGGAACAGATAATGAAAGGTTGTTCCAAGATTTTAAGTCACAAAAGCACAAAGACGTTCTCAACAAAACCCACGATTCACACAATATTATAGGTATGTCAGATTATCAAGTCGTCAATTAACATGAAAGTGAGAAAGTGTACCAAGTCCAGAATCGGGTGCTTCGTCTTCATTATAGTTGAACAGGTGATTGTATTTCCAAAATGAAAAATTGCTAATAATGCTTGCTGTTAATAATATTAATTTGTCGTATTGATTTATACAAAATAAACATACAATACAGAGAAATTAAAAGCATCAATAAAGTTTGTTTATTTCTCTCATTTCTTTATACCGGTAACAACCAGGAATACGCAATTAAATACAAAGTCAGTGAGTGTTGTCATTGCTTAGCAAAGTAAGTTAATGTTGTTCCATATTAGCACAATCAACTAGAACAGATTGTATTGAAATTAAGTCCTCAACCAACCTGACTATCAACTAAAATATAGTATCGGAATTTCGATAATTGTTTTGAAGTTCTAAAAGTACATTCTGAATATAGAATTATACCTCAGAACTTTCACTCTTCTGGACAATTCTAACATACATTCTAAAAACTAGAATCATGCCACACCAATGTGCCAGTTTTGCCTTTGAAAGTGTTTTCAGTTTAAGGAATAATAATGTCACAGAATTGCAACCGAGTGGGATTTTGGACTAAATTAATAAGACAAACACAATATGAGAAAGATGGAAATTTATGAATGAATTAATAAAGATAAATATATGATGTAAAACTACAATGAATCTCTCACGCTCTCAACATACGACTTACTCAAATCACTCTACACAACATTCATACATCGAAAATAAACCAAAAATATTAAATCAAAATGAAGTACAGATCCAAGAAACCTCATGGATTGCATTTACGCTTCAAACAGTATTTTACACAATAAGAGATTCACACAATCTCGAATATGAATTCTATTAAGATTCAAAATAATCTTAAGAACACAGCTAAGATTCAAAATAATTTTATGAACATAACGAAGATTCAAAATAATCTTATGGATATAAAAAATGCAATGGAACAACACTTGATCCAAACGTATGCTTCTAGACCCCTTGTACAGTCGCACGATTCCATGGGTTGGTCAACACTCTTATCGACCGCTCGCACCCTTTATGAATCCACCACGAGTACAGTCATAGGTTACACGTACAGACAGCATACAACACTTTTTCTAATTTGCTACGTCTACGTACGTGGCATAGACATACGTACATACATACATACGTATCGACAGCACGTATCATTAAATGTTCTGGAAACTCCAGATAGCTCTAAGCAACTTTAGACGGCTTCGAACAGCTTCAGGCCGCTCTAATCATATTCACAGTAACATTAACAATCACACTTCATAGACACAATCACAGCGACAGTCACATTCAGCTACAATAACAGTCATCTACAATAACAGTCAGAATAAGCTTCAAACAGTCAGCTACAAACACAGTCAGCTACAATAAAACCAAATTGGTCATAATAATAGTTTCTGTATAATCTCTAGATATATGTTAATACTTTTACCTCTAACAGTTACTTGTAATTCATTGCTTTAAATCTGCGTTGTAATAAATACATTATTACGCCATAAGACATTACAAACCGAACAAGCTTCGCATATCAAATGAAAATGTAAATTTAACACTTACCCCTATGGCTGGAGAACAATGGAGAGTGTATACTCCTTGACGTGATCCGAAAACGACCAGTGTGCTTTTAGAAATTGGTCTTACTTAAATCCATAGCAGAGTGAGTACAAGTCAAGGTAGAATACCAGTGCATATCATGTTAGCCATGTTACCTCGTCACAAGTAATCTCTGTGGCTAGGTACATGTTAATAAAGTCGCTTACCTGGAAAAACACATTCATTCTAGATAACGTTGTACGCATGTACAACGAGAAATTGTCGAATAGTTTTAAGACAAAACCAAGTTATTTCTTTGCCTAATTCTGTGACAAATACTTCCACAATAATGATTTTCTGGCTTCCTTAGATAACATTTATTATGATGAACATGACCCAAATTAATTGATTTTAAAGTTGTATTCCTAGTTTTTTTTTTAAAACAATACTTGATATAACCCGAACAACGTATATGCGAACGGTTCTGTTCTGTTCATCTATTAATTTTCATTGACAGTCATCAAAGGAAGAACGTAAAGGAAATAATAATACGACTGTCTGACCTGTAGTAGGATGGAAGTGAGTTAATAGTCGATAGTTTGCATGGATCGAAGTTTGTGGGACCGTTTTATCAGGCACAGAGGTCAGTCCAATTTCCCATCAGGACTGTTAAACACCTAGGGGTAGAAGCAGGGAGACACTTTCTGAAAGTATGTGCATCTGGATTTCAGCCACAACATAAAAAGCAGGCACCAGCTGCTATGAAGTATTCACAACATCTACAGCTTGCAGTACGAGCAGCAACACTGGGGATAAAATCATGGTGGATGGAGGTGAAGATGAATCAGTCTACAACCAATCCCGTGGTACGTAATTAAAAATGTCAAGGTCCTCCGAAAATATTGACTGACTTTGGGTTTTCAATGTGGCCATCTTAAACGCTTTTAGAGTAGAGCTCTAACGAAATACAATTTGATTTTTCACTACTTTTTAAAAGCACATGCCTATAATTTCATCATAAAATCTGAATAGTTATTTAGATCACTAAATTATTTGAATTATAAATTATAATACTAATTGATTTATTTATTTTGGAAACAACGGGTTAGCCTTGTATAACGTATCAATGGTCTTAACAAAAGTAATATAAAAGAGTGACAAAAAACAATCATTGTAAAATTCATCAACAGTTTATTTCCCTAGAGTACAAAGTAAAATTTGACAAAGAAATGGAATTTACGGTGATGCGAATTAAACTCCAAACAATCATAGAATTACGGACACAAGTCCTAATGATTTAAGTTCTAAATAAACATTAGCGTAAATCCAAATTAAAGCCATTGCTAAAAGTGTTGTGCCTGTGTTGGTCCGTGTAATGGTGATGTGTCATCAGTCTTTCGTTGAATCACACTAATACAATCTAAATGTATATCCTATCTAAAATGTAAATCTATTTCCAACAATGTTTTTTTTTAGAAAACTTTGTCTTTTTAGTGAATAAATAATTTGAACAAATACATTCTTGCCTAATTTAATTACTGGAACGACAATAATAAAATACATTCTGCTAAGACCTTAAAGCGTGTATGAATACTTTCTAGAAAAGCAAGATTATCTATCATATAGTTATATACTTGTCCTCAGGCCTCAATGTTGCATTTTATCAAACAAAACTATTATCAAATATAAATACTCTTCCAGGAGATTCTAAATCTTTATAAAATAGTTCTAAGTAGAACTTAAAATCTGATAAACACAATGTCCTTTAGTCAGGTAACATTAATAAAAAATTTAAACTAATTAGCTAATCATTAGTTGTTTACAGAATTTAAGAATCAGTGTTTATGGTCTTCAAATAAGAACAAGGAAAGACTGAGAAGCAGCAAGCTTTATAAAATTCAACGAATAATATGTTCCTTAGAATACATGGTGAAGGTAGAAATAAGTTATTGCGAATAAAATCCCAAATAATCCTAGAATTACAGACCGGAAGTCTCAGTACTGAATAATAAACTGTTCAAGGGGAAATTCGTTCAATAGCTGTAATTATAGCAGACCAAGGGAGTTACAGATACGCTACAAAATAAAACTTGCCCTTCAGTTTGAAAAAAGATTAACTGTAAAACTATACTTTATCAAATAATACAAGTGCAACAAAAGAACACTGTTGCCTTTTTCCTACAGACATTTGCACAACGCAGACTTCAGACGAACATTTATTTAATAAAAAAGTACGTTTCTTTGATTCCGATACTTTACAATATAAATTTCGACAGTGTTAAACAAGAACGTTAAAGTGTAATGAAAAACCCAATGTTTCTGATGATGATCATCATGCAAAAAAGTAAAACCCAAAATGATTGAACCAACGTATTCCAAAAGGCAATATTTCGACTGGCGTGTATATCTGAATGAAAATTTTTGATGCGCTAAATAATTTTAATAACTATTAATAAATTTACACAGTCAGATTTTAAGGAATTATGAACTTTTTTCTTACGTAATGGATCAATTTTGAATGTGGGATGTATTTGCAAATCTGGATGCATTTCTAAATTGCAAATAAAACTTATGCTTATCCGTCTGCCAATGTATTCTTAGATTTTTGAACAGACAACTACAATTTATATTAATCGTTTGCCTCTACTTGAAATTTTAATGAAGTGACTTATCTGGACAAATAAAATCAAAGTTTGTGTAAATTGATTACACCATCCACTTGCTTTAACTGATAAGTGTACGCAAAAGTTAATATGTAACCCTGCTTAATAATATTAATGGAAATGTTAAGTACAGCAAGAAGTTTCTTTACCCTAATTAACTTGACTTCTATATACTTAAGCACTGTTTAGATGACATGACCTTGTTCAAGTATGATATTTTGTCATTTTGCAGGAGTCTAAGCAGAAAAAGACATGGACCGACTTTGCTGAAGAGGATACAGATTCTGATCTTTACTCTGAATAAAATCCGGAAAATCGACATAAAAACAAAGTGATAGTAAAATATATGTTGAATTGCTTTTTTCAAACCCACTTGTCTCTTCTTAATTAAGTATACTTACTATTTATTATATTCACATTCTTATTCAGTTTATCTTAATAGTTAAACAAGAATTATGTACAGTGAAGAGTGGAATTTTATAAGTGCGATTTTAACTAATTTGCATCACTGCCTTTCAAGTGCGCAGATTCGTACAGTTTCTGCGAGATTTGTACACTTACGTGCTCAGTCTTCTTAAATCTACTTGTTGTATTACGGTCAAATGCCTTGGGATGTTTAGTTCATCCCATATGAAAATGGTGCAAACCTGACATCAAATATGGTGATAATGGAAGCCTTCCTGAAAGTCCCACTATCTCTGTTCCTTTCAGTCGGATGGTAATGTTGACATTTTGTAAATGTTAATTCAAGTTTTGGACTTTCTTGATATCAGTCGGCCATATGAGATTCACAAGCACATGTCGATTTCATTCTTCACATTTCAATATAGGATTTGAATGTTGTCATAATGATGTAGGTATTTTATTTTGTGACATTAAACATCAAAGTTGTAGCAACATTCCAGACCGTTCACCAAACTACGTTGCCACAACCTTATATGACCACCTTGCCACAATCTAACTTTAACGTTGCTGAAACATTATTGCAACGTTGAACTGTTCTTTGGCAGTCGAAGGTAATCAAAGGACTACTTTCCTTTGAGATATTCTAGGTATTTCCGGCTTGCATACCGTCAAGGTAGTGTGAGTTTCCTTGTTTTCGGGTACGTGTGAAATAAATATTCTGCAACGAACAGAGCTCGTTACAACGTCATATCAGTTTTTTATTTTTACAGTATAAAACATTATATCAAACAAAACGGTTATGACAATGTATGCATCAAAATAATTGAGCATGTTTGTATGTATTCTCAAACTCATTTTGGGCGTTATGTAGAGCTATTATATGTTAGTTTTCATTATTGCACATTGTAAGGGCTATAGTTTTCATTATTACACATTGTAAGGGTTATTTATTAAATAACATTAAACACTAACATTTTCTATAGTTGTGGGTTTGTACTTTAAGATAGGGTCATTTTAGTAATCATATTGCATAGTTTCAGGATAGAAGTATAAGATATGCGTTTAAGAGATGGGTTTCTTGAAATTTCAGGCTGACCTAATTCCAGGTTCTAGCTGATCAAGTACCTGCCATTGCTAACAACATTTAGAGACATTTAAAATGGTGATTCGAGCTTAATTCTGTTTCTGAAATTACGTCTTTGTTTTTACATAAGGGACGAATTACTGAAAATTAGCTATCGTATCAGAAAAGGCAGTCTTCTGTGTGTGAAAGTAGTATTCAATTCAGCTAAATCGACCTCTTGAAGTTTAAAACAGTTGTATTTCACACGATGCCATCATGTTTAAAAGGCGTTGTGAATAATATCTCATTTCAGACAACGTTATTATGATAAAAAAGGCCTTATGTGCAATACCTTATTTTCTATTCTACCATCTCTGAAATAAGCCGTTGTTTTCCAGATTATGCATGCCACCAAGTTAAGAATAAAAAGCATTGTGCCTTGTGAACAATATCGAATTGCGTTTATTTGATAATTTCATATTAATTTACTGCACAATGTTGAAGACTATATTTTATAATTCAAATATTTTTTAGTGAGGTCGATGAAAGCCATGTAGAAAGGGAGAACTTACTAACTGCACTTCTCTTGGAGTTGTCGGAGGGTGAAGATCATGTCTGTTTTCGACCTGCCTGCTCTGAAGCCGCACTGATATTCCGGATACACACGGTCCACCAGCAGCTGCAGCCTGTTGAGGATGATGCGAGCATATACTTTGTCAGGAGCGAAATCTCTCTGTAATTGTTACAGTCACTATGGTCGCCTTTGTTTTTGTAATGGTTCACAATGGTGGCCTCGCGCATGTATCGGGGACTGCTCATTCCTCTCAGCAGAGGCAAAGTAGTTCATGCAGTGGCTGAAGCAGTGTCTGTTTCCCACGTTTGATAGTTTCAGGCAGGATGCCCTCACTACCTGCTGCTTTGCCGTTTTGGGAGGAAATCAATGGCTTTGCTGAGCTCCTCTATGGTAGGCACTTTGTTGAGCTCCACCATGGTGGGCAGTTTCTGTATGCTGCTAAGGGCCGTAGCGGTGACTGACATTTCTGGGGAGTATAGATCTGAATAGTGCTCCACGCATTTGGACACAATTGCTCAGTGTCTGTAATCCACTCTCCCGTCAGAGACTTCGGGGGGGGGGGGCACTCCTTTCACTGAAGGAACTAGAGCCTTCTTGATGCCACTGTACATATCTTGGATGTTTCCAGACTCGGTACTACGCTGGATTTTTACACACATTTGTTCTCAATATTCGTTCGCTCTGAGGGCAGTAAGCGTCCTTTCATTTCCGCATTTTTTGTAAACATTGAAGGCTTTTCGTTTGTCCTATATTATTGGTTTCATCCTTGAAAGATGAGCACGTGGACCTGGTTGTGCTGTAGATAGCACCTTTTATGGCGGGTCCATTTGGCTGTGGAATTGTGCTCTGGCAGGTCCTGAAGAGCCTAGTCCAGGGCGGACACATACTCCTCCACCATGGAGGGGACGGATATATGCGCAGTGTTGATGTAAGGGCCACCTTTTGATATTGAGCGATGTAGTGTGTATGGATGTAGATGCACCCTGCTGATTACCAGGGCGTAATCAGATTCGTAGTCTGCAGTTTGGTAGCTTCTGGTGGAGAGGACGCAGATCAGAACAAAGCTCCTGGTGATGACCAAGTCAAGCCAGTGTCAGCGATGAGACCTGTGGTGTTTCCATGACATCTGTGTTGTTGAAGGTGTTTGTAACGTACATGTCATGGTAGGTGCACAGCTTCAGCAGTCTCTGACCGTGTTTCACACCTACTATACTCTGGCATTAAAGGAATACTGACTTATCTTTAGGGCCTCTTTTGATCTGTTTGTCCAGCTGTCCGTAGAACTGTGTCTACTGAAGACTTGAGGGTGGGGGCGCAAACACTGAGGCTGTTGACAGTACATGCAACAGTGAAAAGGTGGATGGATAAGATACGCTCAGTGCCCCTGAGTAAGGCTCAAACGAGGCTAGCAGGGTGTGGAGAAGCCCGCTCCGTGCTGGTGGGCACCTCATGTTCTCGACCTTTCCAGAAGTAGGTGTACTTTCCCTCCCTGAGGAAGTCGCTGGAAGCGAGCCTGGTTTCCTGGAGGGCAGCTATGCTGACATTTAGTCTGGTGAGGTCTCTGATGATGGCCGTCTTCCTGGTATTATCCACATCCCTGAGGTCGTACGAGATGCCTGTGCAAATCATACGTACGTTCCAGCTTGCGAATTGAAGAGCTGGAGTCTTCTATATTTGTTTCTTCTTTCTTTTGTCAGGTGCGGAATTTCCGTCTGCTTGGCATGCTGATTAACACACTGAGGTCCAGTCACCGATTGGAGCAGGCAGATGCTGGCGGGCCAACACCTTACTGCGCGGGGAGTGCCCGGCTTGAGACGGGTGGTAGTCCAGCAGTGTAACTTGAAGATCCCTCCCACCGTCAAAGATGACCAGTGGCGGCCCTTCCTTACACCAACTGAGTGGGACTTATAACCAGTTGACTGCCCGCTTCCGTGTTGTTTCATCACTCAGGAGCTAGGCTGGAGTGGCCTTTCCAGAGCGCAAAGCCTGGGCGTGGAGTATGAAGATCCTGGGCTGCCCAGACGTCAGGATCCCCCTCTCGGCCTTGCTGGTGGGTTCCAAAGGAATGCTGAGAATGATATTTAGCACCCATTCGGATGCAAGAGCTGCCGGAAGGCAGTCGTAGTTGACACCCAGCCGCCTTAGGTTTTCACTCCGGTTTATCTGTCTGGGTATACTCCCGTAACCTTTCCTTCTCCTGAAGATATCCACAAGGCCGCAAAGCCATCATCCAATGGATGTGACTTGGTGGGTTTGGAATCAGAGTTACTTTCTTCTATATGAACTGCCTGACAAGGCTAACGAGCTCCATCTGCAAGGGTCTGGAGTCAGAGTTGTCCTTCTCCTAGACTGGCTGCCTGACAAGGCTAACTAGCCCATACCTCTCTTACAATTTTGAAAGCAAAAGGCATCACAGATATTTAATGGGTGCAAAAATACATATTCATTTCAGCCACTGAATTATCACGTCTCACATGGGTAACATACTTCTAACTAGTATCAGTAGCGCGACGACACATATAAGAATCCCACAGTTAACAACATAAGTCAAGCCATGAAGCATCCGCCAGCACTTATTCAGCGGGGCTCAGACCTCAACCGCGATGCGATGCAAAACCAGTGAGTACTTGTGTCATTCTTTTGTAAGCTGTTGGTCCGTGAAAATCTATGTTTATAACCATTCAGTGGCATGCATGTGATGACACAGTCATTCACTAGTGTGTGCACACGTACTTGTTCCTGTTATGATTTTTTGTTTACTGGTCATTAATCCGAGCCACATATTCTAACGTTTTCATTAAGATTGTCCTACTCACACTTTTTTCATTTTCATTAGAATTGTTATACTGAGTTATCTTTAATTGTCTATGTCATATGCATCAGGATATAGTTTTTTTCCTGTTACGATTTTGGCAATAGATGATGAGAAAATCTTTATCAATTTTATCAATATATCTTGTAACGCATTTACTTCATTCTCATTTTTGGAGATTCGTTAATATGTGTTATTGCTTCGCGTGAATGTACTCGTTTGAGTTGTATATTACAAAGATTTATTTTGGTTTGATTGGAAATGAGTGAATGAAAAATGTTAACCAATATTTGAGAACAGATGGTCAGTGTTTCTAGCACCTTAGTACATAAGCACATTAGAACGTTTATTCGGAATACTTTTGGATAGTTTCCGGATTAATGTAAAATTTATATTACAATTTAGAACATAATTCTTGGACTTCATATGTTCGACGTTATTCTTAATTCCTTCAGTTTGTTTGCTGTATTAGTTTAGGGAAAATAAATGTGTATCTTATTAATTGGAATGCTTGTTGGGTTTTACTTTCTTTTGCAACTATGATTCAAATTAGGTGTACTTAGAGCGAAGCAAATAACGTATGCCGTGTTGTCTTCAATGTCTTAATTGTTTTTAGTTCAATGGATGGATGTGAATGTACCATTCACTTTTTTCTTATAATAGGCATACACACATAGATACTAAGGTTGGCTAGATGTAAAGAGTAGACGTACAAACTTTATGGAATGACATACTCAGGGTAATATAGACAATAATCACGTAATTCTATTTTCTTTTTCGCAGTCATTTTCATTTAGAAATGTGTTTAATCAAGCGATGGATTACTATTATGTGAAAAGGTATTCGATTATCTCGGAGTAATCAGATCCAGTGTTAGTTCGAACAATGATTGAAGTTTGCAATTCATAATAGAAAGCTACTGTTTTAGTGGAGGAAGCCTTATATATTATTTTATATATTTTAGCACTGTTATTTTATATCTGATATTCACAGTTTTTTATTTATATTGCTTAAAACTCGATGCTGCCATACAATTATATGATAGAAGTCATTCGAAGTAAAATGTAAACAGAAAACGCCAACTATGTATTCTATAGTTATAGATGCATATCTCAAGCTTATACATCAAGCTTGTTACGGCAATGATAAAGTTAGCAGTAACATAGTCTAGAGAATCATTGTCTTGAAACTGCAAATGACTCGATTGGCTGCGAAATCCAGTATTTGACAAACAGCAGATACGCAATTAATCTATTTCAGTTCAGAATTTTGCCGTTTTACGAAGGAAAAATTCAATCCAGGGAATGTTTCACATCCATACGAAAGCAGTTTTGTCTTTACTTCCGTTATGAGCGTCAGGAAGCATCTTATTAAGTTGAAAGTTCCGCACATTCGGCACTATCACAGTCATGACCTTAAAGCTGATTTAACATGTTCAAGATGTTAAAATTCTCTTTTGACATCATCAATCTTAGTCGTTAAAAGATATCGGCGCTTCGATTTGTATGGTAATTATGTGATAATTTAATGTATCTATAGTACAACTAAAATATTAAATATTTAATTGTATAAACTAGAACTGATTTCTTCTACTTTTTCTTCTCCATTTTGCTGTTGATGCAGGAATTTCCTACCATCAGAAGTATTTAGATTGATTCATGTTTTGATGAGAGGATCACAGTTAGCACAACCTTAAAATCTTCAGAAAAGGATTAAGATTATCTGATGCATAACAGTCAAAGTATTTATTTTTTTACTCCTAATGCATCTTAATTTGCATAACTACTGCATTTACATTGACTGTATGGAATAGAAGAATTATATCTCTTACAGAACGATTTTCTGTTGTAATAAACAGTTATATCTGCAGAAAAGGGACGCGAAAATCAAACGAAATATTGCCGCACGTACTGAAATGGAAAGGACTTAGGACTAATATGCCCCACTATTTAGCTTCTTATATATTCAGTTCCTATATTTGTAAGGACGTATCGTTCAAATGCGAGCAGAATTGGTCGAGTAACTGAAACCTTCATCATGATCACAGCTATGGTGGCTACTATAATTCTCATTCCATATATGGGCTTTAAGGCAGAGACATAGCATTCCGTTCTTGATCAGCTTGATTGTGTCAGTAGAATATTTACTCAACTCTTTTTTCCAATTGTATTACTGTTCAAGTGATGTATCTTCTGTTCTAAGCGATTGCACAAATCAAATCTCGAAATTAAATGTTTTACCCTTTGGGGAACCTTCAGACAAGATAAGAGCATTTTAATCGAAACGGAGGACAGAATAAATATTACGCGAAATTACTCGATAATGGAGATCAAAGCATTTTCACGGCGATGACTGTAATACCAGTATAATGGCATCGGTATATGGATTGCATATCACTGGCATTATTTTGATGCAATATATGCTACTATGCATATACATGGACTGGTTTATGAACAGTAATTGATGAGCTTCATGATTGCCTTATTTTGTTAGTATTTGTGACCTAAATAGCAAGTTTTCAATTTTATGTAACCGTTTATCTTAAACAGGCTTTTAGGCCAAACATATGAAGATGCTTTTGAAACCTTGTTTGATATATCTGTATGTGTCTGTAGATTTAGTGCAGTATTTCAGGATAAGATACGCTTTGCGTGACCCCTAGTATATTTGTTGTAGGAAGCACCTGGTGGGAAAAAAAAACTAAGTGAACCACGGTTCCACTGAAAGCCATATGCATGCTTTCTCATATATCCATATTAGCCGAGCACGAGATTAGAACCCGGGCGGACAGAGGTGAGATGGCAGTGATCTCTTAAGGCGAGGACCTTAAACAATTTGACCTCTTAGGGTCCATTATACTACCTCGCGAAATATGGCAAAAAAATGTTGTTTTGGAAACAAAGTTTCTTCAACAATCTATATATTACATATGAATCAAATTGAGAAATTGTTATTATATGCTACTTAGTACAGTGAACAGTTGATGAAAATTACAGCACCAATAAGAAGACGTTTCCACATTGAACGTTAAGCACGACTTTACTGTGAAGAAAATATACACAAATTATTAATAACCTCCTAAACACCTAAATCTTTCAATTAATGCTTTGAAATCTCTTTATTCAGTTTTACTGATTGCTATATTATTCTCAATATGTGACAGCCTGTCAGATCCAAACAAAGCAGTTGTAAATGTGGAAAGACAGTGCTTATTTTGTAAACGGAAACAGAAAATGTTTATAGAACTAACACACGTGTATTTTTCTAACGAACTTCACTGATGGAAGCGTTGAACAAAATTGGCATTTCTTTTGGAGAAATTTATTTTGGAAAAAAGAATTTATATCGCTGTGATAGAGAACCATAACTTCTGCTTTTTTTGTAACAGCGATTATCGGCAATCAGTTCTTGATCTTGATCAGAGTGTCGATAAATATCAGCAATGTAAAACAGATACAATTTAAGAATGACAGCATACCTAGAGGTTGCATGTAACAATCACTGCACCCGCTGGGTGCTTCTCATCATGCACGTTATATATATAACACCGGCAATTCATGCCACTTACATGTGAATCGCACACAGCCAAATAAGGCGCCAGTAACAAGTTCCTATGGTCATGGTATATACAACTGGCTTCCCATCGGTCTTTTTGATGTTGGCTTACACTCGCAACATTTATGAAGCGAATAATTAGCCTCAGGGTCTAGCATATACATGTTGCAATCTGGCTATTGCTCTGTACTTATAACGTGACACAGATAATAGAAGCTTTATTGAATTTAGTAAATATGCATACACTTTAACGTAAGAACGTTTTCTGTCAAAGCGAACGGATGCGATAATGATATCTAGTAAAATCAATCAGAGGCATACGAAACAGAGGATAATCTGAGCTGATAAAACTTAAACTGTTATGCTTACCACATAACCTTCTCCGTATCTTAAATATTTGAAATTATGTAATCATCATTATAGGAACGAACACGGAATAACACCTATGACTTCATAAAGTTTCGAAGCTGGCAACCAGTATTCGATTACAAACTATACTTGTTGTCGTATAATATGTTATATTACTTGCGAAAATATAAATTGTCTAAATCGGCTACCATTTTAGTATACAAACTAAGCCTTTTTGTCAATGAAATATGGAATTATTAGTTATGAAATTATAAAGTCTCTAAATTAGCTACCATTTTAGATTATACACTATATACATTTCTCAACAAATATAGTTTTGTTACTTGTGGGTTAACACCATTTCTGAGTGCAAGATAGGCTATACATGGAGGCCAGTATAACTAGTGAAGAAAAACCTGGAAGAAACCCTTGTAAGAAACACCGACCCGTGTTATGCGTCTGGCAGCTTTTTCATATTCCCACAGTAGCCGAGCTCGAGACTCGATCAAACGTTGATAGAGGTGTGATTGCAATGATCGGTAAAGGAGAGCGCTTGAAACCAATCGTCCGCCAAAGGCATATCTTGCACATATGGAATGTTGTAAATATACATCACTGAAATTGGCTACCATTTGAGATTACAAACTACACCTGTTTGTTGCAAAATGATAGTGATAGTGTTTAACTATTTTCACTTCAAATGCATTTTAAAACGTTTCAGTAATAACTGTGTTACCAGTCAAGGCTGTGTTGTTTTCATGCTTTCCTTGGTTTTGTATATTGTACTAAAATACTTTAAACATGAATGAGAACAGTCATTTAATACACTTGATATCAGCTTTGTGGGATCAAATCATTAATAAATTCAGTATATGTAGTTGTTCATAATAAGACATGTAGCGTATTTTAAGATGAAATGAAAAATTACACGACACTGTCAAAAAGAAGTATTTTAATTTTAATGGGCGGAGGTATGACTTTATGAATTGGTAGGCATCAATGGAATCAACAATGCTAATTGTTCAGATTATATCTAACTCAAGCGTTGTTTGCAAAGAGATTTTAAAAAACAATCAAAACGTTTATATGATAACTGTGATAACTCGTCTTGCAACACACCCACCAATATCAATCCAATCCCCTCCTATCCTAATGGCTGAACGATTAGCGTGCCAGACTCTAAAACAAAAGGATACAGTTGTGAATCTTGTTTAGACCATATGGTGTGGCTTCCGCATCTCTCTGGGTTCGACATTATACTACAATTGCCTTCATAGGATACAACCTTTCATTGGTTGATATGACGTTAACATTAATCAATCATTCAGTCAATTATCCCACATTTCCCTTCTGCTTGTACGGCTGATAGATTAGAAATATTTCTTGCATGGATGAGTACTTTCTTCTTCGATGTATACTTCCTATCAACACTGTTTCATGTACAAGAAGTGTCCCGTGAATTTAAATATTTTTTAAAACTTTATTAACGAGTTGGCGAAGCCAGACTCAGACAAGTCTCTTTTTCTTTTCAACTGAACATTACAGCAAGAATTCGATATTCGATCTCAGTTAAACCGTCCTGTCATAAATTTCATGAAAATTTAAGTGCAAATGGATCAAGAAAACGTCAATATAATCTTGGTTGAAGGAAGAGTTGTTCACTGCCAGCAGACATTTGATTCAATAAATGTCCGGGTAAATACATAAAATTAGTGAAATATTTCTTCTGAACATTTCACTTTATATGCTCAATATCATTTCAAAGTGCTATTTATAAGACATTTAAGCACCCACGACGGGGTTTCTATTGTGTTTTTTTATGCGAGTTTTATACAGTCGTGAAGCTTTATATGCATTTAAGGTTTGGAAAGGATACGTACTATCGTGAATACCAAGTGACCACAGAAGACATGTGAGCTTACCATATATAGGATAAACGGATGACATAAGCAGAACAGAGCAAGTCATAGAACCCAATTTCACAGTATGCGTCATATTTATTTAAGAAATCTTAATATTTTTTAAAGTTGTGTCTTCGCCTTCATATTTAAAATATCATCAAAATGTTACTGCTTGATTAATTACAGATGTATGTACAGTAGTAATTACGTAATGTGACACATTAATTATACATACATCCATACAGTTGTAACTATGATCAATATTTGATAATACAGACTGATATAATCCATGTCACCTGAGGGGTGCGGATAATCAACCTTTCTTATTACCTCTCGCAAGGTTCATGATGACAGGAATCTCAGACGTGAAAGGCTACAGCTTCAAAACTGAGTCCAGTAATACTGTATTTGCCAGTCTTAGTTTAAGTTATGTTAACATAATCTTCTTCATATATACTGGATGGTGCCGATATAACTAGTTGCCACGATAAACAACGAGATATCTTAAATAAAATTTTGTTAGGAAAACCATCTGTACATACTTAACGTGTTAGTTGTATTAGGCTGACAGTGTGTGTTTACAACGCGAACAAATGAATATAAATCCAAGCTCAGATACCTCTGAATACATATTGATTTATGAAAAAGCAGGGTTGATAACACATATGTTATCATGTACAGCATACAATTGTGCCAATGAAAAACATTGTTCTTTTAAGTTAACACTTTTCATTTTTGTGGTCAGGAACAAACAAATAAAACTTTTATTCATATTAAAGTATTTAATTTTTAGAGAAATATTGCATATCTATTATTCCGGATACATAATAAACAATGCACTTATTGGATATACAAATTAAAAATAGTGCCCTATGGAAATCAAAATATGATACTGTAATGGAGCTATTGTTGCATATTCAAATAATATTGTATTAATGAAACGTTTTTAAAAGATCTAGAACAAATTAGTTTCATCGCCAGCTATCTGATTAAACTCTAACAAATTTGAAGGTCAGTAAAACAAAGGCATAGATAAGATGCTGCAAAATCAACAATTAATATTTCAACAATGTCAATCAATGTTACGGAGCACCTCTCCTTGATTTTACTTGTAACCAATAGCAAATTCCAAGCCGTAGTATGGAGTGAGTGAATATTGCACTTTGACTGGGTGGACAATCATTTAATGATCAATTCTCATAATATAGTCTTAAATGTGGAGTAATTAGGAACATTTAACTTTCATCAATCAAAACGTATATCTTTGGATAATTATTTTTGGAAGCTGTTTTGCTTTAATAGTCTCTTAAAAAACACAATCTTTCCCAGTGAAAAAAACGAGAGTTGTCAACACTTAAACCAATTAGCAGAAATATTAAATGTATGGAAATTGTTATATTCTTAACTGACGTTTGCTAACTACTAAATTTATTTCCATCAAAAACTTGTGCCCTACAAAATTTAAATATTTTTTTATATAAAATAATTATAAAGTTTGTCTGTGTCAGTATGCTTTCAAAAGACAAACTACGAAAACAAAACAAAATTTAGCAAAAAGAAGTTTGTATACTTTTAGTCATTATTATCAATTATAATATTGTTTCATGTTGTTACGCATAAATGTCTACACTTAAAAAGAAAACATATATAAAGAGATCAACGATCCTTCATATTGGTTAACATACTATAAATTTAAGGAGTCATGATTCCCTGGATATATGCAAACTCCAAACTGTTTTACTGGGTGTAAAATATCTGCATAACATTTTAAACAAAATCAGAATCAGCTGAGTTATCAGTAAGTGCAATGTCAGCATCAAATCCAATGAAAGAACAAACGAATTTTGAGGTTACTGTATTTGACAAGCATAACTAGTTAAAGAATACCACGCATTGAGATAAATATGTACACATAGAATATTGCTAAAAACTTTTAAAATCTATTATATACACGCAAAACAACATTGATCATAGAGCACTGGTGTGTGAAAATAGCTTAATTTCCAAACGTATAACTTCATTTGGATGCATTATTGTGTACCTTGGATGCTTTATCACAGAAATGTGAAGCCTAAAAAATGGATGTGATATTAGAAACGTACTAAGACTTCGGACATTACAATTATTTGTCATGTAGCGTTTAACCTGTGAATGAGAATTCTTACTTTGATGATATATTTTCACACCTTGACAGACTCTAATATAATCAGGCGGAACAATATGTATACAGTTGGCCCATTCATTCTATTACACTAACATGGAATTGAAACAATGCTTTAAAACCTATTCTTAAAAAGACCTTCATGAAAGGAATTGCAAGGAAAACAGCTACATGACTAGTGGTCATAAATATGTTCTTCTTTCATATAAGAAATGTCTCCCTCAAAGAGTTATGCAGAACTCAAAGTAAATTAAATAGATTACACGCTAATGAATTTCGATCTTGCTGAATCAATAATGAATAAAAATATTAATATGGCACGAAGAACAAGGTCATAAAATTGAAAAATGAACAACATGCAGCATAACTTCGCCGATCGGTCAATTTTAGCATCATAAATTCATCCAGTATTGTGGAGGTGATCCCTATACAAAGACCCTATTATCATTGAAATTGCCTAATTGTGAAAAATACATCGGACCAAATTACAGAGAAAGTCAAGTTCAAGAGAGGACCCTGTTGAAGTTTCATAGTACACATATAATTTACAGCAACATTTAGACATTTCTGGTTATGGTTCTACAAAAAGCTCTAAAATGCTCACTAGGAACATAGATATACTCTTTCAAATTTATAGTATATCACGTTGTTCGGACATTAGATGTCGGAGGTTTCTAGTTCCAAATTATGATGGAAACCGTTATTAACAAACCCATTGACCATCATGTCTGCGTCATCTTGAGTTTTACTATAGCCAGATCTTGACTCGCCCGGCTTGTGCACAGATGCCTGTTTCTGAGCCTCGTGTTCCCGTAAAGCAGCTTCAAGCGGGTCATCGGTAAGTGTTTGGATGAAATAATCCTCTCCGTACATGTCTAGGGTTACCTCCCTCTCATCCAGTTCGTCTCTTTGAGATATTTCAGCATCATCAACATCATTCTTATCGAGTGAATTTTCGCTGAATATTAAACGCGAAATATTAGAACTCGTAGAAACATATTGCCATTTGCTAATATAAAATATAACGACAGGTGAAGTGAATATTTCGTTTACAAATGTTGATTAAATATGTGATAAAATAAAAGAAGACACTGATAAGAAAACATGAGTCATTTTAATCCAATCTGTGGTATTATTCGAAAGATGATTAGTGGTAAATGTTAACCTCCACCATGTTTTGTAAAACCTCATTCGGATCCTCCAAATTTGTATCGAAACCCTTTGATCATTGGTCATTAAATTGTATGGAAAAGAAGACTTTGGCCAACTCCACCACCTTTTGTTTTAAAAATAGCCTTTGGCAGTAGGAGCTAAATTTGGATGAGAAAATAACCGTTGTAGTAGTCATCTTAATGTTCTTAAAAATGAATTAGTAACCGCCAAATTGTATGAAAAAGCCTTTTTAAGTGGACGTCAAAAATCAAACAAATTGTCGGTGTTCGTCTAGAATTTTGCAACAATGCCCGCCTACCAGTGTTGGTAATCATTTGATGACGAACATCAGGGGTTACAGGTTGTCAAATATTAATGTCAAAATGGTTTCCATAGGCAGCAAACAATTGGAGAATTAGTGTGATCTCTTACTTATTGTTGCCAAATATTATAATTAAAATTGTATTTTCCATATGACAAATCTTCCATTCATGCTTTTAAATAAATAGTTCAAATGCATATGCCGATTGAAACCTGCACTAAGTTAAATAAAATAGTGGCCAAAACGTTCTTTAAAAATGGACCTCAACCTGAAATATGGAACTTGCACAATTGTGTAAACAGAAAAAAATGATATTAATATCGCCACGTCTATGTGACATAAAGGTTGCAGATTTGTATCAGTCTATCTAATTTTTCTGTGTTTATAGATAATGTGTACCATATGCATGTGTGCATATGTACGTGTTTGTGTTTCCATTTCTTTCTCTGTGCATTCTATTTATTGTCCCAAGATTTCTTGAGAACCAGAAGTGTTTAATTTTAAGTTCGTCTTGTGATGGTCTTCCGCGATTGAGTGGTCAGCCTATTACGGGGATAATAGCAAAATTTACTCCGACTGTGTTAAACCTTTTTATCCAAAATTTCATGAAATGTAATGTCTGTTTTTAAATCAAGCTTGTTCAACCTTTATATTTCTAAAATAAAAGCAACCAATTCTGGAACCGTTAGAAAGCTTCTTTTTCTTCTAGCAAATGCAAATAATAGGAACTATAATACTGGTCAGAGAAAGCTATAAACTAGTTCCCATAAGACAGCCATTTTGAGGTTATTTAACGTTATGCCATGAATGAAAGACCAATGCAAACTTACTGGAAATAGTGTCTACGGTGTTGACAAAAGTACAATTAGAGGATATTCCGAGTTCAAAACAATTACGAAGATACGGTGGAAAACTTAAGAATCCTTTGTTATTTAATGGTGTTAAATGTTACACTGTAAGGCATGAAAACAAACTAACATAAATACACCTCCTAAACACAGACAACAACTAATAATAGCATATAAACCACAGTTAGCAGATACACAATTTAAAAGACGAAAACTACAAATGACTCTTGAACAGCTAGACAATGGAAAGGTTTACTTTAAGTAATCTGATATCACAGACGATTGCACAAGATTTTTCTACAAAACAGTGGCTTCTCAGTGGATAAAACAAAAGATGCTCTATATACTATGCAAACTATAGTAGTATTAGTATTAGTATTAATTGTCTGTCTTGATAGATACAAACCAACAGACTCAAGACATATAATTAATCTATTTTCAAGTTAACGTTTCCAGGAATAAATGCTTCTATGAAAGGCCACGTATTAGAGCTAATGGACTGTCCAGATTGAAGACATGTTCTGTGGCCGTCCAGGAATACAGAAGTCCAAGACAGGAAAGAACTTTAATGGTTTATAACCAGACATTGCATTTTCTAGCAATTAATAAAAATATAATCAAAGAAGGGATATTCCAAAGATATCTTTAGAAGAAAAAGGTCTAGATTAGCTAAGGACAAAAACAAATTCTTACCTCATGTATATCTAACACGAGGCTTTTATCACAATAATGTTTCCAGTGGCGTAGGTTTTGTCAACCAATTCTGATTACCACTGGCTCTGGCTTTATCGCATCTTCGTGGGGACAGCTGGTCTAAGACTGTTACGTCCACAAAATGATGTCATCCACTGGCCAAGGATTTTATGTGAAAGTTGGAAAATCGCAAGCCCAGATTTTTATTTCATGAAAGTGGGTGACCATTGTCCCGGGTCTCTTCATTAAATTATTGGTAGACGCTATCTTGGGATATCCTCATATAATATTGAAGATAACAGGACATTCTAAATTAATTTCAAGACCAGTGATGTAGACTACAAAAAAAGTTTTATAAACTGTTTCATTCCAGTGGTCAAGGGTGTTTCATAAAAATGTATTGAATAGGGAGGAGGTAGATTAGGGCTTTTCAAAATGTAGAACAGGCGGAATGGTTCAGGATTTGTATTTAGATTAATACAATCTGTATAACAACAATGAATTTAATTATAAGTAAATCAGGCTTTCGTTTTTCTTATTAGTTTGATAATAAGTGTAAGAATCGTGAATAACAATGTTATGCTAACATAACAACCGATTTAATTTCAGCGTCAGATTTTGTCAAAACATGGTCTGATGATGAAAAACACGAATCGTATAGAATTTTTTTCCGGACTATAAAATCACCACATATGTTAAAGAAAATTCATCAAAAGAAGCAGCACTAAACGCAATAGACAAGTAAAAATAATTTTCACTAACATTATGGTAATAGTGTTCTGTATTTCAGATTTATCAATAACCAATAAAATTGCTTTCTCTCCTCTCATCAAATTCTAACAAATGATTATGGTTGATATTTGATTCAATTTCTGAGCTAATTTTGGGGAATAAAGAAAATGTACATTTAACAACTTGGCCTTTGTAGATTACGTTCTCTAGCGATCTTCCTTCCTCAATAGTTCACAGTGAAATTAATAAAATTTCCAGATAATTCGTTCAGATACCCAGTTCCTCGGATAGGCTGAATAAGCTGCTTTGCCCTTTCATTTTTAGCTGATTCATAATAATTCATGGCTGCAATGAATTCATGTAATGTGATTGGCTAATAGAAACGTTTAAATCCCATTCTAACAATCGGTTAAATATAGGTCTAGATATGATACGGAAAACACAAGCATGGTAATAAACTGATGAAAACATTACAACCCTTTAATACTGTACAGGTACACTGTCTATGATCTATACGTACCTCGTGGCGTCGATTTCATCATACCCTGGCGGTGCATGTGGGGCATTGAGAAGAGGATTTTCCCTATAACAAATGAAACCGGTAATGTAAGGAATAAACAATTATTCAAAAGCATCATTGTATTGGTTATTATTATTCATGTTATTATTTATTCAACACATATTGTTAAAAGATGAATTTGTGTAAGTCTTTTATGTTTTCTTATAATTCATTTTTTGCGAAATTATTGTTATACATAAGGGGTAGAATAATCTATCACAAAAATCCCATTCTCTGTTCCAAGATTTATCTCAAACGCCTACCTTCGAAAAGGTGTACCCTAATAAAATTCACAAGATAATCAATATGTTTAGCCTACTGTAAATTATATTTTATTTCCTTACACATCTGTATTGTGTTAACTCAAACTCTATAATCTGAATGTAACTTGTACGCATCATCTTATTTCTCCTTTTTCTTCATTTATAAATGTTGCGAAAGTTCAATTTAATTTATAATTTAAGACATAATCTAGACTTAGCATGCATAATACGTAAACATTTAAGGAAGTTCTTTGTATTATTTTCTTTAAAATTTAAATATAGAGCGTTTTGATTGAGTGATTTCTGAATCTTTCACACCTGAATATATAATATCCTTTACAGATATAAATTTCCATAGCAATTCTTCTACATAATTATCTTCAAGTATGGCCCTCAGAAAATATGGAATGTATTATATATATATATATATATATATATATATATATATATATATATATATATATATATATATATATATACGGAAAAAGTAACACTACGACAAGCTCGTTAAAGTAGAGATCATAGCGCAAGCAATTTGCGATATTTCATGAACGGAAGTGATCCCATTTAAAGTTACGTAACCTAAATGTCAAATGATATACACATGGTCAATATTATAATCAATAGATTGAGCGAAAAAGACAACAAAAGGTCCTATTTTTAGACACAATTGGGCACAATAACTCGCTCAAACAAAACCCACAGTTATTTAAAATGGTACAATGGGGACCCCTCCATTCCTAAATTGTAATCCATCATCCCATGACTTAATATTTCCTCATCGTCTTCTTGATATTTGTTCCTCTTATTCCCGATCGTAAATCTATAAAGTGATATGTAATTTGTATTTTAAACGTATCTTCAACAATTTTTCAGTCATATCGCTACCATGTCTGCAGTGTGGCAGTTTAAGGTGATGTCTAGCACTGGGGCATCATGCCGCAGACATGTAGCATGATGTCACAGCAAGTCACATTATCCCGACACCAGGCCGACCAGTCCTAACACTAACCTCTTAATGCTGGGGGCCAAGCGAGGCAGCTGTTAGTACCATTTTTTTAAAGTCTTTGGTATGACTTGGCCGGGGATCGAACCCACGACCTAACGCATCTGAGGCGGACGCTCTAACCACTAGGCCACAGGAGTGGTTAAATCTATAAAGTAGAGGTCTAAAGTATGTATTATTGCGACTCTCTGGTCTTAAACTAAGTAAAGAAAAAGAGCAAAAAGCAAAAGATCAGTGAAATTCAACAAATACTGTATTTCCCTAGAATACAAAGTAAACATTTAAAAGCAATTTATAGTAATTACAATTAAATCCCAACATGGTCCTAAACATTGTATCCGCTCTCCTAAGGAATACAAGTTCTAATTCGAAATAAGGTCCAGCACTAAAGGTGTTAATGTACTTGTAGTTTTCAGTGACAACAGTGTTTTGATGAATCACAAAAATAGAATCCAAGATGTCTTTCTCTGAATGAACTAAACTTCAAAGTTACTGTCTCTGTACCATAATATTATTCAGCTCTTTTTAATTCCGGTGAAATATAATTTGAATACATGATTCTAGCCGAACGAAATACTAAACACAGCAATAAGATTGATTTCAACTTCAGATGTTATCGTAGGAATATTTTGTCCCACTTAACAAGATTATACAAACTTCTATTTGACATAGGTCACAGTTAGGATTTTCTATTAAAACAATATTTGTAATGGATAATTCTATTTTAGAAGATTATGTTGCTAAATTTATAATTAAAAAAACAACAAAACAATGTAAATATAATATCTTTGAAATAGACGAAGATAATGATCCTAATAAGCAAACCACACCCTTATTAAACCCTTAACAATGTATTGCAATATATAAACGTCATCAGTTTTTCCAAACATTAATACATTGAACATTAGTTTGGACAAGGTCAGGTAAAAATACAATTATCCATAGCTTATAATGATTTTTTTAAACACACAAATAATGGAGATTAAACATACATAATGGCACGCATTTGCAACTCAAATCAGTGTACTTTATGAAAATGGTCAATGTATTTTTTCAATATTTTATCTACTTTCCTATTTTCATGACTATTGTCTTCCTGATATGTCTATATCCTTCTTCCAACAGCTAAAAGCATTTACAATGATTTGATCGCGTGTAATATGCATGGAACAATTATAAAGAGCAGTATAAATTAAGTTAAATGCTATTCTGACCAATGTACAGTTATATACTGTATACCTGTCTCTTTCGTCATTTACTACTTCACTAAGCACAACGTCTTCACCATTTAAGTTTTGCAGCACAATGGCTGTGCAGTCTATAAGCTTCTACATTAGTTGCTATGTGGCTCTTTCTAGAATTACGTCATGCATAACAGCAAACAGTGTCTATGTCAATGGAGTTAATGCCGTCAAGAATTTTGGACAGACGATCTCTTAGTAAAATTTGACATTAGAAATTCGACTTGAGAATATTTTACCATAGTAACGGATTTTTTATCTACACTAAATGTTCTACAAGAAGAATGAGACGAATACATCTTGTATCTCCTAAACTGCCATTTAATGATGATAACTATGATATGCGAAATGATGCACATAGGAAAAAGGCGAAATACCATATCACGAGAATACAGAAAGTATAACGTTATCTTTCCATCATGAATCCTGTGTCGTTAACACAATTCATATTTCATTATAAATGATCTAGCATATTGTCTTTTCGACAATTATTCTTCACATTACGAGCACATATCGCCTTAATATTAAATCCAGTGTGATATGAATATCGCAATGTACAAGTAGGTACTAGTAGGAAACTGTCTACTCCTGAGATAATTGAGGAGTAACATTTTCCAGTCTTCAGCCGCCTGGACCAGGATCTTTGACAGCAATAGCAGCGAGCTTATTTCAAGCCCCAGATGTCAATCATCCACAAAGATTAGTGAATGCACGTGCTGGAGAATTGACTTTTTTTTATTGTTATTACTATTTCATTTTTATTTTTTCTGCCACAGTAATCTTACATTAGACCGTAAAACCCCCAAATCAACAAGCATTTCATTACTCCAATAACAATATATTCAAAACGTGTGGTGATTGTATCTGATATTGGTTATGCTAATTTTATTTTATAAAAAAGAAATGTCGTTCAGTCACTTTTTCCTCGACCTCTGACAATGTCTAGTTCAAATATTATACATTATTTCTGACTCCAACTGCAAAACACCCACAAAGTTGGTATATGCACGTGATGTAAAACTAAAGTTGTTGTTCGGAAATCAGTTTACGAAGTTTAGAATTGGCATATCATGGGGAATTTTTTTTACGCAGAAACAATTTCCTTCCTTCAGTGAGTGACCTTGACATTTGACATTTCGATCCCGAACATGACAATATCCTTCTGTGACCAAGTAAGAAACATCCTCACAGTTTGGTAACTATATACTGATAACACATGGATAAATGGATAACAAAATATCATAATATGCTTTGCCGTATGGTGAATAAACTAACAGAATAAAGATCTGCTATGAACGTTTGTAATGCCGATGGGAATTTGCTAAACCTCCATAAATGGATAGAGACATCTCTGCGACCACTGTAAAGTGATTGCAAAGACATTATATGTTTAGTTCAGAATGTTTCATCTTTAATATTTCAGTAAGGTTGTGTGCTTGTGATTTAGATTTTTAACGTAGCTTTAACAATTTTTCATCACATCGCTAAGATGTCTGCGGTGTGACAGTATATAGTGATGTTTTACACTGGAGCATCAAGCCGCAGACATGTAGCATGATGTCCCACCCAGTCACATTATTTTGACATCAGGCCGACCAGTCCTAAGACTAACCTCCGTTAGTGCCATTTTTGTGAGTATTTGGTATGACTCGGGCGGGGTTCGAACCCGAGACCTCCCGCATCCGAGACGGACACTCTACTACTAGGCCACCGGAGCGGTTTCAGAAAGGGAAAATATTACTATTTTTGTTAATTTTATATTATTATTATTATTATTATTATTATTATTATTATTATAAAAACTAATAATATATAAATACTTTGCTGCCTTGCCCATTTTAGATTATTGGTTTACCTTTATTTATGTAAAAGTAAAACCAAATGTTTTGACTGTTGTATGTACCCACATGTACGACGCCTGATTGGTGGAGAGCAGTTTGCGGATGCTTTCTGTGTTTACGAAACATAACCTAGTATTCTGATGGTAAAATGTTCAAGTTTAATACAAGAGTTTAATAGAAGCAAAGCTGAATATGTTGAATAAAAATGCATATTTACATACTTGTGTGCATATATATTACTTCCTGGAAGGACAAAGTCATCTTTCGTTGTCAAGTGTACTTCTTTCACTGTTTAAAATAAGAATAAGATACACGGGTAATATTTTGTTTTATATATCTGCAGGATCTTAGTAAAGAAAGCCATGAGGTATATTACGTACCCAAAGTGGGGAAATAATAGTCACTAAAACTAAGTTTGAAAATGTTTCTAAAATTAGATTCTGGATATATTTGTCATGCGCAATTGTAGACCGATTGTAAACTGCGCACATTATCTCTGAGGAAAGTCAGTTTATGCCATTTACTCTTACTGCATCAACAAAGTGTCTGATAAAGTTATAAGGAAAAATGTTAAAGAGGTAAATATCTTTGAGACTTACCTGGTGGCATTGCAGCCCTCAATTTTCTCTGATATCTGAAAAATAAATATATTTTTGTCAGTATGTAACACGGAAATAGTATCATTATGATGAACCCGGCAAAGTATAAGAGACCATTTGGAATTATGATACAAAACTATTTCTCTTTTGCGCATGGCACCATATTTTAGGGCTGACATATTGCAACATACAGTGGAAAGTACTAGGACAAATGGTTGAATACTATTTATCCTCAGTTAAAACCTAAAATAAAATTACGCACACAATTGTTACACTAATGAATTTTCACTGATCTAGCCGAATCGTAATATTCGTAACTTTTATGTATATGTAATTTGAAATTAATTGTTTAGTTGATAGTTTTAATTTTATATTAGAAAAGGTTTCCCTGATTTATATCCAACTTGTGCAGTTGCCAGGCAAAGAAAGCTCTTGAGAACGATGTTGATCAGGAAACTACTCCTTTAGCTAACATGTGTATTGCGCTCATTTTCACTCCTTGCTTGGATCAATCAGAAGGTATTTATCACAGCGATCCTCTTTTTACTACTCATTCTTTTTATTTTAATCAGTGTGATAAACGAAACTCACGTTTTGTTCGAACAGGAAAAAGATCATGTAATCTATTGTTTCTTCAAAAGGACATTATTGAAACTGAAGCCATAGAAGTATCTCTTTGTTATTGCATTAAAAATGGAATTCTTATGAGAAAATGGAGATCTCCCGAGGTACCTGCTAGTAACGAGTGGTCAGAGAACTGTCACATTGTAGTTCCAAAATCATACAGACAGGAAATTCTTAGTCTGGCAAATGAAACTCCTTTGGTTTGTCATTTAAGGATTAATAAGACTTATCACAAGATCTTGAATAACCTTTCTTGGCCAAAAATTAAAACTGATGTTTGTAAATAATATAGATTTTTTCATACTTGTACAATAGTAGGAACATCGAAACACAAGATACCTAAGGCTCATCTGCAACCTATTCCTGCATTTGACGAACCATTTTGCAGAACAACGGTAGATTGTGTTGGTCCCTTACCTATGACCAAGTCAGGTAACCAATACTTGTTGACCATAATTTGTGTGTCAAAAAGATTCCCAGAGGCAATTCCTTTGACAAATATTAAAGCTAACACAATAGTTAAAGCTTTGATAAAGATTTATTTTTACTATATTTCGTTTTCAAAATTCTGTCATGTCTTTCATGTCTGGAACTGTCCAGCTCATTATACTTGAATTTGGCATTCAGCAATTCAAGTCAAAAGTGAAATTATCGTTCAACAGAGCTTCAGTGGAGAGAACGTTTGAATCTGGTGATAGAGCTCTGTCTCTCGTGCTCATTCTTAAAAGTTTTCTTAAGATTAGGTATAACGGCCCTTACGAAGTTAAGAAGAAAATGAAGGAGTTAAATTATAATAAAAGTACTCCTGGGATGTAAGTAAATTAAAGGAGTACCAGTATATTAAGAGAGATAGCCAGGTTAAACACGCATGTTAGCTGTACCTGTGCCACTCACTGAGGATTTAAGCGAAGAAATGCAATCCGACTGAGTTTAGAAAGAAATGTCCTCGGAATTGAAACTTTATGAATAATCTTTACCATAAACTTTCACATTTGCAACAAAGAGAAAGGAATGAACTTAAACAGTTATTATTTGAATATGAGTTTTTATGTCCAGAAGTACCTACAAAAACAAACAAAATTTTCCATGACGCTGAAATTATATATTCCACACTTGTGAAACAACATCCGTATAGGATGAACCCTCTCAAACAGGAATACTTGAAAAAAGAAATTCAATGTTTGCTGGAAAATGATTTCATAGAACCCAGTAAAAGTGACTGGAGTTCACCATGTATGCTTGTTCCGAAACCAAATAAAACTTTTCGCATGTGCACTGATTATAGAAAGGTGAACATTGTGACTAAAACAAATTAATTTTCATTACCAAAAATCGATGACGGCATTGATAAAATTGGAAACGCAAAATATGTCACCAACTTTGACCTTCTGAAAGGATTTTGGCAAATTCTACTGAAGGAAAGGGCAAAGGAAATTTCGGCATGTGTGGCTCCAGATGGACTTTATCAATATGAAGCAGTACCTTTTAGGATGAAGGGTTCGCCAATTACTTTTCAACGCTTAAGGAACATGTTTAAATCTGGTATAGATAATTGTGATCCTTACATAAATTATGTCATCATCTACAAAGACACCTAGAAAGAACATTTACCGACAATTCGGAAATTCTTTTACAACCTCACTTATACAATTTTGACAATTAATCTATCCAAAAGTGAGTTTCTAGCTTATGTTACATACCTAGGACATGTCGTGGGACATGGGAAAGTTAAACCTATAATTGTTAAGGTCAAGGCTATTTCTGAATTCCCTTCGCCTATCAGAAAAGCAACTGATGAAATTGTTAGGTATGTCTGGATACCATCGGAAATTTTGTTCAATTTTTCCACAATTGCTGAATCCCTGACATATTTTTTTGAGCACGAGAACCAGGTTTCATTGGTCTGAAAAATGTCAGGTGGTTTTTGATAAGTTAAGGACTAAACGTAAGAGTGTACCAGTTCATACAGATCCAAATTTCAGCCTGTCATTTAAACTGTCTGTCGATATAAGTGATGTTGGGGTTGGAGCAGTATTGATTCAAGAAGATAAAAATGATGTTGATCATCCAGTGTACTATTTGTTCTAAGATAATAAACAATCACCAAACAATTTATTATACAATCGAGAAGGAATGTTTGGTTTGTATTGGAATTACAACACTTTGAAGTTTACATTAGTTCATCTCCTTCTCCGATTATTGTATTTAGTGATTACAACCCTCTTCCTTGTTTCAGCAAGATGAAAATGAAAAACAAATGTTAGAGATTATTAAGATGGAGTTTGTTATTTCAGAAATTTAATATTGACATCAAGCACATCAAGCGAAAAGATAATTTAATAGCAGTTGCACTTTCCCATTTATAGATCTGTATGATTTCATGTATACTATATGTCAATCATACGTTTCTTTTTGTGACATTGCTTTTTATATAAACCATATGTATAATTGACCTTTGGTTTAAAAAAGCCTTATTATATAAGTCTTTCTTTTCTTTTAAGGGGGAGGTGTTATGTATATTAATTTCATAGTTTGTTAGTTTTATTTTGTTATTTCCTTATATGTTATTTTAATGTAACATTGTTTACTTGATTTGATATGATCCAGAACAGAGTTGAGTCCTGTCTGACCTGATTTTTTTTTGATTTTTTTTATTTTCGATAAATAGTAACATTGTATCTAGCTGCTGACCTAGTTTCAAAATCAGTGACATTTTAAGCAAATAACTATTTTAATTTTTTTTATCTGTCTCAGTAAAAATCATTAAGTTGATTCAAGGCCATGCCTAGACTACGTGACATCAAGCATGTGTTAATTGGTAAACAAACTTCTATTTTTCCACAGGATGAACTCTTGACCCCCATCTGGGAATGTTTTGCGTTTTAGTTAGTCTTATAACTTATGTCATGATAAGAATTATATCAGCCGTGCCTTAAAAGTTGAGACGGCAAGCTGTTTTATGTTGTGTCAAGTTTGGGATGAGTTTTATTTTCTTCAAATTATTGAATTTCAAGTGATTGTTTGCTCTGAAACCACAACAGTGCTCTAATATGGCTTGGACAAGACATTAGCAGAATGAAAAAATGATGAGAGAACCTTTTGATGCAGAGTACTTACTTCATGTACCTCTTCCAGAAGCATGTGATTGAGATAATTGGTTCTCTGAGGATTTATATGATCACCATATAAAACTAAATATTTTACAATGCATTTTAAAATGAAAGAATATAAGTGATAATGATTGCTGAAGAAAAACACTCTTACAAAAATGAAATCGATGTTATTTGACATATTTTGAAGTTCAGTATACGGAGAAAATAATGCACAGATTTCTCTTGTTCCAGATTGCTAACCTTTAAAAGTAACTAAGAATGAAAGTAAATGTGTTAGAGATACTTTATAAAAGTATAACTGAAGATATGAGGATCGATTTTATATTTCTAATCAAGTAAGATTCCAGAAGCTATGTGAATGACCTGCCAGAGCTGGAAAAGAACATATATCCCACGATGAGGACTACCAAAGTCAAAAGGGCAATCACTGCAGCCATGACATATATTGTTTTAGATGATTCATTCTCTGTATTTTCAGACTTCAGGCTTGACTGTTAATAAAAAATAAAGAATAATATTTTAAAGTTGTTTAGCTGTAACAGTCTCAGTTATCTAATTTAATACTCAGTAGACGTATTATTATTATTATTATTACTAAATAGGACTCTCATAAAAATACGTCAAGAACCAACCAATTAAGTAGTGGTAATCGGGAGACGAAAGAAGTGGATGATCGTTAGAAACTGTCCTCCGTAAACTGCAACAATAAATACAGTTTTATATTGTTACATTTTATCTTTAGAGGTTTCAGAAAAACATACATTGTGAAAACATGTTTGTGTACTTACTTCGATGCTAACTATGCTGTGTTTCATTCTGGCATAGTACAGTCTGTCAGCATACTCATCGAGCAATCTGCCAAAAGAAAAGTATCGTTCATTTTCCATTCAACGCTCTGTTTTATTAACATCATATACAGATGCATGAAGAAAATGGGCTAGTCTTTTATTTTGTAATTGAATACTTCACTCAACAGGTCACGTTTTGCTCATTCGTATTGATATGTTACTCTTGGGTTTTGATGTAAATATCTCATATGAATTATATGTGTGATTTACATGAACTGATACACAACAGAGTAAGGGATGTACATACAAAATATAACCATTGGTTATAAGTAAAACAGACAATTCAGATGTGTGTGTTGTTTGATGCAGACTATTAAATCCGAACTTCTTTCTTTACTGCGATCTTAATAGAATTCCGAAGGATTGTCATTTAATTATACCTCTTTGCTTCCTCGGCTGACAATACTTTGTTGTTTTCGTGATCCTGGATGTGAAAAAACAGATCGGTTCTGAAATGTAATATAAGTAAGGGACAAGATTACAATAATGATTCGGTAGAGCACATTTCATGAATTAAATATTTTAAAACATAAAATCTTATTATAGATAAAAAAAAATTAGTTTCGATCACGTCAACTTTAACAGATCTAGGTATTACAACAGAGTATCAGTCGTATTTCATATTTCTTTGAAGCCATACAGCCACATGAGCAGTGCATGAGACCACCAACTTGTGCTTTCCATTTTAAGATGTATAAGATAGATTTATAGATGAAAGTGAAATATACTGTATAGCCATTGACAGATTATGGCGTCATATTTGAGTGAATATATTCAAATTCATCTAACCAATTATGATTTGATTATTGTTAACAAATTGATCATTGCAACTGAAACAAGTCCATGGTTCTAGTGAGACCGTCCTAATAGATGATCGGAAACATACAACATTACAAAGCAAAAGGCAAATTTTTGACTATGTTTAAAACAAGTTAATGAGAAAGCACTAGTGTACTCTCTGACACTGCTATGAGCAGAGCTGCTATGTCATAATGAGGTATTTAATGTAGATATACAAAACAAAGTACACATAATCAATATTAACCACTCAAATTTCTTTCCAAAACAGGCGAACAAAATATAAAAAGATGGTCTCTATAATAAATTGTAAACGAAGTATGAAATATATATGAATATTTCCATATATCCTGTCGCCAAATTAATAGAAAGTAAACTATAAGCCATTGAGTAGATGCTAGAGACAGATTCTTCGAAAGTAATACTAATAACATTAATAGTGAAAAAAAATAACCGAGATTAATAAATGTCGTTATCAAACACATGTAATTTATAGTCCTCAAAAACTAACAACTTGAGCTCAGGGATTAACCTATGAATAAACCATATTAATCACGGAGTTATTCTTTCTCTTTTAAATATGATATCAAATTTAAAATTTTGCATCTACTGGCGAATATAAACATCTGTGGTATAATGTACAGTGTTCAATAAATCGTCTTATTAATTTCAGGGTAATTAACTCAGTATAATGTAATACCTATTTTACAGATTAATATCGACCTGTATTTAAATTACATAATTTTAGAACCGATTAAATCAGTTGGCTTTCCGTTTTCATTAATTCTAAACTAATAGCCTCGGGACATATATATGTATTTTTCTACCAACTCCGTATTTAAATATGAAGTCTTTCGTTTCTAATAAAGCTGTTTTTTAATAAATAGAAACTCACAGTTGAACATTATGCACAGTGATATTTGTTTTATGCACAATGAAACAGATAGAATTAACGATAAGAAAAGTCAGCACATACTTACTTCGATGTATCCACTGTCCCATCGTCAGCTTTGTGATCCGCAATGCTATCATACATAAATAGTAAGCCCGTCACATTGGTACAATCGCTGCAAAATGTTTATATGAGTTAATGTCACTGTAGTCATTTTAAATTCTTCATTAGTTCCGATGTTTTCAAAACCGATCACGTCTATGTAGGCATTATGGGATTGTGTACTACGTGAAAGATTTACTGACCTCCTCAACTAAAGAGCTTGACAACGTGCTAAAAGCACGCACGTGTAATACTGAAAATTTGACAATAAAATTGCCTAAACAAGCATGGGTGATTTTACGTTTTGTAATACGCATGTTAACATTTTTATGAAAGAGTTTACTTATTTAAGATTACAAATAAGATATATATTAGATTGACGTTAGGAGGTCATCACAACACAATACATAATGGGCCACATGTCTGTCAGGAACTATATTGTTAGACTCTTAACATACATACATTCCCGCTGATATGCGTGGGGATTCAGATACTAAATTGACAGATATCAGAGGCTCCTCTTACTTAACGTCGATTTTGCGGAAACATGAACTTGAACTGTGTAAACATGACACAAGCTGGCTTGGCGAAGCTGAGAAAGTTTTCGTTCGCAATGCATGGCAAGTCAAATGAGTGCCATTAATCAGTCAACTTTTGTTTCAAAATATTTAAATCTGAAGGACTCACCGTACTGATTCAGCTCCCATAGTAAACCTATACAAACACCATAATAAGAAACACTATATAACTTTAAGCCTATATTTAACAGGATCGATGCATCCTTGACGACAGCTTCTGTGTAGAGAAAAGGATGTGAGCCGCTGCATTTTCGGACCTACATATTTTTGAAACATGTGCTTTCAATTCCGCACCAAAAATTTGGGTGCTAATTTCAGTAACGAGGTTTCAAATTGAAGACTGTTTAATGACTGTAATTCCATAAAGAAAACAATGTCTCTATTTTTTCAGCTACAACTAGGATAGGCTCTCAAAAGATTCCTTTTACTAAAATCTATCTTTTATTATCAACCAATCCTGAGCTTTATGTTACTTCTTGAATATTTTCACACAGAAATGCGAGTAATATTGACCAGCACGAAACATTAAATTCAAGCAAACTATCATATCTCGTAAATGTTACATAAATGATTATGATACAACAGTCTCAATCTAAATTTTTTCCCTCATCAAAATTATGTTAAGTACAATTAAATAAATTAATCCTGGCTATTCAGAATCTATGTACCATCTTAAAATATTTCACCTTAAAATGTCATCCTTTATCATAGCTACATTGGTTCGACTTCCTTGGAGCGTCATTTTCAAAACTTGTGAATCAGCAATCAAAAATATCTATGAAAAGAATATTAGGTTATATTACATGTAATTAGTTAGGAGCGATAATGTATTCCTCTAAGTTACAAAGTGAAAAAATAAGAGTAACTTTCATTATTGTGAATAAAATCCCAAATAACCCTAAATGTTGTATCACAAGTCCAAATTTTAGAATGTTCTGAATGAATCCCAATAATCTTCAGTGTGTTGATGTACCAATATTTTTGATTTCTCAAAGATGGTAGAATCAGAAATGTCTCAAATGAAGTCACAATAATCAGAAGTAGTGTTGCAGTCCAAAATGACAATATGCACTTTGTAATTCCAATGAATAATTGAAACACACGATTCCTCTCAAATTGTATATGAACACAACAGTATATGTTTCCAACGATTTAACTTAAATAGGAATGAATAAGCGTTTACCTCATCCTGTATATACAGACTGTCACTTATAGTTCTTTTTCTAGGAAACTACACTAACTTGTAAAACAATCGCTCACGGATCATTCTAAATTCGTAAATAAGTTTAGTCTTTGAACTCATTTGAAGTAAACATCTTCTAAAATATGATAAAAGTTAGGTAGGCTATAACCGTACCTCAATCACGGAAGACGATTAGGAACACAATATAAATTAAATATATATACCAAGAAAATACCATTCCAATATCAAATATGTTTAACAGCATCATGTTGAATAACAACCAGGTTGGCAAGGAATATCTGAACATGTTCTGTCATTGGATAAATTTAAAATAAACAAAAGTGAAATTTAGTGTTACTTAACTTCAGATAAATAGATATATGTTTGTAAAATTAGACACATTGTAATTTAAATAGCAGAGTGCCGATTAAAAATAGATTTGGCATAGATCTCTTCCAAGAGTAAATTTAGGTTAAATTTATAATTTATCATGGTTAATCGTTCAATTGCCTGTAGAGAGCAGTATAGACATAAAATTACTAGCTTATTACTCATAGATACAAAAATGAGAGAACGTAATCATATTCTTCATGACAGAATCGTTAGGCACATGTGAGTGGAGGAAGAGAATACACAGGTCTATACACAGTTTACTGCATACTAAGATATAAGCCGTGTCATTTCCAGCATCATCTTTCACAAGAACGGTAACGTTGAAGAACCCAGAATTGTCTTGAGTGTAATACATATTGTTTACAATCGTTCCATTCCGGGTGACGCATACTGGATTGTTGCAACGACCTCCCCTCTTTTGGCCACTTAAACTTTTCTCCAGATCTGTTGTTATTTGAAATGTAAACATTTCGAATTCCCACTTGTCGATAGCATTCTTTGGTGAATCATCATCAGTGACATACTTCTGTTGAAAAGGTCAGTAGAGGAAAATAATATACATCAATTATATAGTAAATGTATTAATTTTACGTCAAATTAAAATGATGATATCTAATCATGAACGATTTATATCTCTTTTTCCATGAAAATTTCCCAATAAAAACATACAATAAAGAATGTGTCCAAAAATAAAAAGTTCCTATGCAAAAATTGCACAGAGTAAAACACAGAACGTTGTTGCTACATCTTTTCGCCAGCCAAACAAAAGTTTATATTATCACATACAATCATGTTACTGCAAGTCACGTTCTTGTATTACTTATGCGAAAATAATGTGTTCTACGTGTCCTCTGAGAAGAGAAACAAATAATATAGTCGAACTGAAACTATATGCAGAAATAAAAATAATTTAATGTTTGTGCAGTTTTAAGAAAAGAGAGAGAGATAGATCGAGAGAGAGAGAAAGAGAGAGAGAGAGAGAGACCTTCAGCTCAAATATCTCTTTTCCTTGCTCTATATTTCTTCTCATTCCAACTCTTAAGTCGCTTCCTTGTTTAAATTGCGGACGGTTGTCATCTACATCTAACACCGTAATGGTGACAGTCGCTGTGTCCATGGTAAATATTATAAGTTTATTGTCATGGCATTTAAAATGAACATAATACTTTGAACCCTAGATCTTTCATAGCAGAAAAACAGATGCAAAATTAAATATAATGTTACATAAGAGACAGAGGTAATCGATGTACATTTTGGTAACAGAAGCAGGACATTTTCAGTTTATCAATCAGCACGTGATTAAAATATTAAAATATTGTGAAGTTTTAATATTATTACAAATTTAAAATAACAAACGTCCACGTTTATTAAGAAAGAAAACAAGTAATAACATTTTCTTTAAGTTTTTTTAAATATGTTAATTTGTTCCGCTAGTTTCAGTGTCCCCGCAGCAAGCATTTCCGTCATCGGTCACAGGAGACGACGAGAACCATTTTAGTCAAATATTGCTTGAGGGGGATCTGTGGGTGCGCATGTGGTTGAAGAGGACGATGTGCGCCCTGAATGTACTGTGGCAGTGTGAACAAGGGATGGTCACTGGTTCGGACCTTCCTGGCCTGCCTCCGTTGTCCTGCTGCAGCTGTTCTGTTGACCTCGCAAGCTGCAGCGCATTTTCCGATAGAGGAGAACCCTACGCGCCTCTCCTGAGCAGTCTGCTCCCACGTGTCAGTGTCTATGATATAATCCTTCAATGACTTCTTCAAGTGTCTTTGTAGCGTTTCATCTGGCCTCCTTTGGAGCGGATTCCGTATTCTAGCTCGCCATAAAAGAGTATTATCGCAAGCCGGTGGTCTGGCATGCGATCTACATGTCCTGCACATTGATTGTAATATCAGGATGATGTGAATACTAGACAGGCCTGCTTGGGCAAGGATCTCAGTATCCGGCTATTAATATTACGCCATCATACGAATATCATACGTATTACAATATACAGCATTTGAAAGAAACGGTGGAAGAAAACAATAGAAAAGTACAGAATACATTTTAACAGCCAATGGATCACTAAAATGCTGCGAAATAAAAAATTGAGACAGAAATTAATTTTAAATTAGTAACTGAAAAGTATCTACTAGTTTTCATATTACGTTTTAATGTGTTTTATACATTAGTTTGAATACCTAAAGTGATAATCACAACAGAGATTATAAGAATAATGAATATATATATTATTAAGCAGTTGGGGATGCATCATGTGCTCGTCAATTAGGAGTTCATTCAGCGTGTTTCTTTACCTACGCCTACTATGTCAGATAAATGTTTATGTACTTCACTCAGTGTAGCATTATCGATCGAACCGTCATGACATGTCTATTCTGACCTTTCGCTGGAAAGTTTCGACAATTATAAATAGATGTGTGCATGAACACTGCAGATGGTTTATTAGATGGAAAATATTTTACTAAACTTTCCACATAAAATGTATTCACTACAAAACTTTTATCAAGAGAGGACCAGTCCTTATGAATATTGCACTGGAAGATCAAATCGGAAGGTTATTATGGTCGATCACTATCGTATTCTATTTTCCACATGAAAGTAGATAAAGGAAATACAAAATAATGCTAATAAAACGTTCCATAAAATCACGTCCATATCTTTTGTCTTTTTCCACAGATAGAAATATCACAGATATGTTACATGCTCAGTATTTATACACCCGACAATAAGAAAATGGCTAAGATTTAATTGAATACTTATATATATATATATATATATATATATATATATATATATATATATATATATATATATATATATATATATATATATATATATATATGTATGTATGTATATGTGTGTGTGTATGTGTGTGTGTTTGCGCTGCAAAAACTACATATATTATACATGTGTTAATGAATTTAGAAAGCTAAAGTTAGAATAAATTAAGAACAGCATTAGACGATGTGCTAAATTATATGGAAAGTTATTTTCGGTAACATAGCCCCAAAAATATCTTATGCAACGACACTTTTCGAATGAATTCCATTGTCTATGATCTCATTCCTTTAACTCACTGTTCCGTTGCTGTCTTAAGCAGCATGCCTTAAAATGTTTGTATATTCTAGTAAATAACCTTCAACAGCTTTCGTTGACATTTCGATGGTTTTAGAGGCAGACGTATTCATAAATAGATATAAAAATGTCACTGATATTTGCAAGTTAAAAGTTGTATAGGTGCACATAAGGAATATATCCGTCATAATTCTTTCAATCAGCTTGTAAGCAAAGAAACTGAAACAATAAACATTCTTCCAAATTTTCTTAGGATGTTTCTAAGTCCTTTATGCTCATCATTATATTTTTTAATAAAAGAGCACAATTCTTAGCGCTCTATCATTATTTTAAGGATGTGTCACGTACTCACCTGTTGCAGTCTGAGGCGCATTATCCTCTGCCCCGGTATCATTTACGAAAATAGTCACCTCAAGCTTTGACACCGTCTCATGATCAAGTGTAGAGTTCACATATAATTTTCCATCCTTTTCATTAATTCTTATATATAACTGAAATATATATATATATATATATATATATATATATATATATATATATATATATATATATATATATATATATATATATATATATATATATATATATATATATATATATATATATATATGTGTGTGTGTGTGTGTGTGTGTGTGTGTGTTGAGCCTCTATGATTGGCAATTCATAATTGTCACGTTATGAGTTTAGCATCATATTTGGCGCGAAATATTAATTTAAAGATTAATGAAGTGATATCACATATAAAACATCTATATTCGTATTCATTATAACATTTATTACAATTCTTATATGGTGTTGTATTTACTAAACTTCTCTCTGCACTCAAACGGCACGAACTGGGTTGCCTACGACTAAAATCGAATCCTTTATAAACTAAAATTACTATTTAGACATACAATTCAGTAACAAAATAGACTATTCATGCACAGTAATTTACTTGTTTCTGTGAAAATGAAAATGATGCAAGTGATCATTAAAAGTCAAATAAGGAGATTTCTGGTTATACCTTCCATCGACTCTCAATATTTGAGGAACAAAGATATTCCTTGTTATTATAAATTTATATTGCTTTGTTTACGATACAGTACGTTTAAAAGTATATCCATTGATGGCAATCGTTGACGCAAATAATACCTACCATTGATTTGTATGAGGTGACAAATTGCTAAATCAAATATCTCGCAAAAACGTAGGGGTTGTGATTTAGAGACTGTGAAATTAATAGTAATATACGAAACTGAAAATACTTATGATATACACATTGTCAAGATAGTTATCAACATATCAAAAAAACACATCAAGAAAAAATAAACACACAAAACAAATATGACAAGTATCGGTAAGAATTTTGCTTTCACACCCAGAAGACCGATCTCAGCTTATTTTCTGACCATTACATTATACAAGAGGAATCACGTACTTCAAGTAACGTTATTAAAAACAGCAATAAACTGCAGTTGTTTGAAATAGCAAACGGGGGACCCCGTTCCTTTTAAATGGAATCATTTCTCCTTACATAATATTTCGCTACGTTTTATTTGAATATTCTTGTCTTATGTCTCTATCCTAAATTTTCAATTTTCCAAAAAATATCAAGCAAAGCTTTAATGAAAATATGTTTCTGCATTTCAAATTTGGGTAAGTTAATTTTTCCTCTCTCTCTCTCTCTCTCTCTCTCTCTCTCTCTCTCTATATATATATATATATATATATATATATATATATATATATATATATATATATATATATATATATATATATATATATATATATATATATATATATTCAGAAGGAAATATCGATATCCCCTTTACAAACATGAACACAATACCAATATTAGAGTTTTGATTACAAGTTCCGACTCTATACTACACAAAATTCGATGTTTTACACGATGTGACCGTTCAATCAACACACTTTTGCGTGAGTTGCCTGTCGGTTTGCTCTAGAATGACAACACAGATAACTGAGACCTACTCAAGGGAAATAAAGCAGTAGGTCATTTTAAACCATATAAAATCGTCATTAATTTGAAGAGCGTCATAAAGAAGTAATTAGATCAGTTCTGGAAGTCATTCTATACCAAAAACGCTGTATATGAAATAGGTAATTACCCGGAATATTATATTTATATGTAATATACATAATATTGTTTCTTAATTGTAAATATACGGAATGCTGTATATGAAATAGGTAATTACCCGGAATATTATATTTATATGTAATATACATAATATTGTTTCTTAATTGTAAATATACGGAATGTTGACCTTGAAAATGTTAGTTACACGTAGCGCATGCCACCACCAGATTTCTTAGTCGTAGTATCGGTTTAGTATTATTGCCGTATACTGAAGTTAATAGCAACACATAAGCCGATCACCTTACCAGTGACTAGTGCTTGTCCATGCAATACAATTAATAAATGGCATGCAAATGCACATGGAATTATACACTTACAATTACAGGTTTCTTTTCCAAATGATTTTTAGCTACCTATCGATGTCTGACATATTTACTTCAGTAACATAAATTTCCTAGATAAAACACATGCTAGGAAGTCCGTTTCCAAACGATTCAAAATATCGATATCCCCTTTTCAGCATTTACAAACATGAAAACAATACCAATCTTATGTTTTTATTACAAGGTGCGACAGTATACTATACACAATTCGTTATTTTCACAAGATATGACCGTGGGTTGCCGGTCAGTATTTTCTAGAATGACATCACAGATAACAGAGACCTACTCAAGGGAAATAACGTAGTCGGTCATTTTAAACCATATAAAATCTTCATTAATTTGAAGAGCGTCATAAAGAAGTAATTAGATCAGTTCCGGAAGTCATAATATACCGAATACGCTGTATAGGAAATAGGCAATTACCCGGAATATTATATCTAGATATAACATACATAGCATTGTTTCTTTCTTGTAATTATATGGACTGTTAACATTGAAAGCTTTAGCTACACTTAGAACATACCATCAGCTGATTTCTTGGTCGGAGTATCAGTTTAGTATTATTGCCGTACACTGAAGTTAATAGCAACACATCAGCCGATCACCTTACCAGTGACTAGTGCTTGTCCATGCAATACACTTAATAAATGACATGCAAATGCACATGGAATTATATACTTACAATTACAGGTTGTTTTTTTTTTCCAGATAATTTTTAGCTACCAATCATGGTCTGAAATATTTACTTCAGTAACACAAATTTCCTAGATAACACACATACTACGAAGTCCGTTACCAAACGATTCAAAATTAAACCAAAGTTTGAAAAATATTTAAGTCAAATCCCAAGAAAGGCCCTCTGGTTTATAATTATATACGCAAGTAAAAGACACTTCTTAAGTTGCCGTAACATAAAGCGGTCAAGATAATAGCTGACATTACTACCTAATGGGTTAATTAAGGTCGTACATGCCATAGAGTATTTACAGTATTTCTGCGTGGTTCAATGTGTTTGTTTCATCTTACAATCGAGATTATAGTAATCTGAAGAAAAAAACATTTGAATTAGAAATGTCTTTTCAGAACATTTGTATAGTAAATTATAATTTCAAAACAAAAACCAATACTGGAAACATTTAAACTTGTTACGTATGCAATTAACAGTTTGAAACGATTTTCTACGTGTTCTTGATATCGTTTATAATTCTCTCTCTCTCTCTCTCTCTCTCTCTCTCTCTCTCTCTCTCTCCTGTGTATGACGTTACTGTTCGATTTTAATTCTAAATCCGCAGACTGTACAGTATGTATAATTTATTGTACTGTCAGAACTGTCAGAAGTGGATTCGAACAGAATTCCGAGATGTAAATCGAAAACATTTAACATGATTAAAGGAATGAAAAATATCCCGAGGTTCGAATTATATTCGACGGAATCTTATCTCTTTGGCTTGACACTCAGTCATGGTATCCTCCAGTGTAGGAGGGGCCAAAGTTAGCATCCATTCTTCCGTAATCAACGATTTTAAAGAGTAAGCTCATTTAAAAAACGATAAGCTTTGCCTCGGCAAAGACTGGACAATATCACGAGAAAAAGATGGATCCTTTCAAACCATTATACCATATATTCAATATGAAGTCAGTTAAAAGGTTCATACGAAGTGTAATAATTTTGTAAGTGCTTAAAACGAGAAATATAATAGAAAAGTCACAACTTGTCAAATTGGTTAAACAAAGTCACAACTCTTAAGTTGCATACAAGGTACATTTTTAAAGATAAGACTACGAGCAATGATACTTCTAACGAGCGATCAAAAGGAAACAAAAAGAAATGTTTTGTAAAGCTGGACAGAAAACAATACAAAATTGGCTTAAATGACACTTCGTCAAGTTCTGAGTCTCAGATCATAACGACAAAGGTGAGAAAAAAGGACAAAGTAACGCCTGGCATCTGCGAAAAGATTTTTGAAGCGTTAAATGTACTTAATTTCGTTAAAAATATATTCATTGTAGTGTGCTTTTAAAAACGTTCATTGTTAACCTTCTTTTATTCTTTGTGTTATAGGTAAATGGTTGGATGAAGAACATGTTTGGACACTACATATCATATACAGATTCAAATCGGGGCCCGGAGTGGACGAGTGGTCTAAAGCGCTCTCCGTTACGGATCACTGCCATCTCACCTCTGTCTGTGTGGGTTCGAATCTAGGATTCGGCCAGTGTGGATATGTGAGAAAGCTTGCCAGTAGCTTCTTGTGGGTCGGTGCTAAAAATGGCGTTAAACCCCACAACAACAACAACAACAACAGATTCAAATCTTTCCTCGTTACTTTAGAACTGAGAACAAATATTAATCTAGTAAACTGAAATTAAACGATAAAGAGCAAATGTAAAGAATTATTAGTTATTATGCTTCAGGTATTGGACAATTTCACAACATTTTAGACAACATGAGTCTCATTATAATGGAAAAAAGCTTCCGGTCAAAAAATGTTTTTAAAGGAGCTTCATCTAGCGTTTTAAAATTATGATGTCCTCTCTTCATTTCATTGCCTTATGTTAACCAGACCAACTCTAATGTTTATATGCGTGTCCATAAAAATGAAGCATGGCTTGTCACGATGTTAATACTTCAAAGGCATATGATAATGATAAAACAGTAGCACATCGAAAGGAGGTCTCAGAATCTAAGTGCAGCGTGAACATTTCTCCCGCGATGCCGAGATTGTGACAAATAGGTGAATCTACTCCGACGCTGAAGCGTTATTCTTTGTTATCACTATAGGTAAAAGCTTTAGAATTTACACTTCAGAGTAATTTAATTAGGAACATCATTTAGAAGAGGAATTCATGATTCCTATTATAAGAGAGGACTTCGAAATTTTCTTTAAAAAAAATTAAAATCTAGATATTTTAAACGGCTTCAATGCAAAGCACGATAAAGTGCAGATGACTGAGGTGTTTGAACATTAGATTTTTCAATGTTTATTTGCATTTCATTATATAGATAAAGTCAATCACTTTTATAATTTCGGTTTCACGAGCTAAAATGAGCATAAACTCAAATTAACAGAACAGAGTAGACCCCAATCTGCCATACGCATTAAGTCACGCCAGATCTATACATAAGCTGTTCGTAGCATTATTTGCGTAATACATGGTACGGTATGGGAATATAGGTGCCCATAATATAAAACCATTCGGTTACCTGTACGATTGCTTCCTGAACGGTCTGGTCATTTTTATCCAATCCCTTGAGATTTATTATGCTGTAACGCAAAGAAGCATTTTTATCTGGGTCTTTAGCTTCACAGGTCACCACTAGGCTTCCGATGGTACTATCCTCACGGACATCGGCGCTACAGTTGGTTTGGGTAAATTCTGGCTGCTTGTTGTTGACGTCTCCAATGGTGATGCTTAATGTAGTCGTCGAAGTGTAGGGATTCGCACCCTGGTCTATGGCAAAAATTGTCAAATTATACGAACTTATTTTATCACTATCAAAATGAGCGCCGGTTTGGACTAATACAATACCGGTAGAACTGTTGATCTGGAAAGAGTCGAACCTTCCAACGGCGAAGGTTATCTGTTTATTTCTTGAGGTTTTATCTCCATCAGTGGCATTGACTTCGGCTACGAATGTACCTACAAATCAAAATTACACGGGCTTATACATTTTAAAATAAAATTACTCCTAAAGGTATCAAGACATTCTCTTATTACTAGACATTTACTATAAACTGTCAAACTGCAGACATCGTAGCGATATGACTGAAAATTGTAAAGGCTACGTTGACAATCCAAATTACACACACACACACACACACACACACACACACACACACAAAACATACACACAACCTTATTGCTTCTTGGATGTCTCGCTCTGATTAGTTCCCATGGTTTGTTAAGGCCTTTGTACAAATGAATGGATCGTATCATGATCTCTGTGCCAATATTCAGTCACATTGTCGATTTTCATTTCACTTTGTGTTGAAAAATTTACGCACAAAAATCACGTTACTTAGTAGTGAGATCATGAAATTGATGATTTTCTTTTGCTGGTTTAAATGGCACGCTTGCACATTATTAGCTGTTTTACCGACGAAATTGGGGCTAAGAGCCTTTCGCAAGAACCAATGGAGGCAGCCAACCCGGGTAGGCCTGGGCGGTATCGGAACCTACGAATCTTGTATCCTTGTATTAGGAGTTTGATACTTTACTTCCTAAGTCACCATGCCTTCTCTCAATCCAAAGGGAGGATGAATCATATTTATGTATGTGAGATATAAATACGTTTTAGAGTGTAGACCAGCCACAAAAAAAGAATTACAGAATGATTACAGGCTGGTGTAACTCTCTTCTTTATTTTAGAAGAATTATATATAACTATTATCAAAAATTATTGTATAGGAATCCAGGGATAGCCCTTTCCATTATGTCTGGTGTATATTTATAATTCTCTATAATTAGTTCTTTATAACTTTATTTCTTTCATAGGAATCCGGAATGACTGTGTAGATAGATATGTGAGAATTAATTACTTGTTCGTCATGCGAGAGTGTTTTCTACATACGAGTGCATATAACACCGATTGAGTAACATCATTATTTGGTGATGCGTGCTTAGTCGTCAGGGAATATGGGCTCGTGTATGCAGGTAAGGCAATGTATGCCGTTTACCCGTCGACCTGGGTTCGAATTTCCGTAGAGTACTAATTAAAATTTTCTAACCTGTATGATAGTATAATTTGTATTAAAATATTAATTCTGCCTACTATTATCAAGCATACTTGTATAGGAATCATGGGATTGCACTTTCCGTTCTGTCTGATGTATATTTATAATTCACCGCTCCGGTGGCCTAGTGGTTAGAGCGTCCGCCCCGGATGCGGGAGGTCGTGCGTTCTATCCCCGGCTGAGTCATACCAAAGACTTACAAATTGGTACTAACAGCTGCCTCGCTTGGCGCTCAGGATTAAGAGGTTAGTGTTCGGACGGGGCCCCGAGTGGCCGAGTGGTCTAAAGCGCTCACCGTTCCGGATCACTGCCATCTCACCTCTGTCTGCGTGGGTTCGAGTCCAAGGCTCTGCTAGCGTGGGTACGTGGGAAAGCCTGCCAGTAGCTTCTCGTGGGTCGGTGGTTCTTCCCTGGCTTTTCCAGGGTTCTTCCTCCACCAGTTATACTGGCCGCCATGTATAGCCTATCTTGTGCTGAAAAATGGCGTTAAACCCTAGAACAACAACAACAAGTGTTCGGACTGGTCTGCCTGGTGTCAGGATAATGTGACTGGGTGGAACATCATGCTACATGTCTGCGGCATGATGCCCCAGTGCTAAATATCACTATAAAACTGCCACACTGCAGACATCGTAGCGATATGACTGAAAAATTGTTAAAACTACGTTAAAAATCCAAATCACACACACACACATATTTATAATTCTCTATAATTAATTATATATACCTTAACTTCTTTCATAGGACTCCGGAATGATACAAGATAATTAATTACTAGGTCGTCATGCGAGTGTCTCTGCTACACACGAGTGCATATAACACCGATTGAGTAACATCACTTTTTGGTGATGTGTGCTTAGACGTGAGGGAATATGGGCTCGTGTGTGCAGGAAAGGCAACGTGTGCCGTTTACCCGTCGACCTGGGTTCGAATCTCTGTAGAGTACGAATAAAAAATTACCTAACCTGTATGATTTATATTAAAATATTATTTCTGCCTACTATTATCAAGCATTTTTCTCTAGAAATCCAGGGATAGCACTTCCCGTCTTTTGGTCCGTCTATTAATGTTTACATAACATTTTGGTTTTTCTTCTTTCTGTTACTTAGTTTAATACCCTAGAGTTGTAAAAGAGATTTTGGGCTCGTCTGGGTCAGGAATTTCTAAAATAATATTTCAGAGGGAGATAAAGGAGTGAAATAGAGAAAGATAACATTACAATAAAAATGTATAAACCTTCTACTGCGTTTTCTTTGATAGTTCCGATGTATCCGTTCTTGCTGAATTGTGGTGCATTATCGTTCACATCCTAGGGAAAACCATTAGAAAATGTTAGCACCATTACATCTTTTGTTTACTCAAGAAATATTCATTCCTAAGGTATTTTCGCAAATGTGAAGAACATTTTCAAATCAGGAAATGATATATTACATTAAATATTTCAAATGATACAGTTAAAGTTTATTAGGAAAAAAGTACACGCGAAATGGAACACAAACAATGATTTTATTTGTACAAGGTAGTTGTCACGGAAGGACCGCTCCGGTGGCATAGTGGTTAGAGCGTCCGCCTCGGATGCGGGAGGTCGTGGGTTCGATCCCCGGCCGAGACCTACCAGAGACTTAAAAAATGGTACTAACAGCTGCCTCGCTTGGCGTTCAGCATTAAGAGGTTAGTGTTAGGACTGGTCGGTCTGGTGTCAGGATAATGTGACTGGGTGGGACATCAAGATGCATGTCTGCGGCATGATGCCCCAGTGCTAGACATCACTATAAACTGCCACATTGCAGACATCGTATCGATATGACTGAAAAATTGTTAAAGCTACATTAAAAATCAAAATCACATCACATCACATCACATTGTCACGGAAGGTAAATTATGTGGTTCCCTTTTCAAAAGAAAAATGGATTTTAACTTTGGCTTGTTTTATTTGAGTGAGTCTGGATCTAAATGATTTATACAAATGAAGATTGTAAATATCGAAGGGACTCTTTAAATTGATCTCAGACTAAACACTAAAACTTCCCGCTTCACAGTATATATTGTCTTCTCCTGAGGCATTTGCTTTGCTATAACGTTGTTTGATTGGGTAGCGTCCCTGAACATGGGAACTATGCTTTACCAAACATCACTGATTAAGATAATAACATAGTAGATCACCTGAGGTCATATATCCTTTCGATCATTGATCTAAGTAGAAGATAGTAACCAGATGTCAAATATACAAATCATGGTTTGATTTTGTATATAATCAATATAAAACATAATTCCTAAAATTTCCAATGGTGGTACTTATAGTAATGGTCCTCGATTTGCTCTTCTCAGTAATATAAGAGGTAGTGGCAACCTAACTGGTAGATGCTGTGGTGGTGGTGAAGTAGTATTAATATATGTAGTAGTACTATTCCTATTATTGGAAGGAAGACAATTTATTGTAATAGGAGCAATATTATAGGAAATGAGTGATGCTACCAGTGTTGCTGTTTATTGCTGTTATGGAGAACAAAAGTAGGAATAGTAATGCCATACAAGTGCTAGAAAGAGAGGCAGTGGTATTAGTAGTTGTTATTATTTTATCAGTATTTATCTTGGATTATGGATAGCAGAAAACAAAGGATAGATACTGGCGACGGTGTTGGTGCTGCTTTTGTAATATTGTTTTACTGACAGGATACGAAGAAAAAACTCAATGTAATATCAGCGACATATGACTTACCTGAACTACAATAGTAACTGTAACATTACCAGATAAATGCTTTGCTCCGTGATTATAAGCATATACGGTAATATTGATCACTCCATTACACTGATCGTCTATAGCTTCGTAGTCAAGCGTAGATACTAGCCTCATTTCTCCCGTTTTATTGTCGATGGTGAAGTTTCTGTCAAAATTGCTGTTAGCTTCAATCTCGTATAACACTTCTGAATTGTTACCTTTGTCAGTATCGGTTGCCTGGCAAATATATACCATACTAGCATATTAATTTGACTGTTCTATGCAGTCGGCATAAGCGACCTAAGCGGATTGAAATGTGTGGTAACTTAAGATTAACAATTCCTAAATTGATCTGATATGGCTAAATACATCTTAACCATAATCACTAGTATCGTTATTGCTGGTGAAATTTAAATGTCATCATGTTTCCTTATGAAATAGATCTATTATAGTTTTCACCAGAACTCACTGCGACGTTGACCTGTATCAATAACTGGCCAAATAGAAGCACAATATAGCTAAAATTTGCATGACAAAGATTGATATCTTTCAAATGCTCTTGAATTTTTAAGCCAACCTACCATATATCTCTGCAACCATACTTTATCCATTTCCACTCCAAGCAAACTTAGAATAACCAAATATTATTAATTACGGTGATCTCTCATATGCTTCTATTTATTAGTGAATTAACTTGATCTTACATTAATTAGTAAGCTATTTAAAACTGTTTCCTAAGCGACCAATTTAGCAAGTTGGGACGTTTCTATAGTATTTACCTTGGTTACAAATATTAGATGATCCATTCAGCAGCCCAGTATGCATTTGGATGGATGTAATTCTGATCACAAAGAGGTATATTCCGATTCGCAAATTCATTTTGAGTGATTAACATTATCAAAGCCGTTCACTTGGAGTGGAAATCAATACGATAATGCTTACCTTGAGTTTCGGAAGGTTTGCTAAAAAACTACAAAGATTTGAAAGAATTAAAAACTTGTCATGCGAAGTTTAGCTATTTGTAAGTCAAAAGTAGATATGATGACAAGTTGCAGATGTTCGCAGAGAAAACTGTAATTAGTTAAATATTATGTTCTGCAAGGTTTGATTACAACCAAAGACGCCAAAACTCGATTTTAAATCAATGTTATATTTGCAGTTATTTTTCAAGCATTAACTTGATTTATTCCTTTGTTGATTAGTGTGTATTACCAGTGTAAATCAAAGGTAACTGTTGTCTATATATTCTTCTTTTTCCTTCATAATTTCAATTGCCATTTTAATAGTTAACAGCGAAGGAGTGCGCATGTATACGTAAGCATATATATATATATATATATATATATATATATATATATATATATATATATATATATATATATATATATATATAATTTTTTGTTTACCTTGACAATCAAAAATGATTCATTAATGAAAGTCGTCGAATTCTCGTCGAGAATAGCCGTGTATCTTTTTTGTTGAAATACAGGCGCATTGTCGTTAACGTCCAAAAGATGAACAATAAGCTGAGTTTGATTCATCCGACCGTCTTCGTCTGTTGCAGTGACCCTAAGATATATGTCCTGTTGCTGTTCTCTATCTAAATCCTTCGGTGCACAATTTGTAACAACCTGGCCCGTTCTGTTATCAACTACAAAACTGAGTAAATAAATATTCCTTATTTGCTGGTGCATAACTAAACCGTGCCATCCTGCGAACAGCAATTGCTGAGATCTACAGTACCATAATGGTATAACGGTTTCAATTGTACAAATCCAGGCTTAAGGGGCAGTGAACATTGTATTCGGAAATAAACAATAAAACTAGCTGTGCCTGATGCCTTTTTTAAGTGTTGTAACTTCTATCAGGCTTATAAAAGTTGAGTCCCTTTGGAATATATGATATTATGTTCATTCATATCTAAGTCATATTTTTAATTTTTGTAATGTTTAAACATTCAATGCACATCACGAAAAATGCATCTGTTGTAACTGAATAGCACTTACCCTCGTTTAGTTCAAGAAGTGTTATTTCTCTTAAATGCAGTGGAGTACCTAGTTCTGTCCTTGTCAAATTATCAATCTAACATTGCTCTCTATGATAGTGAGTGACATGCATGCTGAGGCAGGATAGAAAGTATATTTATTTCACCAAACAGTATAATTGATGGCTATGGAAGATCAATTCGTACCGTGATACATAATGAGGTGACAATAATGGTCTACGCAGTTTGTTTTCCTTCGGGACTTCAGGACAAACATGAAGTCCTGGGGTATCACGACCTAAGCCTAGGATGTTCATAGATGGAAACGAATTCAATACAGTTCAATGTAAAGTATCGACGGGATAAATCAGTAATATCCATAAAAAAATTAAGTCAATTTAATTCATTTTAATTTCATTAATTTTTAAAAAAAAACAACTAAACTTTAATTAGAAAAGCATCGAATACATTTTAACGATCTATTTGGATTCCTCGAAATTAGAACACTGAGGCGCAAACAACACTGAGATAACAAACATTTCTCAGCTTATAAATGTTTACCTGTTCGCATAGCAACATGGTTTTGTTTACACATTAAGTTTAATGCATGTAACTGTAGTATCGATCAAGATTATATAAGGATAAAAAGTTTATAAATAAATGGGGACAAATGGGCACTTGCGCAGCATTAAATATTTTTATCGAAGATTGTGTAAACCTACTCCGCGTGTATAGTATGAAATACATGCACCTTTTGTCACTGTGGTACCGATTTACAAATTTGACCTGTCTATTTTGACCTTTCACTGTGGCAGCAATCAGTCGACAAACACGTATAGCGGTGTGCACGTGCAGGAACATGCTTCACATGAACGAGGTAATTCTGTTATGCTTTGCACTCATGATGCATGTACCACGATAACCTTTTCCTTAAGAGGCCAGTCCCAATTTATATATATATATATATATATATATATATATATATATATATATATATATATATATATATATATATATATATATATATATATATTTTACGGGAAAGTCCAACGGATAGGTCATTCTAATTTATATCAATATTTTTCCTTTTCTCCTTGTATGCATGTAAAGAGAGAATACATATGAATCATAAAAAAGGACACATTAGTCTTATCTCTTCATATCTGGCATTGGAGCATTTTTGTAAAATCCATTTCAATAACTGTTATGAAGTTAAAAATTATATACAAATCGACTAACTCATAATAGGTGTAATTTAAGTTTTCCCCATTTTCACTGAACATTTGCTGGGCCATAGGTGGTATAATGGTTTAAAGTGTTTGCGTTTATCGATCACCGCTGTGTCCACGTGGATTTGATTCTCGAGATCAGCCAACGTATTTATGTGCGAAAGCTGCTGGTAACCTCCTGTGGGTCGGTTGTTCTTTCCCGGGTTTTCCAGGGTTCTTCCTCCACCAGTTATACTGTCCTACATGTAAAGTCTATCTTGCGCTGCAAAACGGCTTTAAAACCAAAACAACAACAACTGAACACTTGCAATATATTCAAGTTTGACTTTCGTATTGACTGGTTATAATGGAGATATTTACGATTGGTCAATATTATGAGCTTTATGTTCACTAAATCACGTTATCCACAATAGTCTCCAGTCTTTTCGGTAATTAGATTGGCATGGCCCAGTGAAGATTGTAATTTGTTACACAAGACTCGATCTGAAGAAGTGATTTATTCTAACTTAGAGGGGAATAGTTTCGTATGGAATAGTGGTTTTCAAGAGCATGATTTGAATTGTGTGTATTCATTGTTTAAACTGCATGAGCCGGTCGGCAATGGCAGAGAAGTCACTGATACAAGCGATACAATTATCATTGCATATAAAGACAAACACGACTGTTGGGACAATTCCAAATTTTCTGCTCAGAGATTAAAGAAATTGGACGTTAAGAGCATTCATTCTTTGAGTTACTGGTTCCTAAGGATCAGATATATGTGTTGACGTCGTTGAAGGTTTATACTAGGTCAAGGTTGTATTCCCCACATTTAGGATTGCTGCAGTCAATGTACGTTGTGTTTACGTAACAAAACCATACGTTTTTAAACAATTACAAGACATAACTCATTAAATATTCAAACAGTAGAATGTATATACTCTCAGTTCGCACACATAATAATCACCACACTAATGGTTCCTCTCCGCAACCCTATAAGATTGATCATTCAAACTTTGCGTTATTTAGAAGATGTTCATCGTTGAAATCAATATTGATGCCTGTTGCAAAGATCATTTCTCTTTAAAAAGATGTGGTCTGCTTAACATATAACATGGTTCATATTACATCAATCTTCAACTTCGGAAATCAAACATTGTGTATGTGTTACAAAATAATAATATTCAGTTTCAGACATTGTCATCCCATTCGTCTTAAGCATTCAGATCCAATTCTAAGGTTGGATTAAACATGCATGTATAAGAATTAGCTTCAAGGAACCAATACTTTGTGTTCAGCCATTTGTGTCAGGCTAGCTATGATTTGTATATGTGCTGTCTAGACAACAGGGTTTTGATGAACGATACAAATTGTTGATGCTGTATTCAAGGCACAGTCCGTTATCCAACGTTAAAAAAGCTGGTGATTCAATCAAAGTAAGCTTGCCTGATATACTAGCTGATGCTATGTGCGAGAGATGACAAATCGAAATGGGTATAGCCCTTTATAATTGTTGCCATGACAGTAATTTGTGTTGCTAATTATTTCAGAAGGAAAACAATGTTGTTGAAAACATCATATTTAATGAAAGGCCCCCTCTATTAAGTTCTCTTTGAAGTTTTATTAACCCTGCAACAGATCATATTTGTGTTGATCTAATGTTTGCAGACTTTTGCGTCTGAATGAGACAAACATGAAACAAAACAAGCGTTGCAACTACCAGGTATATTGTATCTAAGATGAATGTGTTTAGCGTTGACTAAAATAATCTGTGGAGTTAAATTCTACCTGAACGTGATATTTTTCTCACTTTGTCGTTTTCTTCCCTTTGGTCAAAATAATTTGAGTCTCATGATGTTGTTCATTTTTAAGATACAACATTGTTTTGTAAAAGCAATGCGGAACCTGACATTCTAGTTTGCTAAATAGTTAGCAGTCTGATAGAGATCACCAATGGTATCCTAAAATGCTCATGTCAGCTGTTACAAGAATGAACACTGCTGAAGATTGTTTGTTCTGCAGAAGAGTATGCTAATCTCAATCTTTACGTTATTTCACTATAATCAACTATGTTCCAGCTAACAAATGAACACCATCAACTCTAACAATACTTGAATTATAGTCTTTCATCGACAATATTGTGTATTCGGACTGAAAGCATTGGCCATAGTTTGCTTTACTGTCCAGTCAGTCAGATGTTGACAAGTAACCACCAAATGACTAGCTTACTGTTAGCAGTACACCATGTTGGTACATATGTGCTCCTGCACTCTTCGAAACTAATACCTCACGAGACTGCTTAAAAAATTGATAAAAAAACCAACAGAGAACCATTCTGATGTAGGTCAAAATCTAATCGAAATGTTCTAGATATAAGTAGTTTTAAAAAAAATATTTAAACGTTTAAATGACCCTTATTTTATTTTTGCCTATACTAATCCTAATTATTTAATTTGTTGCACGCATTGAAATAAGTGTATTGTCTACGCAGAATTGACAGGCACGCATTCTATTAGCATTTGACAGACGTCCTACTATAATAGTGTAATAGAAGATTACAAAGTTATTGTTTAATGTTTTAGCAGGTCCTTTTGACTAGATTCATTGCCGTCGCATTAGTTAGGAGCACTTACTATAGGGATTGTAAGCTATTTTTAGATTAATGGTATGAGTTTACTATCCTTAACATACTTGTACTGCATTAAAATGGGATTATCGTTCCTAGTTTGTCACGAGCAACTGTATCTCATGTGCAAATTAACTATAATACAGCACATATAACGATTGAATTTCTCTATTGCTGCTTTCGGCGTGGACAGTGAAATTATGTTTGAACCACATCATTAATTAACGGATTCAATTCGTCTAATTGCGGGTTTGAATGTCTTAGCAGACGTATGTCAGCTTGATCTCATCGTATTCTGGCGTTTGTGATGTCGTTGTATTTAGGAAGCAGAGGCAACTCCTTCTCCACCTGATATCTAAACTGTGATCGTCGTTATGCAATATAACAAAGATATTTCAAATTTGATTGGACTTGGGTCACAGTTTTTACTTCCCGATCCATACTCACGAATGTAGTCGATATCTATTATTAGAGTACTTTTGCCCTCTTTTTCTGGTGATCATAGGCTTAGACTTAGGCATTCATGGTACTAATCGAAAGGAAAATGTATATTCTTGATAATATGAACATTTTATGGAGTGTTTCTCTGGAATGTATTCTGACTACAGTGCACAGTGAGTATTATGCTTGCCCAGAAATCAAATATGTGGCCCATAGTACGTTGTTTTGTTTATAGCTCAGCCTTTTCAAAAGATGTATTATACAAAATGAAAGAACTGTACTGTATATATGTGATTTATTTTGGCATCTAACTCACTGGAAAGTTTAGAACGGCAAAATAAATGCAGCGAATAGGTAAGAGAAATAAATGTATGCTGAGTTATGGCCGGGATTTATGCAAGAGGGGCACATTATTCTTAAATCTTTCATGTTTAGCAAGCTACTGATGCCACAAAAGTAATTACTCTATATGTTTGCATGCTTCGCTGTAAATTAAAAAATTGATTACTTTGATATTTTGAGAAAAACTAAATTTAAATTTAGTAACTGTTATCCTAAAATGTCTTTTGAAAAACGAAACTTTGAGATACAGCTCAGCAAAAATTTTAGTCCAATCAGATTGAAGTAAAATGACATCTAATTTTATCTCACTTTTCGTACCTTCATTTTGCATCTTTCCTCACTAAAAAACATAGGTTAACCATTTCTTATGGATTATATGTTTCTTTCTACCTTTATTTTTCATTTTACATATATGTTACCGACTTTGAATAACACTTGGCTTATTTTATCTTGCAAAACGTCATGTTTGCGTTGAATTTGAAGGGGTTATCTTCCTCAAGTTTTCTGCAACGTTTTAATTTTACAACCCTCATTTTAACTGAAATTATATAACCGTTATTGTTATAAAGTGCCGTTTAACGCTAACATACACACACTTACATTATTCACTTAAATGTCAGAAAAGGGACATTTGTCAAAACACACAAAAGCATAATTTTAGTTGATGGTGTGCTTATAGGTAATTTATATTACTTATTATGGACCCAAGCAGTTATATGTATGCTTATAATGGTGTGATACATTAATAACATGTGTCTGTTTATCGAGCACTTGTTTATAACCATAGTTGCATGATATATAATGTGAGGAAGAGATGAAGACTCTGCTAACATACCCGATTCGTTCTGTAGAGTAAGCGATTTGAAAACGGCCAGAGTATGAGATGCATGACAAAATATATATGTTCAGGTATAAAATATATTTGCCGATGTTTTATTAACCTGGATATGAAAGTATGAAAAAGAAGTAATTATAATATAAAATACATTCCATTTTAATGCATATTTTGGCTGAGACAATGATGAACTATTGTACGTAATACTTTTTGAATGACACTCCTAAATATACAACAGATATACTGCAAGCCATTATATGAATTAACGTAGTGAAATTAATATATTTGATCATAATACTTTGTTGGGTCTTAATTTGATAGGAATATGCCTTAAACAAAGTAATGTCCTTCTTGTGTAGCATGTATTGGGATCAGAATAACATCTATCTTGACATTTAGTTAAGTATATATGATATAAATGTACCCATAGCTAATCTGTCATAAACATAATAGACTGCATGCACTTTAACTATCGAAAAGTGTTATTTCCACATAGGATGATCTAACTTAATGCAATATCTTGTAATTAGTATTTTAATCCGGATTTCGCACCTATACACTGATTGTTGCAGATATGAGAACTCCCCTCCCCAAATCACAGCCTTACATTTGACAGCTGGTGTTCCTCATTTTAATTATTCAACTTTTGGCATACGCTGCTAGAAGCCTCGTCTATTATTTGGGATGAAGTGTCACTTTAATACATATCAATTGTTTCATATTATATGTTTCACATGTTTTAATGGGGTTTTCCTTTGGCTATATACTTAATGTCAACATTTGCTATCCATTTACATATAACCTGACGATATATGAGACTAAATAACCATATGTCATCAGCTCTTTTCTGAAGGTTGGGACAATGCGGAAAATAGGATTAGTCGGATGCTTCCCAGTCTTATGAGAACATGTCCAATGTACCCGGAAAACGTACTCACAAATAATTATACTGCCATATTGGGAGATAGTATCTCAAAGACATTGATTTGGTCAGATATATCAACATCACTAATCGAATAGATAGAGACTCACTGGAACTTTTTCAGTTTACTGGGTCTTATTTTATGGTGTTTGACAATGAAATGCTGTTACATATTTGCTTTAAAACATAAACATGACGCTGGTTCCATCCCTAAGGCTAATTTAAGGGTGCTATTGTACATCCTTACAAATGGCTGAATAACTAACATTATTGCACTTGTCACTATTTCTTTAATGCGTATATTAATTTAAGCAAGTATATTGTAGTTGCTTCAAAAATCACTGTAATCGTATTTCTCTGCTCCTAGGCCTAATGTTATATAGCTAGATTTTAGGTTGATAATTATTCCGAATTTAAATTTTTTTAAAGTACAAGACTTGATGACCTTTTATAGAGTGAGAAGCAAAATTAATACCTGATTAATCATACAGTGTTTTTAATCCGCTATGTTTAAAAAATCAGGGTTACTTTAATTTGATTGGAAAGCATTAGCCTCGATGTGTAGACAAGAGTTTTAACCCCTTGACAGGGATTTCCTTTTCTTGGTGCAAACCCGAGCATAGATTTTCTTAGTCTTGCTCACCCATTTTCTTGGACTACATCCTCAGTATTACTCTGTATTGATTAAACATATCAAACGCTTTACATTCATCTTTTATCCACTTAGACCACGTATTTTAAAATATTGATAACATTTGATCAAGAGCAAATTAAAATGTTTTACCTATTATTGCCTCCAGAAAGGGTATAGATGATCTCGCTTGATCCATTCCTGTCTCTATCTGTGGCCTTAAATATATATATATATATATATATATATATATATATATATATATATATATATATATATATATATAATGGTACAGTACATTTCCATCCCTTTGCCTGCACATTCGTCAAAAAGTAATAAACATAATCAGGTTGTTTAAATTTCATACTTATGTATTCTTCAGATATGCAAATTTTCACATAGAAGTAGGTTACATTTTTATACATTGTCTAGGTTGCTAATGTCCGATTGTTTTAAGCACGGAATTATAATTCCCATTCCAAGTGATATGTATATGTTTATAATCAGAAGCCCAATGTGACTGGTGTATGCATGTGTATGTATGTATGTGACTTGACACATACATTGGTTACAGTTCAGTTACAAAATAGTTTTTCAACGTATCAATATATTCATGCACTCTTATTAGGGAAAGAAACAACTTACAAAAGTAATACTAATCAATGACTCTAAAAGTGGGAAACGATTTGAACTATTTCAAGGGTTAAATGACAGTAGATATCTACCAAAGAATTAATAAAATAGTGATAATGAAATATTCAAATAAAGTCTGTGACAATATAGGTAATATGCATGTGTCAGAATGGAGAAAACTTCATTTTTAAAAACCATAAGCAAAGAAGGGTGATACGCGTAAAATGTGTGCTATCCATATGTAGAATAAAATCAATTAAACCTTCAGAATACAGAAAAAGAATGAAACCTAAAACAACTGTACTACGTTTTGCATTAATTTTATTGCAAATGTGAATCTGGCAGTTGATTCGTTCGTTGCCAGAACTGATCAGTCTCTCCGACATTTTGAATGGCACGGCTATTGCATGACCTGAGACTACAATTTGGCTGGACATCCTGAAACGTAGACGGACTGGGGTACATAAGGTTGGTCTGAACGCACTGGCTGTAGTAAAAACCTTTATAGTACGTGACTGAGGTGGTAACTGACCAGGAAACAATATATATGAAGATCTTGTGGTGACACCTAGTCATGGTAGATTCTGGTTATACATAGTGACACGTTTATAATAGAACAGGCTGAAGTGCCTTATTTCGTCCCTATCAGGAGTCATTTCGTGTCGCTAGTAACGGTCATATGGCCTAGCTATTATGCATCCATCCCTAAATCAACTCGATATTGCGATCATCACTACTAAAGGCTGTAACAAGATTGAAGTTGCAGGTTCGAGGACTAACGCCTCATTCATATATGTCAATCTATAATCATACTTTCATGTAGATATCTTGTATTTCTAGACAGAAAGTCGGTGATTATAATGACATCATCTTCTTCATGTGTGTTTTTATTTTTCTTCTTTCTTTGAGTGATGACATTGTATTTATGGGGGCAAAGACTTGAATATATAGTTATAGAATTGAGCCTTTCTTTCTATATTAGTGGAACACGCCGCAAGAAAGTTTACTCAGACAGAAAGGTCAAGGAAATGTATGACTTTCTAGGTTGTACTTTCAAATAAGTATGCCCTCTCTGAACACTTCGATACCTTCATCAGATATGACGTCTATTATACACAAGTCAATATCAAATATATTGTTTTCGGATATTTTAGGTATTTACGCAATATTTATAACCTCTCTCTCTCTCTCTCTCTCTCTCTCTCATGGAATTCTCTTTTGTGTAGTAATGTACAATTTTTTCTATTTTCCAGTATTAGTGATTTTGATAATTTATTAAACAATATCTCATAATTCATCAAATGAAGACACCAAAATAGTATTTTTGTCTACAAATTATCTGACAACTAAAGTGACTAAGTAGTTAGACGTCCGCCTAGGGTGCTGAAAGTCGCAGGTTCGAACTCCGGCCCAGATCATACCTGAGACTTATAAAATGATCCTAGCAATAACCTCTGTTGGTGTTCAGCATTAAGAGCATAGTGTTAGTATTGGTCGGCCTGGTCTCGGGATAATGTGAGAATGGGTAGGACATGATGACACATGTCTGCGGCATGATGCCCGAGTGCACGACCACACTGTAGACATCGATGCGATATGACTCGGTTATTAAAGGTACGATGAAAATGCGATCAAACAGACACACATACACACGCACACACAAAAACATTTATGACCCCACCAACCCATTGTTATTTCGTAGCTGCTTTATAGCCAGCAGTGGGGTTCTGTCTATGTAAAATATACCTTGTAAGGTTTTGACAAAGTAGCATAATTATCCAACAAACATTAGTATATATTTTGATCCTTAACACGCCTCCTTATTGAATAACCATTATACAAATAGTAGAATGTAGCATTTAAGACTTTTTACTCTCCCATTACAAATTAATCAATTAATACTTTTCTCACTTTTCTTTATAATGACACGCATATTTAATCTTACCGTTACGTTAATAACCAATGTCCCGTTGTTAGATCCCTCTGGTATCTGTGCTTCGTATGTTTGACTGTCAAATTCTGGTGAGTACTCGTTTACGTTTTCAATCATAACAACGACTGTAGCCGTGTCAGTGTGGGTTTTGTTCAGCTCTTCCTGGGCAATGACCTATTTCATTACAAAGATGTATATTCTTATTATGTTTTGATAGTTTTCATTAAACAAAAACAAATTTGGGAACTTTTCAGGAAACTGGCATTGTCGTACATTTCCGTTCACAACATTATGGCGTAAATGCATCATTAATACATACTCATGGAGAAGGGTTTCATTCATCTATATCTTTATGCCTTTATTTGTTCTATATTTCATGCCATATGTTTCCTCTTATATATGACAAGGTGATATATAGCTCAGCGACTTTTGTATTGAATTTTGGAAAGATTAAAGAAGCAATGTTTACCAAAATGTCCAAACGTGTGCACCGTTTACAAGATTTGAAAGGCTGCCATTTATCAAACCAGATAAGTACTTAACCTTTCCACTCATCTGACCGTCAGGCTTACGGACAAGCTGATATAATGTGCATCTCGTGCCACAATCAGCTTGCGATTATTTAATTCGATATAAATTTGTTACCACTCATTATGACAGAATTAAGTAAGGCTATGACTTTCTTAATCGTATCTGATAAACACAATTTCCCGAGAACCATCATAACATTTCTGCCACATACAGGCATACATATACGTGATGCAAAAATAGATAACGCAACTGGACGTACTGCTGGACCTGTGTACGGTATGTATTTATAGGATCTACAATCACTAAGAAAATGTGCAGTGGCTTAAAATCTTAAAACGGTCATTCTTTAAATTAAAAAGTTAAAAATCAAAAGTCAATAATGTAGTTTAAATTACAATATTAACTGTATTATGAATATAGGAGCCTTGCATGTTATGTTGTGCAAAGTGCTGCACAACCTATCCTCGTAAACATTTTTTCTTTAGCTGCCATAATTTGCGTGAAAATCATACGTTCTTATATATATATATATATATATATATATATATATATTAGACTGGGTAGTTTCTGCGTCAGCAAGATTCACATGCATTTAATTTGTACGTAGTGTACACGCTGCAGACTTAGAGAGACTAGTCTTTTAAGTACCAGACTTGGATCAAATTTAGAAAAAATCAAAATAATGATCACATTTAACGACTTTTGATGCATTTTAAGTCGAAACGATGCTACTATGATGCATTTACAATCAAATGAGCACACGTTTTCGTCTATAGTTCTGCGTTCTTGCAAAACATTGGAGATGCTTTCCATAACACATTTTAACCAATAAACCATCTTAGATGTAATAGCAACTTCACTGTTTGTGCATTGTTAATGGTTGGATTAAAAATGGTATTATCAAATGCCTTTTAACTTTTTAATCTCAACATGGGTGGAGATTTAGCAAAGATCTGGTGTAATTTATTCGTTTTCTCGAACCACAAAGGATTTTATGCATGAGAATGCAAACGTTTCCTAAAATAGTATAACACTTTATTGTTGATTTTTGTATTAAAACAAAATAGAATCAGCGTATATGTCAGAAATTATCAGTGTTTCAAAGCTGACTTTGATGCTTCACATTTCTCATTATAAACGATAAACAGGAAAAGTGTCAAATCATCTTGATCTCTAAACCATTATCATGTAGCAAATACTGACAAAAATATTTGATTCACGTCACATTTGATCAACTATATCAAATGTCGGAGCAAACTCAGCTTCATTTAAGATTTTATGATGAATGCATATGGTACGGTTATCAGCGCATCCTTCTTCCCCCAAAATGAAGTGTTTGTGGTTGTAGAAAAAAAAACCCTAGATGTTAGGCTACTTAAACGCATTATCCAGTGTAACCGATTTAATTAGTTATCATCCACTTTAAATCAGTTTTCAAACTACCATGTAACCATGCGTCATTTTATTAAAACAAAAACCCAGGGCACTTCTTTCTATTAAACCTTTATCTGGAGCCGCTTTCCTTATCACAGCGTGAAAAGGAAAATCAAGATTCAGTTTAAGGCAACTTTATATTCGCCATAGGCCACTGAGTTTTTAAAACTTGGATCACTGGTCCTTCAAAGTTTAAGGCCTCTTATATACTTAACCGCTAACCTATATCTTGGGCGGCTGGTCTTCACAAAATACCACTACTGGCCTTGGTTATATGCCACCGATTTTAAATATTCTCAGAGAAAGTACAACCTCACTTTGGGACTTAATGGTGTTTTATGTTTTCAGTTAGTAGTAATGATATGCAATCACATAGATTTCATAGAAGCGAGATGCCTAGATTTTGTTAAAAGAATAAAAACATGGCGGATGGACACATGTTAGTTTGAAATCCTGTATAAATTTGTTGAAAGCTGCTTAACTGGTTTAAACTGAATGGTTCTTGTTATGCGACCTCACATCTATAATTTAAATATTACTTGGGCTAACTGGATAAACAAATGACTATTTACCTCGAGTATTTACCTCAACAATGAACGTTCTATGCAACTATGTTTCTTTATTCAATTCTTTCAATAATAACGGAGAGAGATTAGCCAATTCTAAGTCACACTGGTAGAATAACTTCAATATTAGCAAAACAAGACATGCTTACACATCTGTTCACACGAAATATATTAGAGTAAACAATGCCATTATTGGGGAAACAAACGTTTCATATGCTCAGTCGATACTCTCGAGCGAAAGCTTTCAGCAGTAAGAAACCAGTTTTGACCGTGGAAATCAGGAAACAATTTAATAATAACTTTAATAATGGAAATTGCAAGGGAGACAAATGAGAATGGTTGTTGAAACCAGATCAACATTAAATAAAGATTAGTGTTAATATATGTTTTAATTATAGGTTATAATGACGCTTCCTTTCATCATTAATTACAACGATTTAAATCTGTAACAAAACAGTGCCTTCTATAAGAATCCTCAGAGAACGATTCTTTGCCCTATGCTATTACCAGTGTAGTGAGCACAGCTTAACAAAGCTTGTTTTGCACATTAAATATAACTCCAAAGTATAGCGAATTGTATTAAGTCTCTGTTTAAAACAGTCAAGGAGAACTTGCACGTAAGTGAACATGCATGAACAGTCTTTTGCACCCTTACAATGATTCTTATACTCCTTCTTGAGAAGTACAGTCTGTTGTTTTATCGCCTGAAAATGGCAAGGACAAAACAAACGGATTGTGTGTAATAGAGAAGTAGAAAGCGTTTTCATTACTAACATCTTTGTATAATTCATTTATTTTATAACACATTAGCTCATTCCTTACTGCTGTATAAGATTAATCCCGGCTGGGATTAGTATACAGTATAACTGAGTGAGCTGTATTCATCAGCAGCGAAACTTTGTTTTCGCCTGACTACAATATTGTAGATTGTGTCAAAGTTATTTAGTGCATAATTTGATAATAGATAATATATCCTGTAAAACCGGTGTAAAATTTGGTAGCGTAGTCCGGCTCTAAATCTGTAAAAACAATATTTAGTATCTGGTCCAATAGTAATAGTAGTGTGAGATCCACTTTCTGTTGTGTTTCACAAATTAATGCAAACCGGAGGAATCGAAATGGATCAAGAGGAGGTACAAGCATGTCCAGGTGGATCCAAAATAAAACAATATTTCAGGACCATCATAGAAGAAACGAGAATGATAGTTAACCACCCGCCCGTGTCAAACCTTGGATTTTGAAGGGGCAGCCAGCACACCAAGGCAGAGCGAAGTATTAATGGCTCTACATTTCGCTGGAGTAGACATTGGAAAAATCGAGGCACTACAGAACGGAGGCCTCAACCAATATGTTCTATACCCTAAAGGGAACACAGCGCTACTAGAAGTAGAAGAAATGACAATTAAAGGGATAGTGGCAAAAATCAAAAGAACTGCGCCCTTTATCAGAAACTTCGAGCCGCGAGCAACGGAAGTAAACATCATGGGCCTGCCGCTAGAGGTCAGCAGTCAGGAACTACTCATGAAATTGGAGAAAAAAATTGGGGTCAAAGTGATAACACACAAGATGGCGACCATATGGGGTTTTGCCCCAATAAAATCAGGAAATAGACCGGTGTACGTGAGCCGGGAGGATGCTAGGAAAATACCTGTATTTTTCTACGTCCTCGGATTCAGATTGAAGACCTGGTACAGGGGCTGCGAGCAGGATAGACTCTGTCCCTTATGCCATCAGACTGGACATGGATCCAGAGACTGCCCAGGAGGCAATATACCAACAGGACCCCAAAACACAACATATGCAAGCAGAACAGCAGGGTATGCAGCCACGCAGCAGTCACAACAACAACAACAACAACAACAAAAACAGGTTGATGAAATACTTAACTTAATCAAACAGGTTAGAGAGGGAAACGGGAAGGAAGAAGAACCAATACAGACACTGCCCGACCTTGATATAACCAAAATTGAGGTGCATAAAACCTTGGATTGGGAGGGGTACTTAAGCCCCAACAAGACCAGTAGGGCTGAAACGCAATTGGAAGAAGAGGGCATACCGACGAAAAATAAGTTTGGAATCCTAGAACAAGAAACGAGCCAGCAGGAGGAGAGCACCCCACAACTAGCGTCAACACCACTGCCTAAAAGGGGTAGGAGAAAACGGAAAACAATATCACCACAAGAGAGATCCTCATCAAGAAAGAAACAGAGTAAAGAAGGGAGAAAAACCACGGAAATGGAGTTAAGGGAAGAGGAGACTGAACTAGGTAGCCAAAGTGAAGTAGAAGATGAAGATGAAGAAAACGGACAAAAAGACTCTGGAAATGGACAAGGCGAAACAGAATATGAGACCGGATCAGAAGACAATACGGAAACAAACCAAGAAAATATGGAATCGATCCCGACAAGCAACACAGAATCAAGCAACACCATGCAAGCAACAATTACAACAACAATAGAAAGTGAAAATACATTAATTTCGTCAGAGGGGGTGGTGAAACCAGTACCCCCCCCCCGACATTTCACAAATAAGTATTTAATCAAAAAACCAATAACAATTTGTAAAATAATAGAATCAAAAAGCAACACCCTGGAAAGAGACAGGAATGGAGGGAAAAACTTACAGCTTCTGTCTATTAATATAAATGGTATAAATAAGGAAAAAGTCTTTAAATTTCCGAAAGATCTAAATTATGATGTATTGCTTATACAAGAGACACATAATGGTTTTAAAGATAATATAAAAAATAACAATAGAAAGTCACCTGAACGGAATTCTACTAATTAGTGATTACGAACACACAGATGTTAAAAGAGTGGTGGCAGTTTTAATTAAAAATTAAAGAGGCTTGTCATGGGATAGAATAGAAGTAGATAGGTTTTTTAAAGGTAGGATGATACACATTATAATTGAGGAAATGCACATAATTAATATATACATGCCAGCTAACAGGGAACAAAAGAAAATTTTCTTAGATCATTTAAATAAATATATAGAGAAATATGCAACAGGAAATATTATTATGGGGGCGATTTTAACTGGATGGGAGAAAATATAGATAGGGAGGGAGATCTAGCACCAAACGATATTAGGATTAAACCGGATATGGATTTTTTTAGTAAAAAATATAAATTAACGGATGTTTACAGAGTACAAAACTTATTAAGGAAACAATATACTTTTGAATATAAAATGAATAAAGGAAGCCGCTTGGATAAATTTTACTGCAACAACTATGATAAAAATGTACACAAAGAAACTAATATTACTGATTTTAAAATATCTGATCATAAACTTATAAATATGACTGTAACATTTAAAAATAGAATAAAATGGGGGCAAGGAAGATGGATGATAAATAATTCGATTTTAAAAGATACAGAGTTTATACAAAGTGTCAAGAAAGAGGTAGAAAAATTTAAGAATAGGGAAAACGTAGATATAATACTAGAATGGGAAAAACTAAAAGTCTAATTTAAAAAACTAGCGATAGAACACTGTAATATAAAAAGTAGGAAACTGAAAATAGAAAGGGAAGCGATCAGATACCAACTACAAAAAACAAATACTAAGGATATCGAGACCAATTTAAAAAACAGATTGGAAGAAATAAATAAAATAGAAAGTAGGGGTAGAGAAATTAGGGCAGGGAAATATACGGGGATATATAAAAAAGCAGAGGGATTGTATAAAAGAGAGGAGAAAAGAATGGGGGGAGATAAATTTATGGATAAAATTAAAATCAACACAACAACAACAACAACAACAACAATAACGGAAAGAGAGGCAGTAATGAATCATATTAAAAACTATTATGCCACACTATATACGTCACAAAAAATATCGGAGAATGAAATTGATGATTACCTAGTAAAAATACCATGTGACAAAATTAATAATGACTTTAAACAAATATGTGATGAATTTATCTCACAAGAAGAAATTTTAGATAGTATAAACACAATGAATAAGGGAAAATCTCCAGGAGAGATGGACTCTCTGCAGAATTCTATATGACATTTTGCGGAGAGTTGTTGCCCATTCTCGAATGGTTATATAATAATATCTTTTTAAGAAACAAGGAAATGTCGGAAACAATGAAAGAAGGGGTCATCATTTTAATCTATAAAGGGAAAGGGGATAGGGAAGAACTTAAAAACTGGAGGCCCATCTCCCTCCTTAACACGGATTACAAAATATTGAGTAGGATTTTGAGCAATAGACTTAAAAAGGGGATAGGAGAAATAATCAATGTAAACCAAACGTGTGGGCCAAAAAATAGGGACATACAAAGTAACATATTAAGTATAACTGCAATTATAGACTATATACAAAATAAGGGACAGAAAGCTGCTATGGTACTTGTTGATCAGGAAAAAGCCTTTGATAGAATTGAGCATAACTATATACAGAAAGTCCTGGAAAAACTTGGTTTCGGAGAACCTTTCTGGAAATGGACAAAAATATTATATAATAACATAACTTCAAGAGTTCAAAATAACGGAGCAATGACAGAACAATTTGACATTAAATGATCAGTGCGGCAAGGGTGCCCACTATCAATGCTATTATAAGTAATAGCAATTGAAATGCTTAGAATCAGTGTAAAACTAAACAAAGAAATTAAAGGTATAAAAGTTCCAAATATCAAAGAGGAAGTGAAAATGCTACAACATGCAGACGATTGCACTAACTTTTTAGAAGATCCGAAATCCTTTGAGAACCTTATAAAGGAATATGAAAAATTCGGAAGAGCATCGGGGTCCAAAATAAATCATGATAAAACGGAAATATTAGAGATAGGTAACTGGCGTGGTAGGCATTCAAGCATACCAGCCCATGTATTCAAAGATACTGTTAAAGCACTCGGGGTGTGCTTTGGCAAAAACGAAGAGAAGGATAACTGTAAAAAAAAATGGAAAGTGAGATAAAACGGAATGTCGATATCTGGGCACTTACGCCGTTATGTTTAATGGAACGGGCCCAAGTGGCCAAAACATATATGTATGTAAATCTAAGTTATATAATGAAGGCCACCAACATGAGTAACATAATATTGAATAACATAAATAAACTTATAATTAAATATATATGGGATTTTAAACTACATTATGTAATAAAAGAAACTTTGTACAAAGCAAAAGAATTGGGGGGAATAGGGATACCAAGTCCAATAATTTTAAAAATTACCAATATTTTAAATAGATTTAAACGACTGAGTGACGATCCTAAATTACCATGGGAAGGGATTTATATATATTGGTTTGGTTTCGTTTTGCGGAACAGGGAGGGGATATATAAAAATAATAACATGACGAAATTACTGGAAACACCTAGAAAGTTTTAAAGTATAGAGGAATTATTAATGAAGTATAGGGATAAAAAAGAATTTTGGGACTTAGACGAAAAACTCTCATATAAATGGATTCGGAATGACATAATCAAAAATATACAATGTAAAGTTGAACGGGAGAATTTATACGTTAACTGGAAAAAGGCATGGGGGCACTGGTCACAATTAGGATCTTTAAAAATACAAAGCCTCGCCTTCAAATACATGCATGATGCGTGGTTGACAGGAGAGGTTGCAGCGAGACGGCATATGGTCAGAGCACCGCCAAAATGTCCGCTGTGTAAAATAGGCACTTTTAATAAAAAAACATGTAATGTTAAATTGTAGGGAAACACAGAACGATAGAAAAATTATAATTGATGAAATTAATATAAACAGCAATTTTAAACCACAATGTCTACTATATCTTGATGGTGATTTTAGCAAACCAACCCTATACAAAATTTCAAGTTTTATTGTCAATAATATTAAAAAGTGTGGCCCAATTAAATTTTAACTTAGGAAATACCTCAAGAGGGAAAGTACAGATAATGATGCCATGGGGCTATGTCACATGGCGCTACGCGAAGTGAACAGGCCCATGGCAGAATCTGGAAAGGAACCCCTCTTGAAAATATTTTAAACTGATTATCTATCCTTTCTATCACTAACTTCAACAAATATTCTTGTGAATTGAAATTGGAATTTAAATTTAAATTTATTTTAAACTTTAAAAAAAAGAAAAAATGTATGCAATCAGAATTTCGGATTGCAACTCAAATCCAATTAAATCTAAATTTAAGTTTATTTTTTTTTTTTTTTTTTTTTACTATTGGACCAATTTAGGAATATTTATAATTAAAAGATAGACCAGCTCCATGGGGGAGAAGCATAATAATTAAAAAAAATGTGAACCCTTCCTGGAGCTCAGTCTAATCTTATTAAGAAAGGTGATTTAACACATTCATAAGAATCAATAAGATTCAAAAATTAAGGGGACATCACCGTTCTTCCAAATTCATAAAAGTATAATAACGAACTTCCGTTGTATATGAACACGGAATATAATAGGAAAACTTATACACTACAAGAATTTGATCCAACAAGCTATCCCAACAAAATCACAATATAGCATGCTTAACCCATAACACAAACATATAACAAACATGGGATGTAGGAGACCCTAGCAAGGTCACAGGAAAAACAAACTAGGGGAAGTTAAACCGAGAGGATAAGTGAGATCACTCTCGGAGACACTCCCCTATAGATACACTAGGGATTGGAAAAATACCCGAACTCCTAATTCACGTTATAAAAACGATGAAATAATACATTACAACAAACCTGGGGGAACACAAAAACACATAAATAATTAATGTAATTAGGAGGGGGGGGGCATCTGTCTGGTGCCCCAAAAAGAAAAAAAAAATTACAATGAGGAAAACATAATCCCAGCTATTAAGTCCTGTACTCATCGCAGCATTGAGATACTACAGTGATTTTCACAAGATTCAGGAACATATTACAAACAGTTATGATTGACACAGTATTAAATTAATGAAGTTTGGTGTGACCAATTATTTTATTTTTTTTTTCTAACTTTTTGTTATAAAACTACCATTCAGGTCTATGTTGCTTTTTTCATACAAGACAAGCAATTTTGGGGTAATTAATAACAATTACCATTTACCAATTGCGTACGCTACATCTAAAATATTTAAATCTTTTAAATTTACTTGTACTGAAATATAACTATGTACTTGAACACGTATACTTTAAGCAAAACATGTGTGGTTATTCCTTCAAAGTGCTTGTTTGTTAACAGTCCATGGCAAACATCTTTAAAAATAGGGCAGTCATTCATCTCCATGTAAAATGCTTTTAAATTACAAACACAAACGCCAGAACGTTTAACATGAACATATGTACGAGGTTGACTAATTTGGATTTTATGTCTTGACTTTGAATTACCTAGAGTGGTTTGATATTGTAATTAATGGATAATACGTTCACGAGCTAAAGGAAACAGATATTCATGATGATCATGTAACAATATTTCTACTTTTGCCTCAGTTCTTGGGAAATCACGTCAAAAGTAAGTCAGTAATGGTCTAGTGTGAATCCAAGACTTCAGTGATTATATAATCTCATCCTGGTAATCTCACATTATAGGATGGAGTGTGTGTTAGATTTCGCCTCATAAAGTCTGTAATAGCTTCTTTAAAAGGATGTAATCAATATACATCAAAACATTCCACGTTCTGGTCTTTGGGGAAGTTCCTGGTTGATAACACTCGTCCAAAGCTCGAAAGTCGTTAGGTTTTCGATGGGGAAGTTCATCTTTAGTAGAAAAATGTAATCCAGCGTGATGTGTGCGAATTGTTGGTTAGGAGATAATTAAGTTCGCAGGTGGTCAAAGGCAAATTAAAGGGTGTGTATGGTGGGTGTGGCTTTTTCTCTCCCATAAATTCATCATAGTATGAGCGATAAGCGACTGATACGTTTAAAAAATGAAGTTTGATTTACATTTGAATGGCTATAATATGCCCCAGTATCGCTCCAAATGCAGACGCGTCCGAGGATTTCACAACATGGACCGCTATGGTGTTTTGTCCCGAAGACTCCTCGCCTACTCGTGTACACAACACCTCGCTCGCTCGTAACGACATTTCAGAATCCTCCACTGGTATGCATTTTTTATTTTTCAAACGTAGCTATAAAAATGATTTCACACTTTACTTTTCCTTTGGAATGGTCTGTTTGGTAAGCCGAAGACTGGGAAGGAACAAATACACTGCTGCGAGTAAATTTCGATGCTTTTCGAGATCTTCTCTTCTGTGATGATTTAAATATGTCGTCCAAATAACCTCCCGTAATTTTCTTCTTGACTAATCTTCAAAACATTGGTGTTGTTTTTTACTGTGACAATATATTTGACTACCACAAAACTGTTTTCTGGTCAAGAGCATGATTCTTTTAGCTAAGTGGTGAACAAACATCGTAAGAACACTGCTGTTTTTTCTCTGCCTGAACTACTATCCATTTGAAATGGTATCAGTGACTATCGTTGTTATCATTCTGGATAGAAGCATCATCCGTATGTATGCCCATGGTTTCAAGTTCCATTCATTAATAATCTATGCTAAGTTTTATCAGGCTGTTTATTTTAAGGATATTATTGAATCCTGTATAAAAAAAATTTTTGACTGTGTTCTCAAGTCAACAACCCCCACCTCCGCCTGGGGTAAATCCACGCATAAAATACACTCTTGCGTAATCGACGTACTATTTGTCATGGGTGTTATTGGTCCATACTTATTATGTGGCTTCGAACAGACTAAAGTAAGATTGTAAGTAATTCTGTTGGGATACTTTAAATTTAAAACGTCTGTGGAACAATATATAGAAGGCTCGGGCCACTTCTATTTCAGCAGTATAGAAGTGTTGGAATCGGTTATGATCAATAATTCTGTTGATAACAGCATTGCTTACGATAACAATAAACAAAGCATTTAGGGAGCTGACCCTGGAATACATGATCTTCTATCTTGGATTTGAGACCAGAGACAACGGTGAAGACTTTGATTTTCACTCAAAGTATGCGATACATGGCAGTATTTCTGGTCAAAGACTGATTGATTTCATTTTCTACTTTAGCTAAAACTTCCATGCTGTACACAGTGTATTGCTTATTTTATGTTTGATTTGTATTTCTTGAGATCACTTAGCAAATGGATCACGGTACTAATTCGATTCAGTCGCAGACGTACATCCACACTATTCAACAAATACTTGTCTTGTAATCATATGTCTAGCTGTAAACGATCCGTTATGACCAGATTACGCCTTTGTCTGATTTTCTTTTTTTAGTCGTCAAATCCTTTATTGTCAGTATAGTTATTCTCTGTGAACTCTGTTAATAATTGCACCAGAGGTGTCAGGTTGCCACATCTCAGACGCATCGAGCTGTATGCTTTTCTTTATCCGTAAGTCAGGAGATTAGGTAAGCTCGCTATTGTTACGTGTTTAGGCTCGAATAAACAGTAACACAGAAAGAGTGAAAACAACAAGCTTTTTAAAATTTAACAAATGATTTATTTTCCTGGAAAATTCTGTAAAAATGAAAAAAGGAGAACTTACAGTTTCAAGAATCAAATCCAAAAATAATCTAAGAATAATCCACTTATTAAATTACAAAAACCCTAGTAATAAATGTTCTAATAATTTCAAATTCGAATCCTGAGGGAAAATCCAAGATGGATGACGATGACGTATGCTGTAGTCAGTACTGTGCTTATCTACATTTTTTTGTAGAAATACAAATAATGGCACTCCGGTATTGGAAATGCAAATTAAACTTGTAAACAATGTCTTTCCAAAATATGGGTGAGCACTCTTCAAATATTTCCAGAGAATACAGAATTAATCCTTTTGAAATCCAAATGATCTGAAGATAATTAACTCAAAATCTGGCAACAACAAAGAAAACAACTTGATACCAAGTGCAAAAGCCCGAAAACTTAGAAATCTCTCTCTATACATCTCTTTTAAAACTAACAAATGCGTAGTTATGGAAAAAACAGAATTGCGAAATCAAAGCGGGGGGAGTCACGTGATCATGTTTATATTACCTACACAGAATATGGCCTTGACTAGACCAATAAGGTTCACTAAAATAAAAAATAAAAAAGTTGTTTACATCTTAAAACATGTAGGCCCATCATGACCATGGGAACAACCAATCATTTTAAAATAAAATAGAACTTTGTTTACTAATTTTGAATCAAGGTCAACATTTAGATCAACACCTGGTGTTTATAAACTAACAGTCAAGGTCAAACAATTTTCTGAAATAGTATCATCTCTAGTGAATAAATTTCCATTACAATAGCATGTAAGAAAAATATTTAAAAAAATATTTAAAACTGACAAACAAACAATTAAATTATAATAAATATATATTAAATCAGATATACGTAACACTGTAATGGTAAATGGTCATGCCACTGTTGATTTTTTTGTTGTCAAGGTACATATCTGCTTAACTGAACAACGAATACATGAAAATATTGGAATCACCCTGGAATCGAGGCCTTGTAAGGTAATGTCAGCTTTGAAGACTTTTGCATTCAAGTACAAGCGGCTGTTATTTAGATCACTGTAATCTTACCTCGGCGCGTAGCTAGACCGTATTTCGTCATCGCAATTATAGAATGACGAAGGCATTCCCCTCGTCGAGTAGCTTACAGAAAGGAAAGTGGTTGTGCATATTCAATGTACACACTGATCATGAAATGATGGGGTGAATTTTCTCATATCAAAGTTAACTGCAAATTATTTATTTAAAATAAATCGTTTGAAATGATTTTTTTATGAAAACGTTCGTACGCAGTAGTGTTTCTGCGTATAGGCAGCTACGCGCCGGTCGGTTAGTCCTTTGATTTCAAAATAATTGGAGCTGATGTGGTTAGAGATGACATGGGAGTCAATTCTACCCACTGGGAATGTGCATCGTTATCACCATAATGAGCATGGCGAAGAGATCGACCTCTCTCCTGTATTATGTATATCCATACAATAGTTTAATGGTTATATGAATAATTGTATGACTGACGGACACGTTGCTATGATACTACAATTAAAACTTTAGTTCAGAAAAGGGTGTAAAGAGGTATCTGGACTGAATCTGCTGATAATAAATGAATGCAAACAACCGATATCAGTCAACATCACTGTTTATTGTTTGCGTGCTTGTTTTGCGCACGTCGCTGAAGCAGACGAATTTTACTTACGATTATTTCTATTCTTTGTCTTTGCTCATAATCAAGAAGTGAGTTGTTATTAACCCTGATGGTTACAACTCCTTCCTTAAAAATTGTGGTTGGAACCGCTTCAAACGTTTCGCAATCCATTTTATGGTCGCATTTCAATGTTATTTTAAATTGGCTGTTGGAGCCCTGAAAATAAGCAAAGAAGCAAGTCAACAGATTCATCACATTTCAGGCACGTTCTTTTCATTTGCTTTGATAGAAAGTCATACTTAATAGACATACATTTTGAACACAGTATATATGCAAGTATATCCGTTGTTATTTCTAATATATTAGATAAGTATACATATCTGCTACACACCAATGAAAATATCCGATGTTCATATTCTCATAAATAATATTTAGGTAAACACAATCGATATAATATTATCTGTTTTGTACCTGTGTGTAACTTTTAATAACTCAACTACAACACTCACTACCATAATAACAAATACCCGCTGACAGAAAATTAATACTGATTGCAATTTGAAGCACGTTAAACATATTTTGAGAACATTATGTAAGATAATTCTCTTAGAGTCCGGATATAAATTTCCTTGTACCACTTCTTTCGTTTTGAAAAAAATCACTCATTATGTATGCCCCGTTTAACAAAATCAAATGAATGTATTATTTAATTTGGTCAGCTAAATACTCAACATATGAGTATGAAGGTTGTTGTAGATTAGTGCAATTTAGGTCTCGTATTTTATGTCATTAAGGTATTCAGCGAATTAGTTTAATTAAAATACCTTTTTTGTTTAATAGCGTAGCGGTTGCTCATGGTAATACACCTCAGCCGAGCAAGGACCTCGATATTATATGAGTATGGTCATAATTCGCAATATACCAACTAAATTTTTATGTCATCTTTTTAACAGTATTATGATTAGGAAACACCGTGCCAATTGATCAATATATGTTTATTTTTATATTTTTGTCTGTATCATTCTCTCTCACTTACCTGGTCTTTGTCATGAACTTCAATTCTGGTCTCTCCTTCAAGTAAAAGTGGAGTATTTTTACCCGCGTTCTCTTGAATACTTGCATTGTACAACGTCGTAGCAAACTGTGGCGGGTTGTTATTTATATCTATTATGGTGAGAGTTACAGTAGTGTTAGATTCAGTAGCTCCATGCTGATTATTGTAGTGCATATCTTCCTTAGCCTAGAATTTAAAGGGACTATGCTGATATAATTATATCATTCCAACGTTTTTATTAAAATATGATGAAGGTATTTCTTGCGTTTTGCTTAACTCCTTTATTCCATTCGCATCTGATTCAACAATTCTGTATACTTTTGTCCTAGTTTTCCAACTAAATATATTATGAATTGATTTTATTATATGTTGTATTTCTATCTCATACTATTTAATTTCTGACCGTGATATGAATTGATCAACAAATATGCATATTACACTGCTTATGCATTTATCAATTCAAATAAGTAGGTTACACTAATTAAGTTAAAATAACCAGAAACTTTCATTTTTAATAGTTTCTCGTCAACATTGTTATCATTGTCAATCAAAAGTCTGTATTAAGTACAATTGATTCTTGCAATTGTATCTTGAGGAACAAGACAGAAAATATATTATCTACAACATCTCTCCACACCAACTTCCCACCCAGCCTCTATTTCAATTGTCACACAAAAATTAAAATGCACATCACGCCCATAATATCCTTCCATTGACTAAACTTAACTGTCACCAAGAGTTCTAGAGACACTTTAAGAAGGAAAACTTTTAAAACAGAGTAAAAATCGGAATATCCTAAATGATCATCTTCGAATCACAAAGTAAATGTTCTGACGATTAACATATATTCTTATATCTGCAAGGTTTTGATCGAAAATAAAATATCATGCAAACAATTGAACAGCAATATTCGGACATTGTTCGATCGGTACCTTAATAGCGATGGTACAAATACCAAATGTATTTTGCACGTCCAATTCTCCCCAATCTAAATTTCCAGACAATGTGACATCACCAGTCGAACTATTTATTTTAAATAAATCTTCACAAAAACAACTGCCCTTAGTATTGTTTGAGCACTTGCTGTCTAAAAGAGAAAAGAAATGCATATCATTTAAAAACTGCCATTAAAGTGATATCAGTTATGATGCATACGTTTCCATTATTGTTTAGCATTGGCTTATCATTGATTTATTCGAATATATTGATGTCTATCTTATATCCAAATACAATTAAGCACGTTCCATAACTATCAAATAATTTTCGACTTAGAAGCTATGCTGCAGCTGCAGTATTCGATAAATGGAATATATTTAGGGTCAAGTTTTGAGATATTTTACTAACTTCGCTCTCGCTAGTTATGTCTCCATTTTAAAGTTATCAAATCGATTGGATCCGATCATAACGCATTTACCGCCGATATAGTTAGTAATTCTATATGAGATAAAACTATGTACATCTTGTAAAGAATAGGTCATATAAAGTTACAGGAAAATGTATGAAACGTTTGTTGTCGCTATGCAATTTAACACTCACCTTTAACAATCAAATATTGAACACTATTTGGAATCCCTCTGTCTCCGTCTAGCGCTCTGACTTGAAATACAAGTTGATGCTGCAAATCATTGAAAAACATTTCAATATTCCTTTGGTATATGAGTATTATAGTGTGGCACTAGCGGGCATAAGGGTGGAACCTTGTTCACAAAGGGTAAAAAGATTTTGTGTATAAAGGGAATTTAACATTAGGACGTTATGTTTATATTGGTGAGACAAGATGAAATGTATAAAATGTATATATAGGTTGCTCACGATGAGGCTGTGTTGCTAGAAATGTAACGTTGTAACATTTTGAGTCTCTTCGGCGTGAAATTTAATACATGGAGCTTGTATCAACGCTATTTGAAATTTGATGCGCTCACTTAAACATTTAAAACTATGTTACAGACATGTTTGCAATACAAAATCCAACGTAAATCTATATAGCTTCTTATATCGGTTTGGGTGACAAATCTACCAGATATACCGTCAGTCGATTGTGACTTTGCGGAAATATATATATATATATATATATATATATATATATATATATATATATATATATATATATATATATATATATATATATATATATATATATATATATATATATATATATATATATATATATATATTCATTCCACAGTCTAATAAATGCTACCATTATGCTTGCATACATTAACATACATTTTTTTAAACCCAAGGCCAGCGAACTCGTTACAGAGTGTATCGTACTAAGAATGAAACTACGACCTAGGTTAGAGCAGATTTTAACCTTTTTTCATCTTACATGGTAAGATTTCTGGTCCTGTTGCAGCATATTATTTAGACAGAATGTAAAGTGTGTATCCTATTTGCTTGCTTAGTAAATATATGTGCTGAAACTGTGTTGATCACTTTATGGGTAGATGTATCTCTTCAGCAGCATGTGTGTGTCCCAACATGATGAATTACATTTATATCTATCTCTAAAATTACAGAGTGACTATTTAAGTTTCGACTTAAAAACTAACAGTATGCCCAAGTGGTGCATTGTACACGTTGGATATAATTTTGTGCCGAATCAAACATTGAGACACAGAGTAAGAGACAGAAGAGTTCAACATTCTGTGCACAAAAACTAGCCGACATAGTTTATTCTAAATCAACATTTTAATAAGCCCCAAATTCCAGCCACAACGAAAATAAATAAAGTAGGGCAAAGGGCAAGGAAACGATGGCTGACGTACCTGGGTAAGTAGCTATATATATATATATATATATATATATATATATATATATATATATATATATATATATATATATATATATATATATATATATATATATATATATATATATATATATATATATATATATATATATATATCACTCTTGAATAGAAGAGATTTTAGTCATATATAATCTTAATTTCACACTTGGCTGTGTGACTGAGTCTGAGAAAACAAATTAACATCGAGAAGGGCTGTTGAGGAGAAAGGACCGACGAACATTCCAAGTAGCTATTATGAGTTTTGCCAGAGGCTCAAAGTACACAGACTATCAAGAAGAACTGCGTTAAAACTCTGCACTTGATGCTGTCAAAACCTTTTCTGGCCCAACTCAATATAGTGAGCTAAAGACTCTAACACTAATGCTATTCAAGAAGTATTTAATATTTACTTAATACCCGTGAAAAAAGTTACCATGCAGGAGGACGTTACAGTTGGAAATTGCTGAACAATATTTCCTGGAAGGAAGGTTTTGATACCCATCTTCCTGGGAGATTTTGATTCACATTTCCGTTAAAGTACTTATTTAATGGTATTAAAAGTAGTATGCCATTTTTATATATTAATACGTACGGTATAATTCCCTTCATTTAAAGTTGCCATGTATGGTAGTCCTTCGAAGAAAGGGGGTTGATCTTGAACGTCCTTGACCTTTATGGTTAGATCCGCTGCAATTGCACTTAGATTACAAGGATCCTAAATAAATGAAAAGATAAAATGTTCGCAATGCATAGTGCGTGCGCTCTGCATATGACTTCGTGAGAGTGAGAACATTACGTAGGGCTTATCTTTCATGTGAATATATAGTCAAATACGTTGCAAAGTTACTACGATTTGAATATCAGACTGTGACATTTTTTTAATGGACTCTTTCTCACAGGAGGATTGTTATTTAATAGTCATATGACAGAACAAAGTATAATTATTCGATTATCATATCTTCATGATTTCCTATCTGCACTGACATCCTGAAGACCTCAGAGGAACGATGATCATTTAACGACTCTATTGTCTTCTCTTCCTGTCACTTTAGTGTTATTTCTTAATTTCACTTAAAATCGGAGTTCAGTCTCGTACGTTCTAAATACAAGAATGGGGGCGTTGGTGACACACATGATAAGGCGTTGGACTCGTGCTGTGAATTTGCGGGTTCGATTTCCGAAAACGGATCACCTCGAATCGGCTACTATGGTGTGTTCTTGGACATACTATATTATATTGTATCAGAATGACAAAACTTATAAAGTGTTGCTATGGCGTAATTCACCATACTATTCCAAAATACAATAAGAAATAATTTTGGGAAAACATTATCATCATAATTCGTATCGTTACATTTCTTTCGCATATCCTTCTCAAAACATGCACACACACACACACACACACACACACACACACACACACACTGTGATTAGGTTCCATGCTAATTATGTTCAATTCAATTTACATCCAGTGTTTGTGATTTCACTTCCAAATGTTAATTGTCGAAGTCAAGTTTATCCTATCTCAAGATGCACGTTTTTATTTTATTAAGGACTTTTATGTTTCATGAAGAGAATTCTTTTGTTAAAAAAGATATACAGGTCATGTTGGCGTTCAGAATTCTTTCAGTAATGAGTGTCATGTTTTAGAATTTGATTACACACATCTTTAAATTGTAATAATAGACTTTATTTGGATCTGCATTCATCCATATTCCAATCGAAGGTTATTATGTATATGCCCTTAGAAAGTATATACGGAAAAATGAATGTTAAATTACGTGGCCATTTTTGAACGAGATTAACCTAAAGGGGTGATCCAGTACAATCCGGCTTTAATGTCGCTCATTAAGATGTCAAAATGAAAACAACCCGTGTTGAAAACAAATTCGTAATACCCGGTTATTTATCATGATAGCTCGGACGTCTTTTGGTGATCAAGTTTAGTACCTGGCTTCCACTGTAAAAGTCCCTAGCGATCAATAATTTTCAGCAGAAAGTGTTTGGATGACATTTGGGGTGCAGCGCATTCAGCAATCTGGACTTGAATAGACTATGGCTAGACTATTGTAATATTAATATTTAGAAGAATAATCCATTATTTAATTTAATTTGAACAAATGCGCCTACATCTCTACATTGACATACATTTTAGTAGAGTACACATGACGTTTTAAGTTTAGTAAGCATCGCTTGCTTTTCCGAACGCAGAACCTTTCATCAGAAGTCACAGTATTTGTAACAGGAGAGGAGTCGAATTCTAACTATCGTGGTCAAGAATCGGACAAGATTCGTCTGTCTCACGGTATTGCTGACATACCATTAGACCAAAAGGTTAGAACTGGCTAGGGTGGATAGTTAATGTCTCATATAACTAAACCGTTACATCTCAAACGATAATTCTGGCCCCGTTGTTAGTTGCACTGTAGAAAAGAGACAGGAGGGTCTGAACCATGCTTGAAAGCTGAACGCAGACTGGAGCAAAACTTTCACCGCTGAGTCGGTCTGATACAAAGACTTTTAATTCATTAGCATTGTATATATTTTTTATATGATATTCTCCTATCACTTTGGTAGTTTGCGACCCCACCTCACCACTTCCGATTTTAGAAACTCAACTCTCAGTTCAGGTTATATGCCCTTCTCTGTGATAATGAAGTCATTTCTATACCCTTCATGGAAGAATGGAGAAGCTACACCAACCAATAAGCCTAGATCCATATGAAATATAGTAGAAATACTTGAATTTTATGGAACTTGGGACTTGAATCTTCGTGCTATCGATGTAGTGATAGGATAATACATTCTAGAACCGATCCCTTCAGTTAATTTGTATAACCTCTATTGTTTCTCCTGCTGTTGCTGTGGAACTAGCACCGTTATAATCAGAGACTATCTGGCTAGTGAGACCATTTTGCTCCGTTCATATATTAACAGATTAAGACAGTCTGTGGACTTTGATATATATCACGGACAGGTATTCATACCAGCGCATTGAATTAGTTCGCGACTGGGCATTGTAGGAAATGTAGGACACTGAGATTTGTTTGTGGTGTAACATGAACGTTTTACACTTTAACCCCTGAATTTAACATGTTCAGTTAAGTCGTTCAGCTGTCATTGGACTCTTTAGGAAATGCGTCAATGGAAAAGAAGAAGCATTATTGTTTTAGATCTTTGTGCGTGCCTTTTGTTTTCCTTTTATTTATTGGAAAGACCCATTGTATATTCGATGTAATATCAAGTACTGAAGTAAGACTTTGAATATTAACTTTGAAATAAAACTTTGCATCGTAAGTAATAAATCAGATATTTTTAAATTTGCTTAATGTTTGTGAATGTCCTGAATTTAATACATGTGTTTTATAACAAAATCTTATGATGTTGATCAAATGGTACTTGTAGAATAGAGCGTGGCTATTGGTCCAGGTTTGATTGCTTATTGTTTAAACATTTACTATTAAGCACAGCTTAAGAATATTCACAATGTCATCGTGAGTATATATTAATTTTCAGGCATAGGAATCGAACGAACTACCAGGCCAATTTTATTCCATTTAGTAATATATCTAGTGTCCGAAGTTAAATGCGATCATGATACCATGTTTGATGCTGTATTAGAACATATACATATACATACGTGCGCTTCAATAATAAATTGATAGAAGCTGTTTTCTTCGTAGTCAAGATTTCGTTCAAGGAATACTGTCCCATTGACTGGATCTATACGAAAGTTTCTGTTGTATATATCTCTCCAATAGTCAGACTGAAAGTAAGAAAAGATTCACTATTGCAAGTTGTACAGAAATGTGAGGGGAAAAAAAGGAAATAATTACTGGGTAGTAACATTAGATGAGCACTTTTAATTAATACATTTCAGGTTCAGATAGCAAAGATTTCAGAAAACAATTCCTCTCGTACCTAATTGTACATGCATGTGTGGTGTTTATGTGACTTATGCCATCTGTAGATATACTGAAAAAGTCATGCTAGTATCCATGCGAGTTTACATGTGCTTTTATTGTATAAGAGTAAAAAATGGTACTGTGTTGGTTAAAAGCACAATGCTTTTGGGAGTTCGTAGCTGACAACTTATCGAATCATTTTTTAATTTAGACAGCTTTCTTATCTAGGTGTTCAAAGATCTTGAAATGTGTGTTCCTACAAAGGATTTTATTTTTTACATATTTATTGAGGTAGTAGAAAATTTAAAGAGTAAGTAGGTCTGGAAAAAATAACCGTAGATACATAAAAATAATGTAAAAGGCCAGTTTCTTACAAGAGGTTGGTAAACGAAATATGATATCAGGGTTGAGATTTTCATATAAAATCAAAATCCTTATAAACGTAATGTAAAGCAGAACATAAAAGATTTTCGGCAAAATTTAGCACAGAAAATTGCTACTGAACTCGTGCAAAAAATAAATATAACTAAATGCATGTAAACGCCATTAAACTATTTACCGATGTGAACCTTAGCTAACAGTATTACCTTAACTTAAAGTATATCAACATTTTCAAGAATTCTGTCCCCTAAATCCACGTCGTAGTGGATGTGAAGACAAACGCATCACAATATGCATCAAAATCACGTGACAAAACATTTAGTTTTATGATTCTTACAAGGAAGCAATATATTTATAATAATTTTCGTGCTCTTTCTTCATATTTTATTCGAAATGATCAGAGGACAGATCTGAGAAAGGAAATATCACTTTATTTATTCGTGAAACGAATATGAATAGTATTGGATAAAAAAGGAATATATATGGTTTCTTACCTCTGTCTTTGGCTGCAAAAATAAAAGGAACTAATGGTCATTGAAACTACAATATTCGTGGAACCAATGGAGATGACTTATCAACTATAGTAGAGTTTGTAATCTAAGGGTGGGGAGTAAGTGACTCTTGAAAATTTTATGTTTACTTGGATCTTCGAAAACATTATACAGAATTCAATATCCAGGTTAGATACGGAGTATTTCTGAATATAAGTCTCAGCTAAAACATAGATTGAAAACTTAATCCATATATAGTTCCTATACTTTGTTGGTCAACATGAGGTGATGTGCTACATTTTTTACGGTTTGGAAGGGAAATATAGAATGATATCATGACGTCGAAAAACTGATTTTAATGTGTCAGTATTTTGTGATACAGCCTCTCACTAAAAATAAGTCTCAAACGCCAAGGAATGAACCCAACGAGATATATATCGCACGTGTTAAATATTCAATGCCGGATATGGGTCATAGTAGTTCTGAGGTTCTATCTCATTTCAATTATGTCAACTTCATTAATTAATTTGACTGCAAAACTGCTCCGCATATTTTCAATAAAATTAATGTCTGGACCTAATGTATGCCATTACTTATTAGATTTCTCAACAGAAGGAGTTATACTTATATCATGCATAACCTCAGTCGCATAAAACATAAATAAGTTCCTTCCATTAGTTCCAAGGCCATCGTCGTACAGTTTTACAACATACACCCGCCGCTGGCTGCGTGATACTTATTGCCATTAATTTAATGATATGTTTTCTTATGAACTTCTGTTAAAATCTTGGTTTAAGTGATCAAGCAATGTTAATACATGATATCACAAGTATTACTGTTAACCGGGAGTCTGAGTGGTGTCGTTAGAACCATGTATGGAAATTATTGTACTCTATATGTCATTTTGTGACTCTTCTTATGTTCAGTTAAACGAAGACACAAGGAAAATTTCTTTATACAGCAACGTAAAATATTTTCATGTTGCGAAATGCATTAGGTATAAAACAAGTACTTTTGTGAGGTGTGTATGTACATCCAACTGAGAAGGATGTTTTTCGACTTGCTCATAGAAATCGTTACCTGACAAAACTTAACCATCGTTTTCACGGTAATCCAGCAGTTACAACGTGTATAGGGTTAATTCACTGCTTTACATATGTGAAACCAGGATTACAAGCATGAAATTTAGTTGTCAATATATTTTCAGATTGTCCAAATGTTACCATTCGCTTACAATTGTTACCAACATTCATGGAAATGTCTTACGTGGATCCGTATACTAAAATCTATGGAATAGGTAATTTTTCACTTTGTTGCACATAGGAAGTACGACACAGTTAAACCTGACACGCCTAAAAATAAACACACATTTTCGCTTCAGATGTGTTTGGATCAATGAATGATATAATATTTAAAGTTATATATGAGGGACATAAAACAACTCACTCATATCCGTTAGTCCTGTACGTAGTCAGACCCGAATCAAGTATATTCAAATATTGACGGAACTTGTGCAGCTGGTATTTCATACAGATGAAATAAGGATTAGGCACATGTGTGTATGCAAAGAACATGTTTTAACATTAATGTATTTATCTGATAAGTGGCCACTTATGCCATGTGTTAATGGATCAAGCATTTCACAACACTTGTTCAATAATTACTCCAGTTTATGCTCCTTTTTAGGGATTTACATATTTTATGTGAGTTTCCTGTGTCTGCATCTTATTCTTTATTTAATTACATCATCAATAAATGTATATAACTTAATTTGGAAAAAAATATTAGCCAATGATTTTTGTGTAAATTTGAGAATGAAATGCATAATCTGATTGTTAGTCGAAACCCAATAAAATTAAAATTCTTATCATGAATATCTGACCTTGTGAGTTATGTTCTGTTCAAGAGTAATACACACACACACACACACACACACACACACACATATATATATATATATATATATATATATATATATATATATATATATATATATATATATATATATATATATATATATATATATATAAATGGAATGACAGACTGTTTAAGGCAGGAAACAAAACGAACAGTAGTGAAATAACTGGACGACACGTGATTCACCATTAAGAGAACAATATACACGCCAAAACGCTCATCCGGTTATAGAACGTTTCATAGCGACGGAAATGTACTGCAACAAACTGCTAGAGCTATGCAAATGTTCTGGCAACTAGTCTGTAAGGTAGTCTTTTCTCATTGTACTAATGTAAACAGGAACAAGAAGACATGTATATTGGATGAACAGCGTACAAGAAAGATAAGATAATATACACAAAAAGATGCACATAAAAATGTTTTGGTGCTGTTTCATATATATATCAAGTTTAATATTACATCTAATATCTTTTATTACAAGCGAATTTGTACATTTCCCTGAACCAAAAAATGTTGTCTGCATATATTAACAATATATGAAATGATGACATACTGTGTCATGTTGTCTTACTTCTATTGTACAAAAATGCTGACAAAGCTTAGTGGCTGTACGAACTTTATTTATATCTCAAGAGTATCTTCCTTATTTTAATTAGTTCAACAGAACCACCCACCCACTACATTCAAATTTGCCGCCAATAACACTATATTTTGTTTAAGCTGGCAACCTTTGGAAAGTTCCAACAGTTGATCAGCTTGACAATAATTCATCTGCAGTTTTTTTTGAGTTTTGTATCCAGCCTCCCTCTACAACTAAGATCCTTTCCTTTAAGTCATTCAAATCAGTGAACAGTTACCATGTAAAATATATCATGTAAATAATCACTCCTGAAATAACTTTCTTTACAATGCAAATAAATCAATTGGCGTTTTGGCGTACACATAAATCCAAATTACGTAGGCCACTTTGGTTGCGATAATTATGGCACGTCATGTAGTATGATCAAATACAATATTATCCAACTGCAGAAGATTAAACACGGTTGTTTATAAATGTAAAATTCATACGAGTCAATCCTTGTCAGACAAAGTCTTACAATTTTCCTACACTTTATTGATTAATTTTCACCTTAGATTACAATAACCGGATGAGGCTAATTATTTTTTTGGAATTTATAATAAAAGTTCAGAAGCATGACACAACATGCACAAATAATGTACTGAAGCCTTGCGACAACATGATGTGTCATAAAATACTTTTAATGTGTTTATACAACATCAAAATTACAAATCAGTGTTGTCATATAAAACTGTTGAATAGTACCTTCATTACGTAAGTGACAACAGCGTTGATACCATTATCCTTGTCTTCGGCATGTATTTTACTGTACACAACTATGGAACCGATCACGTTGGTCTGCAGCAAAAATATATTATTTTCAACCTCGAATTAAGTAAATATTGTATAAAATCAAAAAGTGGAACTTTATGTATGAGAAAACAAGTAGGCACATATTTCATGGAACGACAATTTCAATAATTATGATGCGCAATATGTCTAATACATGAACGATATATTAGTCGGGCAATATATTATGCGAAAGGGATGAGTTTTGAGTAGGATTGTAAGGGAGAAAAAAAAATTATATTCACATTCCTTATTACATATTCCATCTTTCAGTCTTGCTGGTATCCTGAGGCATGCGTAAAATGTGTTTTAATGTCATTTGAACTCATGGTGCTACTAACTGTTGACATTGAAAACCTTAGAACTATCAAGACTTGATATATCTTTACCTTAAATAATATAACGTTCCCACAGTATTACTATAGTAAGTTTTCGAATGGTAACATAAATGGATTTTCAGTGGCCTTCCTTTCTGCATACCAAATTATCTCCTCACAGCAAATGCCCATACTCTTTATAAAGCGCCAGTGTCTTGCGACAACTTCACGTATTTTCATCCACTGTTTACGTTATAGAAACCTTTTTGGACTCTTAACATCAATGATCAATTTCCTACCGCTCCGGTGGCCTAATGGTTAGAGCGTCCGCCTCGGATGCGGAAGGTCGAGGATTCGAAGACAGACCGAGTCATACCAAAGACTTATACAAATGGTACTAACATCTGCCTCGCTAGGTGCTCACTATTAAGAGGTTAGTGGTAGAAATGGTCAGTCTGGCGTCAGGATACAGTGACTGGCTAAGACATCATGCTACATGTCTGCGGTATGATTCCCAAATGCAAGCAACCGCTATAACTACCACACTGCAGATATAGTAGCGATATGACTGAAAAGTTGTTAAAGCTACGTTAAATATCACACACACACACACACAATGATCAATCTAAGAAAATGTGTTCCTTTATGTTTTACCCGTGTGTGTGTCTAATATGATTGAAGACCAGAAAAAAAAACGATACCTCATTTATCTCAAGAACATAAGGCTGTCCAACAAACTGGGGTGATTCATCGCACACATCCAGAATGTACAACCGAATAGGTGTCACGACCTGTAAATCAGAAAGAAATGTTAGATATAAGATTGTTTTATCAACATTTTTAAACAGCCCGGAAATGTTTTTACAAACGAGATGGTAACCAATGGGAAATTCTGGAAGATATATTGTTTGTTCACCCAACTTTCAGGAGCGCATAGAAGGCCTTTTTAAAAAAGGTAGGGTCTATACTGTTTGAGATAGATTCTGAGACATATTGTCCGTTGACCAATGAAGTTATTAAAAGAGAAACATCTTTCAAACAAAGATTCAGAAATCACTATCCGTGAATATGTTTCTGATCTCAAATATTAGTTGTCAAAGGCTGGTGAAGAAGCAGGAAATTAATCATCGTTCTACTCAGTCAAAAGCGAAAATAAGGTATGACAGAAATATAAAGGAGAGGAGTTTTCAGTCTTTTAATATAATTCTGGCGTTCTTAACATTACCTCGTAAACCCTCATCAGGCTAAGTATTATGGTCCATATTCATTTGAAAAGAAAATGACTTAAGTTGTTTCATTAACACTACTCAGAGACGAAAACAGAATACAAAACGTATAAATAAATACGTTAATGTGTATGTTGAAAGAGATGTCACTGTTAACCGTTCAGGTGATTAAGGTGTACGTGTCCCACACATCACAGAATTCAATGATGTCATGCAATCCGACAGTAGTAGTTTTGGTTTCACCAATCTTCAGAATTTAGAAATATTGAATAATCTGGATGATGCACTTTCAAGTATACCACTACAGGAAATGAACTATTATGTGAAGATGTCTAAATGTGTTTAATCACATCCTTACAGGATGAATCCTCTCAAACAGGATTCTTTGTAACAAAAATAATTGAATACATTCTGGAGAATGATTTTATAGAACAAAAAAAAAGGTAACTGGAGTTCACCAGGTATTATGGTGCAGAGACCAGTTAATACTTTCTGCATGTGAACTGACTATAGAAAAGTAAACAGTGTCACAAGGACAGATTCATGTCCAATGTTAAAACTAACTCAATGATTGCATTGACAGAAGTAGAAATCCCAAATACGTCAGAACGTTCGACCTCTTGCAAGGATTCTGGCAAATTCTAGACACAAAAACATGACAATGTCTCCTGCAACTTTCCAGGGTTTAATAATAATGGCTACATATGGTCTAATTCATTACGACGTTTACATCGGTGATATCATCATCAAGTACAATGACACCTTTAAAGATCATTTAGAAACCATTCGGAATATGTTTGATAAACTCAGTGATGCACATTTGACAATTAATTTAGGGATAAGTGAGCTTTGCAGTGCCTGTGTTAAACCAGTGGTTTCATCTCCTAATTACAGTTTATGATTATTATTATTATTATTATTAATGTTGTTGTTGTTGTTGTTTTTAAAATAACAGATCTCATAGCTAAGGTATTTCTATGGTTTAAGGTTATACTTTAAGTACAGTATTCAGTGGGGGAAAATATGTTTCCTTGAATCTTAGTTCAGGGCATTGTTTATCTCCTTGTGAAAAACAGGGTATACGTTGTGTTTTGCATGCTCTTTGTTTTAGAAAGAGACTGTGCTTCATTTTCACGGGGAACATGATATTCATCTTGGTTCTGTTATAATGGATTATATGTTCTATACTAATGATATTCATAAACTATATTACTGATTCTGATCTTAAAGTCGGAAGAGGAATCGGTCATTAAGCTATGTTGCATTTTAATAAGAGAGGATTATTTAATTTAAATTATTCATTGGAATTACAAAATGATTACTGATACTTTTGAGTATAAATTACTATTTTGAATTATTGCAAACTCATTCAAGGACACATTTATCTATATCATTGTGCTACATCTAGACTGTATGCACATCAATACTATCCCAGGGTTACAACATTTAAGATTGGAATTCATTTAGGACACGACTGGAATTAATTCGAAATAATGTATAATTGTTGACAATAGTAGAACATTTAAGATTATTTGGGCTTTAATTTACAATAATGTAAGTTCTTTTTAAATGTTCGTTTTGTGTTTTAGGAAATATTATTTGGTCATTTTTTCATTACTTTCGTTTACATTCTCTTCTGTTACTTAGTTTGACACTATAGACTGATATCAATGCTTTGCCTTAATTTTGTCTGTATTTCTTATACGGTTTATATATTTATTTCACTACTGTTCGTTTTGTTTCCTGCCTTAAACAGTCTGTCATTCCATTTATATATATATATATATATATATATATATATATATATATATATATATATATATATATATATATATATATATATATATATATATATATCATACCACATTGCCTCTGTTGTCGGTCACAGAAAATGTCAACTCAACTCCTTCCACATGCTGAAATTAAAACGCAAGATAACCAAAGTTAGTTTTCTTCTCTTTGACTGCATTTGATTGTGCTACTTATGGTACAGCATCATAAATTTCACCGTTATTTACTTCATAATCTACTCCCCGTTGTTACATCTATATCTCTCTTTGCATAGAATTTTAATTTCCAAACGTTTACTGATCATATACACAAATATAAATTCCTTGGAACTGTTTGATACCAATATATAGAGACAGACTGTAAGAAAGCAATCCTTGTATTACTCCTTATGTTCAAAATAGAGTACGTGCACTTTCCATGCGCATGGCAAGAGGTTTATTTTATTGCTGTGTGCCTACATGAAAAATGTACACATTGGGACGTTTTAAAATGGTATATAAAATGAAAGACTTGCTATTGTATTGAACAAAATAGGTATATTATTTATTCATAATCTATATATCAATGGTGGCTCATTTTGTCCTATACAAATAACAAATATTTCTAAAATGAATAACTTAACTTACTACGGGACTACACATAGACACGTCATTACATCAAGAAACAAATAAAAAATAAGTCTTACAGGACATTGAAAACATACAAATATAAAATACTGTAAGATGAAAACAGATCGTTTGGCCAACACGTACTTTTTCTCTATCTATCGGCTCCTTCAGAATAATATTTGCAGTTGATGGGTTCGTTTTATTTGTCTGGTTGACGGTGACGTATTTAAATGCATCATCATTGAATGTGTTGAATTTCAACTCATTGTTGGGGTTATCTGTGTCCTTTGCTCTCAACTCAAACAAAAATGTACCTGATACAATACAAATAACAGCTTTGTTAGTTAGTGCAGGAAGCAGAAAACAACTATTCTTCGTTCTAATTAAGCATTCAAGAAATTCGAATGTACATGTTTTAGAAACACAAAATAAACTAAAATGAATAATTTCTTTCCTTTAAAGTTCAATATTGTATCAATTAGGTATATGAGAGCGCATGATCTTTTGTATAGTTCTAAAATCAAAATGGACGGTAATTAGAAAAGTAAAATTCTGGAACAATGCAGTCGAGGAAATTCGTTTAAATTTTAATTTCTAGCCCCATAATACATCCTCTTAAGTGTGCACCAGTACACAGGAAGTAAAATTGGCACTTTTGCACCATATACACACTGTTAAGGTGTTGTATTGTGAAAGATTAAATTAAAGTGGCGTAGACGCTCACATCAATATACGTAATTGATTCATTCTTCCTTCCGTACTGTTCTAACAATCTTGCTCTCATCATTTCTCAGTGCGATTATCATTTAATGATTTAATGCAATAGGAAAACCCTCATATTAAACACAGCATGGCAGGACATTTTGATTCATGTTTGAAAGTGATATGTCAATATGTTTTATTCTTCAATACGTTATTTACTAACACAATTAACAGTCACTACACTTCATACCATCCAAATCTGACTGATGCTAAATCTATGAAATATGTCTATCACCTCCACAAAATATTTAAAAGCACATTCAAATTTCAAATCCAAATTTAAGTTTTGATCTAGTAAAGAATATTAGATTAGTGCCCCCTTTCAGAGAAAAAGAAGTAGACAAATATTTTCATTATTTTGACAAAGTTGCTCAAAATTTTAAATGGCCAAGGGAGCGTTGGATTCGCTTATTAGAATGTTTACTTACTGGTAAAGATAGTGATATTACCGTTCACTGTCAGTTCAACAAAGTGGTGACGCGGTCAAAGAATGCATCTTAAGGGGATATGGGTTAGTCCCTGAAGCTAATCGGCAAAACTTCAAAAAATACAGAAAACAAGCTGGACAAACTCATGTCGAATTAGCAAGAGAAAAAAGAACTAAGAAGATTATGAAAGTCTTAAACAACTTATATGACTTGAAGAGTTCAAAAACTGGGTACATAGTGACATTAAGTCTTATCTTGACGAGCATTAGCTTGAAACCTTGGAAAATGCTGCTCGTGCTGCTGCTGAGTATTCTTTAGCTAATAAAGATCTACTCAACAGTCTTTTGGCAGAAACGTATATCAGTCTAATCAAGAGGTTCTAAAATTCAAAATGACACAACTTCTAAAAATCAAACTTCAGAAATGCTTGATTCAGGATCCTTGTCTCTTCCTACGTGTACCTATTGCAAGAAAAAAGGACACGTTATTTCTGATTGCTACAAATTGAAAAATAGGCATCAGAATCAAGACAGTTCTATTCCAAATGCTCTTATTGCTAAGAGGATAACGTCACTGTCATGTATTGAAAGCAATACATTTGTTGGGTCTAATAAATCCCAGTCTGATACGATTATGGAGAATTATGAACCATTCGGAATCAAGGGTTCTATATCACTTTTAGGCGATTAAGCCATTCATATCCCTATTAAAGGTACCTGCCGATGAAGAATGGTCAGTGAACTATCAAATTTTAGTTCCAAAACATTAAAGACAGAAAATACTTAGTCTGGCCCATGAAACTACATTGACTGGTCATTTAATGATCAATAAAACTAATCACAAGATCTTAACTCACTTCTATTGGCCAAAAGTCAAAAGTGATGTTAGTAAATACTGTAGATCTTGTCATACCTGACAAATGGTAGGAAAACCAAATCAGAAAATTCCCAAAGCTCATCTACACCATAGTCCTGCCTTTCACGAACCATTTACTAGAATTATGGTAGATTGTATTGGTCTCTTACCTTAGACTATGTCAGGTTACCAATACCTGTTGACCATTATATGTGCGTCAACAAGGCTTCCAGAGGCAATTCCCTTTGATGAATATAAAATCTAAAACAATAGTAAAAGTTTGGATAAAGTTGTTTGCTCAATTTGCCTTCCCTTGTACGTACAGTCTGATCAAGGCCCAAATTTAATGTCTGGAATTTTCCAGCAAGTTATGTACGAAGCAGGCATTCAACAATTCAACTTTTCTTCCTATCACCCTGAGACACAAGAGGCATTATAAAGATTCCATCAGAGTCTGAAAAATATGATTCGATCATATTGTTTTGATACAGGTAAAGATTGGGATGAAGGCATTCAATTACTATTGTTTGCTGTTAGGGAATCAGTTCAAGAACCTTTAGGTGTCAGTCTCTTTGAACTGGTTTTTAGACACACTTTGCGTGGACCTATAAGTTATTGAAAGAGAAACTTCTTTCTAATGAAGAGTCTGATATTAATCTTCATAATTATGTTTCTAATTTTAAATAGAAGTTGTCAAAGGCACGTGAGTTCGCAAGAGCAAATCTATACTATACTCAATCCAAATTGAAGTCAATAAATGATAAAAGCTCGAAGGAAAGGAGATTTCAGCCTGGTGATAGAGTTATGGCTCTCTTGCCAATATCAGTAAATCCTCTTCAGGCCAAGTAGTATGGTCCCTACACAGCAGATAGGAAAATAAACGATTTAAATTACATTATAAATACTCCTGGAAGGCGTAACCAAAAGCAACTATGTCACATTAACATGCTAAAAGAGTAAGTTGAAATAGATAGCCAGGTTAAACATGCAGTTAATGTAGTTGTACCAGTCCCAAACATAGAAGATGTAAGTGAAGGAATATCATCGGAGTCTACTGACATTAGAGTGAAAAATCTTCGGAATTAAGAAATTATGAAAGCTCTGGGCCAGAAACATTCCCATTTGCAAGATCAAAAAAGAAATGAACTTAAACAGTTATATGAGCACTTATTTCCAGATGTTCCTACAAGGACAAACACACTTTGTATGACGTTGCAATTGTAAATTCCAAACCTGTCAAATAACATCCGTACAGGATGAACCCTCTCAAACAGGGATACTTGAAAAAATAAATTCATTATTTGTTGGATATTAATTCTATAGAACCCAGTAAAAGTGAGTGGAGTTCACCATGCATTCTTGTTCCAAAACCAGATATAACATTTCGTATGTGTACTGATTATAAGAAGGTGAATAGTGTGACAAAAACAGATTACTTCCCATTCCCATTATGTCATCAAATTGTACCTTCTGAAAGTATTTTGGCAGATTCCACTAACGTAAAGAGCAGATGAAATTTCGGCATTGGTGACTCCAAATGGAATTTACCAATATAAAGTAATGCCGTTTGGGATGAAAGGTTCACCAAGTACACTTCAACGTCTCACGAATATGATCACGTCTTGTCTAGACAATTGTGATGCTTACATTGATGATGTCATTATGTACAAAGACACATGGAAAGAGCATTTAGCAACAATTCGGAATATCGTAGTCTCACATATGCATGTTTGACAATTAATTTATCTAAAAGTGAGTTATGTCGTGCTAGTGTAACTTTTCTAGGACACATCGTGGGGCATGGACAAGTTAAACCTATATATGCTAAGGTCAAGGCTATCTCTGACTTTTCCGTGTATCGAAATGTATTATTTCATGTACACTGTTTATAATTCATAATTGTACTTCTTATGTTTTTGTTAAAACTAGATAATTAATCTATGTTAAAAAGAAAGCTTTATCATACAAATCTGTCTTCTTATGGGGAAGGTGTTACGAATATCTGATTTAATTCATGTTCATTTGAATTTTATTGTTTGTCAGTTTTACATTTTTATTCTATTATATGCTATTATAATGTAACTTTATTTACTGAACATGATATTTATTCCAGAAAATCGGTTGACCTGATTCATTCTTTTTGTAAACACCAGGTGTTAACCTAGATCCTGACCTTGATTAAAATTAATAGCAACCACCGTAAACAAGTTCTATTTTATTTTAAAATGATTGGTTATTTCCAAAGTTATGATGGGATTACATTTAAGATGTAAACAATATTTTTTATATTTTATTTCTTGGAATTTTCGTCAGGGTCACTTTAAGCGTACATGATATAAACACGATCACGTGACCCTCCCCTTCTGATTTCGCAACTTGGGGGAAATTTCGAAACTGCGTCTTAGATTACGTTATAACCTTTGTGTTAGAGAGAGATCTAACAGTTGTGGGCTCTTTACACTGATGTCAAATTATTTTGTTGTAGCCATAGTTTGTATTATAATTGGATTTCAAAAGGATTAATTCTTTTGTCTCTGGAAATATTTTGAGGAGTGCTCACACAAAAATTTTGGAAAGATTGCTTACAACTCTAATTTTGATTTCCAACACCGGAGTGTTATTATTTGTATTTCTATTAGGAACTGTAAAAGACAACACAGTACAGACTACAACATACGTCATCGTCATCCATCTTGGATTTTCCCCCAGGATTCGAACTTGAAATTATTAAAACATGTATTACTAGGACTTTTGCAATTTAAATCGTCGATTATTCTTGGATTATTTTTTTATTTTATTCTTGAAACCGTAAGTTCTTCTTCTTTTTCATTTTTAAAGAATTTATCTAGGGAAATAAACCATTCTTTTTTAATTTTAAAAGGCTTGTTGTTTTCACTCTGTCTGCTTTACTGTTTATTCGAGGCGAAACACGTAACAAATGAAACTATAAGACCAAGAAAAAGCATTCACAAGATTCGAACATGGTTATATATAAACCTTTAAAAGTGTGGTTTTGGAAATAAGTTTTGTAATGAGGCTAAAGTATTGTATAAAACCTAAGTTAATCAGCAACACCACAATCATAAATCTTTAATAAAGCGAGGTCCGTGAGACAGGATGCTTAAGGTCATTGTTATTATATGTTATACCAATCAGAGACCTATGCATAAGGACAAATACTAATAAGCAAATAAAAGGTATGGCAATACCAAATTTTTTAATAATTAAAAGTAACTTAAAATATGACTGCACACATTTTATAGGATATGATTATTCTTTAAGACATTTTCAAAAATACTGTGATTTTTGCAACGTTTCAGGCTCAAAGGTCATCTGCAAAACAGATATATTACTAAGTGAAAATGTGCGTGACAACCATTCAAGTTTACCAACCAATTTTATTAGAAAACAAATAAAGGCATTATAAAGAATGATAGAGAGGAAACACTAAAACCGCATTTCAAACAGAAAAATGAAATATTGTCTTACTCTAACCTAAATGCAACTGAATGAACACACGTCGCATATAACATCCACGATAAAAATGATAAGACAAAATATACTGTATATGGAGGAAAAATTGTTCTTGATTCGATTTAACACTATTTTCAGCAATTGATAGGTGGCCAGTATAACTGGTGGAGGAAGAACCCAGAAAAGTCCCGGGATGATTGATAAATAAAAGGAACTTTGCTTCGGTAGCAATATACAAATATTGGTTTGGTTATACTTTAAAAAGCCATTACGGAAATATACAGTAGTAAAAGCGTTTTGAAATGAATAGAATAGCCAAGAAAACTGAACATCATAAAAAGCATGATATTTCAGTATAACGATAGAGAAAAAATATAGAATAAATAGAACGATTAAAATATATGCTCAAAACTATACACAATATATAATAAGAAAACGTGTATAAAGTTGAATTCGGAAACCCAAACGTAAAATACATTTCAGTTCGGAAGAAATGGGTATGAACTAAGTCGACGGAATTACAAATATATACTTGATATCAGAATGACTGGGGATACAGATTTCGATACATAACCATAAGGAAAATAAAACTATGCCAATACAAATGGTGGATAATATACAAATAACAACGGCATAGCATAATGCAAGACATATAAACATCAAGAGACAATATAATGCAAGACATCAAAGCCTAAAGATGAATATCATGTTAAAAATGTACAGTAAACAAATAATTTAGTAAGATAGATCTAACGTTTCGCTAAGCCAGCATGGCAGAAATGCATATCATCTATCAAACAAATTAAACAATAAGAATTTCTATGTACATATAACATGTATATGTATCTTAAGCCACACATCCTGCAAATCGACTTTTGTCCATAATTACCAAATACGCAATCAAAAGGGACGGAAATAATATAGTATATGCCTGGGGTGTTATTATGAAATAAGCACGATTTTTTTCTAAAACCATACAAATCTGGGACTTCAGCTGCCTAAGATGGAAAAGAAATATGTATAGCAACTGGGAGAAGGGGGGTTGGATATATTACTCCAACTAAAGGAAATGATGTGCTGAACAGAGTCCAAAATATATGAACCGCCCTCACTTGCTAAATAATTTCCTATCCTAAAATGTGTTGGCCAAGCCCGATTACAATGTAGTCATATTTTTTCAAGAATTCTGAAAATAAAGCCAGAAGGGTGATAGATGTGACTACGAAATAAACTTCTAACTCTGTACCAAAAGACAAATATAAATGTGTGTGTGTGTGATTTGGAATTTTAACGTAGCGTTATCAATTTTTCAGATATCGATATGGCTACGATGGCTTCAGTGTCATGCCGCATACTTGTATCATGATGTCCCACCCAGTCACATTATCCTGACATCACGCCGACCAGTCCTAGCACTAACCTCTTAATGCTGAGCGCCAAGCGAAGCAGCTGTTAGTACCATTTTTATAAGTCTTTGGTATGACTCGGCCGGGTATCGAACCCACGACCTCCCGCATCTGAGGCGGACGTTCTAACCACTAGGCCACTGGAGCGGTCGTGTATAAATGAAAATAACTAATATATGACTAATAACACAGTAGTAACACTTACTGATAGAGCATAAAGAAACAACGGGTTAGGTCCCTTATGTAAGGAGTGATAATAATGAGAGGCTATGCAGTCAAGGCTCCATGGAAGGGAGACGGACCCACATAGGAGTCTCAGGAAATAAGAGTTCAAAAAGAAACATGAGTATACTACTCAGCAAAAGGAAACAAACGGCGGATGGAAGAGAGACATGCTCATACACTAAACGACCAAAATATCATGCATACACCAGGTACAAGAAGAAAAAAAGTTCTCCTTTCTTTCCTAAAGGGTTTTTGTCTGATCTAACGAAATGCAAGTTCTGACATCTACACCTATCAAGGGACACATGCATTGTTTGCAACAAATATAGCACAGATTGTGCCTTCATGAAAAGGACAAAATATTTCAATCTATGGCAAGAATCACTTAAAAGTTTCAAAAGAGGAGAGAACTAGATTGTTCTGAAATGCAATTTATATCCAGGGAAGGAAGGAATGTAGACCTGGCATTAGTAATTTAAACAAGTATATTCCCTTCAAAAAGAAACGAATACGCCAAGTGAAAGCTACATTTTTAGTTACATTGTTCAAACTTCTGTTCGACTTTACTGCTACGAAATATGCCCACAGTACAGTTTGGGGTAAGGAGGGGGATACAAATAGATAGAAAAACTTTTTAACCCTCTAAAAAAGAGCTTCCATCTCATAAGCTTGCTTGTTTATCAAATAATGTGGTCTGGAGGACTCCACACAAATATAAACGATTATTTGTTTTTTTTTTCTGGAATTTCTTGAAATAGGAGTGTAGTATTCTTACTTTATTACCTGTCCCGGTCCATTTGTGATAGATCTTTACTTGATTGCATATCATGATAGCTTTCTTATTTTTGAGTTTCGTAAGATATTGGTTTGTTGCAATGTCTGTATTTTTCATAAACAGGCTGAAACTTACAAATTCTTTCTGACTCGTGTGACTTAATCATTTTACAGGTTTTCAGTGATAATCATGCGTGCTGCATTGGTATTGAGCCATATTAGTGTTAATGAGACAAGGACTACGCAATGAGTAAAGTTGTTGTCTGTTTCCACAAGAATTGGATAATTAACGTATATGCATCACTATCAACTCCGTCGTCAAAGTCAACCTTAAACAAATTAACTTTACGTGAAAACATGTCTTTATTGTCATTAATAGCTTATGGATGTTGTCAATGAATTTACATTTGTTTGTTTTCGATCACTGTTTCGACTAGTTGCTTATTCAACAATTCCCCAACAGACTAAAATAATTAGGAAATCTTAAAATTTACTGAGAATAAATCGGCTGGCAACTCATTTATTTGCTAATCAATGCTACTCAAAATTTGTAATAAGCCCTGTTTAAATCACTTGTCGTTCCTTATTGCTCTAAACATTTACAATCAGAAACCGAGTGGATCATATTTAGTAAAAATTAGTGTATACTTTAATCATCCTGTAGAAGTTCTCGATTTCAGATCCTTTTAACACTTCTCTGCCTCTTGGATGAAGGCAGGTGATATCAGACTATGAGGTCTTAAAACTTTTGACCATAAGTTTGAGAGTTATATTTTATGTCAAACAATCAGAAACTATTTTACTTCTTAAAAAATCGATTGTGATTGGTTGAAAGTGGAAACTCGTTCTTAGACTCAAACTAAATTTTATTTTTCTCCAGGCCAAGAGTAGACAGCGCATCATGAAACAACTATTACGCTCAGTCTTAAGTAAGAACTCCGTATTGGTAAAGACATGTTATTGGACAAATTGTGTGTACAAGTCATTAAATAAACAATGAAAAACAAAAGACAACCTGAAAGAAACTAAAACAAAAGAAACAAAAACACTTCAAGAGACTCCATAGCATCAACGCTTAGTATTTTAAATAGATTTTACACGAAATACAAGCGGTTTAAGAGAATATCAAATGTTGTAACGCTGTCTTACCCGCAGTCACATTTTCATATATCTCTAGATACTTTGGTGGCAGATCAAACTGTAGAACTCCTGCACAACCGGCAAAAAGCAAGCCTAAAACATACAAAACTGATGATATTTCTTACAATATAACATACATGTAGTGTATAAACGTGAGTAAAATAAATGTCTTGCGTTGCTTTATAACAATGAAAAACATTAGCCTATTTAATAGTAGTAATAGTGGACAAAGGGGAAAAAGGAGGAGGATACGTGTTAACTGTACAGTAAAACAATGTATCAGGATACTAGTCATCAATGCTAAACACTCGTCATCGTAGTCTGATTTATCAGACCCTTAATCTGTACTGATGCTGATGGCGTCCATTAGCTTTGGGGGCTGATTTAATCACCTACAATCATCTGAGATGAACTACACATTTGTGATCGCTGCATCATCATCATCGTTGTCGTCACCGTCGTTGTCGATTTCATGTTTTTTGTATCGATAATTCTAAAAGTAATCACTTGCTATTCCTACAAACCTGCGATTCCAAGGACGATCCAGTACGCCCGATATTTATCTCTCTGATGTTCACTGCACATTTTCACTTGTAAGATGTGTATATCTGCATGAGAAAACAGAACAGGAATTAGGAACAAAGAGACTAGATAAAACAGATATAAATGGATGACAAGTGAATAAATTTGAAAATCATAATTTATGTAGAAATTAGAATTCCCTTACAAAACAGAGCATCACAAAGATTAGGCGCGAAGTAACTCTGGAAAAGTGCATAATCATATTTTAATCCAAGAATATTTAACTGCAATATGTAACGCGTGGTACAAAGAATAACCAAATTGCAATGTACGTTGAAAAGACAAACAATATTAAAAGATGACTATTTGTAAATGATTGTGTGCAGAGGAGACGGAAGACATACATGAAATATAAAAAACAGTAAATAGTTGTAATTATGCTGGCAACGATGATTTCTCAAATAATATCCTTTTCTTCATTAGGCTACCTCAGCACGATCTGTAAAATAATATCAAAATGTTCCCCTGAAAAAACACATATATTGCACTGAATTGTCTATTTTTTTATAATATCAACTTCTCGCAACTGTATACAGATTTTAAATCAAAACCAAAATCAACAGACAGTTTGGAATACTTCCTCTCTGCTTAAGGTTTTATTGCCGAAAAATCAATTGGGCATATCTATGAAGGTGTTGTATAGGTGAATTTATTTACATGGAGTTATTGACTCCTTTCAAGTACTTCATAGTTTATTCTGGAGTCTAACAACATACTTGAGACTGGATAGACATGCAAGCATGTTTGTAAGTAATGATATACAACACATGTTTAAGTTTGGATAGGCTTTTCTCTAAACATTGGCCACTGTGTCCTGTGGTGTTCTTTGTTTTCGTCACCAATCCATCTTAGATATTCTACTATTGCATTGGTTCCGTGTTCAGTTCGGTTAAAACCCTGTCTTTTGAGAGAGAGAGAGAAAGAGAGTGGATGTTGGTGTTATATATCGTAAGTTTAAAATGAAAAGGATATATTTATGTTGTAAGACTGGCCTTTGAAGTCCATCAGGTTGGAAAATGCCAGTTAAAATCTAAATTTTGCTGCTGTTAACCTGCTCACTGTATCGCAATGATATCGCCAACTTCTATTCAGTTTGAATATTATCTTCTACTTTTTTAATATCGTGGCAAATATTATTTCTCCGGAAACAGAAGATTGCTCTTGCAGCATTCAAGCAAATAGAATATTACTCCATACTATTAGTAACCTCCATGTTCTTATTCTTTTTCATCTCCTTGTTCCTGTTCGTTTTCTTTTACATCTTCCTATTTTTGTTGTTGTTATTATTATTATTATCATTATTATTATTATTATTATTATTATTAGTAGTAGTAGTAGTAGTAGAAGTAGTAGTAGTAGTAGTAGTAGTAGTAGTAGTATTTAACAAAAGTTATCCGACTTGCCATCGTAATAATTTGTTTCAAGACTTCCTAATGCCAAAACATTTGTAGACTATATACACCATACTGAGAAGTAGAAAGAAAACGATACTTACATACTAAAGACTATAATATTACTTCATAGTATTAGTACTAGTACTTCATAAATATACAAACTGATACCTTAATTATTCATTCTAAAAATAAATTCCATAAACCAAAGTATTTGCGGTCTAGATTATCCACTGAAAAGAAGGAGAGCAAGAAAAATACCGAAAAACAATGCATATCTTCTTTGTTATCTGCCTCTAATGCTGTCTAGTTCCAAATAAAATTAAAACGAAAGGAAATAAACGAAACCCCAAAACAAGATGCTCAGATATCTGAAAAAACTGAACATTTAGGATACTTATACTACCAAGTGAACAAAAATCCCAACTCCTGCAACGGGTTTTTCAGCATATAAAAAGGTCATAATTCTATACAAATTTAGAACACACAGTAAAATTCTTATTTGAGGCCAACTAGGCCTACGCGGTAAAATATACAAGAAATTCATTCCAATATTTCCATTATACACACGTTGTGTCCTTAATGTACTTACCCTGAGAGCAGGAAACCTCAATAGCTTGCAAATGTCTTTCAGCACAATGTTATTTTCACGTTTGTAAATGTGAAGAATTTCTGCACTTTCCATTAATGTAACTTTAGACCTGCAATCCAACAATAACCATCAGAAATACAAAAAGCCATTAATTTTAATAGGGACCTTTTTGAGCATCAAGGTAATATTTTGTAAACTCTTGAACAAACATCTTTATTCTTTTTCCTGAGTCGTTTCTTCGCTCAAATATCGTTAATATCTGTACTCTTGATAACACAGAGCGAGAGAAAAGGGTACGTTGGGTACATTTTTGTACTGAATTTCAAACAGTGTAATACTATATGGAGAGAAAATGTTTAAATCAGAAAGAAAAAGAGTTCCAATGAAAAGCTCAATAATGTATGTTGTTCAAAATAAATTAACTCATTTCATTCCAGTAAATCAGTTAATCCCTTCTTTATTGTTAGGACCGTATCATTTGGGAATTATAATTATTATCTGGCTCTTCTCTAACCACCCTATGACAGGAACACGTTATACTTGATCATTGTACAATCGTTTTTGCGACAGCTGTTAGTCCCATTTGACGTCATTGTTCCGACCAAAGTGTAATCGACCTTTATATTCGATTCGTCGCTCGTACGGTAGCAGACACGATGTGGGATAACGAGACTATGTATAGCCATAACAAATTTGGTGAAACTAGAAGATGCATTCATTATTCCTACAAAGTAATATTTATGTCCGAATAACTATTGTACCAAAAACATTGCTTTAGTCAGATTGCTATAGGTACACTCAAGTTAAGGTGGCAAAATCATGGTCTTGAAACGGCACAGTGCCAATTTTCAATCGAACATTATTACATTGTCTCAAAATGGCACAGTCCCGTTTCAAGATCTCGTCTTATCCTACTTGTGCGTGTCGTTTTGCAACCAGCGCCATTTGGAAAGTGTCATTTTAATTACCCTAAAATATATTATTTGGGCTCATAAAAGTTAAAATAATTATAAACCAAGGCACTTCACGGTTAGTGAAACGACTTACAACATCAATACCATGTAAGCTCTCGAAACTACACTATACTGAACCAGGAAGAGCGGTGAAAAGTTCAACGCCTTGTCACGATACAGCTTTATTTGGAAACACTGACTCGAGAAATGACTGATCACTGTTTCAAACATTGGAAACTTAAGGTCCTACTGTATAAGCCGTGGGTTTCATCATTTTATAATACAAGATAGAAACGTGTCAAGAGATGCAGATTTTGTCCTGTAGAAAATAGTATGAATTGTAACCATTTTACATATAACGGGGTGTCACAGGAATCATATATTGCATTATAATTAAATGGAAACAAAAATAATTTTGTCCAGGCCTAAACTTTATCCCACGGGTCATTGCCGTCGTCTTCCCTAAGCAGACTGGCAGTGTCACTTAATTAAAACAAACCATTGCCTTCATAAACCAAAAGCCATGGTGTATTTTTTGTGGATCGTATCCTGTATATGAAAAAGAAAATGAGGGTTAGCCGCCAACTTTGCTTCGCTACGGATGTCATGTCGGTAGGGAATTAGCCCTTACAGACTTGTCCTTTTGTCTGAGCTGAATCCAACGAGTACACGTGTAGTGTACACTTTGATAGCTTCTGTTACGCATTGAACAAATTCATCCGTTTTCGTTGCTTAATGCCTACGTGTAAAAGATATATAGTGTCTCAAACAGAAGAAAATAAGGAACGGAAGTTTACATCTGAATGACGTTCCATTCATCTGACTGGTTTACAAAATGTACTAACAATTAGTAAGTGGAAATAAATCTACATTAATTCAAATATAGCATCTCGATTATAATAATAATAATAATAATAATAATAATAATATTAATAGCATTGAACGGTTATATATATTTCTGGAGGGGTGGGGTGTTCGTTTGATGTGAAGATCTTTTGGTTATTCGATATTTACAACAGTTGCAAATTTTGAATTGAATTATAAATAGTTATGACGTGCTTTTATAGCTTATAGAGTGATGATGTGTCAACAGTCTTTTGTTGAATCACAGTAATATAATTCCAGATTTGAATTCAGTATAAATTCCAGTAAATGTCTTTATCCAAGAATTTTATCATAGCACTTTTGTATTTCCAGCGAAAATAATCACTTGAATTCAATAATTTGATGAAATAAAATTCAGCCCAACATGTCACAACATAATACAACTTGAAAGTACTAGATGTTAAAGCACGAATGACCAAGTCGTCACAATTACAATATTATATAGTTTTTACTTGACCTAAGGTCAGAATTATTATTTTCTATATTTAAAAAACCCATCACCGAATGGAAAATAATCTTCTGGAGTGATCCTGATGCTTACAGAATCAATACCATAACCTGTAAAATTCACATAGGAAACCCCCAAACCCTGAACAAAATAAAGATATTTACTTCTTCTATTAATAAAGATACTGATATTAAGCTGATACACACAGAGCATAATTTAGCTATGCATTAGTTGTTTACAATGAATAAAATATAAAAAGTCAATCAGATCAAGCAGAAATGAACTCAGTGTCTGACAATATCAAGCCCAGCATACAATGTTATATTACAATAGCATGTAATGAAATATTTTGTTTTTCAAACCTAACAAACAATTCAATTAAATATATATATATATATATATATATATATATATATATATATATATATATATATATATATATATATATATATTCTTGCCGTATGCCGTTCATGAATACAAAAATCGTGAACTTGTTGAAACACTACACAAAAATCGGTCAGTTATTTGTGTTTCAATTTGGAAGTTACGAGTACCATACTGTTCGAAAACTTAGTCTTAAGTAAATGTGACAATTTCTGTACCCAGTTAGAAATGGATTTGTACAAAGAATCGTATCAAACGATAACAATAAGAATTATACTTTTACATCAACGTAAGGCTTCTCAGAGAGGATATCTAGGTACGCTGAATATTGACGGGCTCCGTGCTCTCCTCTGGCAAAATGTCACTGACACCTTAATTAGAACTAAGCTATTATCTTGCAGAAACTCCTGTTAGTATGTTTACCTCATTTTTCATGGAGTTCAAAAAGGTAGATGAAAATAAGGAAATTGTAAGACTGAAGCCAGCAAGTCTAGCGCCCTTATTTTCAGCTTTTCATTATTCTTCACCAAATTTCAAGGCAAAAGCAATTGATATGATAATTTAAAACTGTCTATCTTGGCAGGGGTGATATGTACCTTACGTCATAGTAGTATCAATGTTCTCTAGCCGTATAGGTAGAGATTTTCTATGTGGAAATCATGCAGAAAATCATTTATTTCATTTCTATATTTGTTACACAGTTTGCTAATATGAGAGAGCAACGTGGATACACTTTTGTTACACGCCTTAGTATGCATGATCTTGTTCTCCATTGTAAAAGAAACTGGATACTGACGGGTCGTTTTATACAGTGGAGGAATGCATAAGGACAAAGCTAGCATCATAACGAGACGTAGTAGAAATATTTTGTATAGGGGCATATGCGCCTTCAAAGTCAGTGAAAATAATGATTTATGTTTGCTGTTTAAGGAATAGTTATCATCATTGATGAATGTCAAAAATGTTATTTTAAAACTGTGAACTACCATTAGAAACAAATTATAATATTTGCGGTATTTCATTTTATTCTTCACAATTTTGTGTTTTCTGCTCAAAATCTCATACGTAGTAACTCATGAAAAAACGGAAATAGAGCAGCAACCGTTATGGGAAAGATATGCGTTACCATAAGATATCGCTTTGACAGCGACACGAAGATGCGCTTGTTCTTACACGACGAAAAATACAAATTTTATTTCATTATAACGCCAGTAGTGAATAGGGACGATTCAGCGACAATGGGAATTAGCATTACAGACCCCCCCCCCCGGGACTGTTTACCGACAAGGGAAATTAACATGGGAAATAGATTTTGGGACTGTTGAGCGTCAAGGGGAATTGAACATGGGAATATGGGACTGTATAGCGTCAAGGGAATTTAAACAGGGTGGGACTGTATAGCGTCAAGGGAATTTAAACAAGGTGGGACTGTATAGCGTCAAGGGAAATTGAACATGGGAAAAATTGCTGGGTCACTCTAGGGACAAGGGGAATTGAACATGGGAATAGAGTGTGGGTCTGTCTAGGGACTAGGGGAATTTAACATATGGAAATTGAACATGGTGGGTCTGTATAGCGTCAAGGGGAATTGAACATGGTGGGATTGTCTAGGGACAATGATGGTAGAGGGTCAAACACAACAGAGACAGAAACATACATGCACTAGTACAAGCGTGAGATTTTTATATAAAGCATTACCAAGACCTGAAATCTTGCTGGGGTGTTAAAAAATTTGTATAATTGTAATGATGCTATAAATAGCTATAATCAAGGAAATGCTCAACGACAAAATGGATGTGATTAAAAGTAACGCTAAAATGACGAAATTGTCCCAGAATTTAAAGGAAAATAAACATATCCCCGAAAATTAAGTTACAATGGTTTATACTAAAATGGATAAAATTAGTAACTACTTACAATATCAACTTGTGTGAAGATCGTGGATAAACACCCATGTATCTATTTATAGCTATAATCAGCTAAAATTCATATGAAATCCCACTATCTATTTATACTACAACTTGTGGGTTATTCCTTTGGAAAACCCCACTATCTTTTTATAGCCTCAGCTTGAGTGACGTTCCTGTTTATGAATTCTAGTACATGTGTATAGCTACAACCTGTGGAAAACCCCAAGTCCATATTTATAGTATCAAAATTTCCAGCGTCAGTGACGTCACTGTACTGGAAACTAGGGGATAAATGGCAACACTGTTGCAAGTGGCTGACCTGAATACGCGCTACTGTAGGTAGGTAGGTAGAATGTATTTGATAGGGATAAAGGGAGTTTTATAGGGACAAACAGAGACCAATGCACACACACACACACACGCACACCACAGAGGGAAGAACAAAAAACAAACCCAAAATATACTATTCACACAGGGAAGAGGAAAAACCCAACAAATATACTATCCAGACGTTCATACACTAACACACACACACACACACACACACACACACACACAACAGATCGAAGAATAAAAACAAAATTAAAATATAGTATTCATACAAACGTACGCTAACGCATACAAACCCCAAATATACTATCCACACAACGTCGCTAACGCGTACAAACCCCAAATATTCTATCCACACAACGTCGCTAACGCATACAAACCCCAAATATACTATCCACACAACGTCGCTAACGCATACAAACTCAAAATATACTATCCACACGGAAGGGAGGGAAAACAAAACCAAATATACTATCCATACAAACGTACCCGAACGCATACAATTCCCAAATATATTATCCACACACCGTCGCTAACGCGGACAAACCCCAAATATACCATCTACACTCGGGAGGAAGAAGAAAAAAAAACAACCAAATATACGATTTACATAACGTACGCGAATACACACACACAGACACACAGACACACACACACACACACACACACACACACAGGGAAGAGGAAAAAAACAAACCCCAAATATACTATCCACACAGAAGGGAGATAATACTAACCCCAAATATACTATCTACACATGGAAGAGGAAGAATACAAATCCCATATCTACTATCCACACGGAGGTGAGATGTAAAAAAAATAAACCCCATATCTACATTCTACGCAGAGGGAAGAAGAAATAAATAACCCAATATACGCTATCCTCAAAGAGGGAAGAGGAAAAAAGCCATAATATACTAACCACACAGAGGGAAGAAGAAAAGCATTATACACTATCCACACGGAGTGAAGAAATAACCCTTTATATATGCTGTCAACATAGAATGAAGAAAATAACCCATTATATTCCATTAACACAGAGTGAAGAAGAAAAAGTCTTTTGAAAGCATCTAAACCCTCATCTGCAATGACCAACTCTGCCAAGCACCTACACCCCACCCCACCCCCAACACGACAAAACCCATTTAACCCGTTATTTTATGGCATCAGTGTGTGATTTAGGAAACATCAAGACACAAAATGATGGATGAATAGACTGACTATTGTTTACCGACTTGCATGCCTAAAGAGCGTGCGTGAAGGAAAACATCCTTTCATTTCAATTCTAACTAAAACATGTTCCAGAGGGATAGAGATAGGTGAAAGAGCACAATTTCATAAAGTGTGAGTAAAAAACAAAAAAAAGTCATCCTTATTATAGAATGTCAAGACAAAGAGACACTTACGTTTTCTTTCTGGTCTATTCTCTTTTAGAAGGTAGTGTGAAATTTCACATCAGGGCCAACGCATCGGCTCACATTGTCAATTTTTCCATTTCCATGTCTTTACTGGCACAAGTTCTTCATCATTTTCAATTTCTTTTTCTTCTGAATCCCTCTTCTCTGTTTCGTTTTGTTTCTGTTTCTTCTCTTTACTCGTAGGGCACTCTGAATCCCAGTGTCCTTTCTCCCGACAGCGATATTAGGCATATTGACTTTTGTCTCTCTTTCTTAGACGAAGCAGGTATTCTGGAGACAAATACCCATTTACCTTTGCAGATATAGCAAACTTCATCAGCACTTACACACTTTCGTATGACTCTCATCAAATCAACGACCAAAAGAGTAAGTTTTGTTGCCACTTTCGCCTGTGAATAATGCTTTCGTATGACTTTTAGCAAATATTTGACCAGCAGGTCGATCTGTGCTGACTCTTCCATCTTCTTGATCGTTTGAGAGTGGAATGAATACTCTGACGCTAAGACACTCTCCCTATGTACAGGGACCTGCTGCGTATGAAGCCTAGTCAAATGTAATTTTGCAATAAGATTAAACGATTTCATTGATAAAGTAAAAGGCAATGACGTGCCGTGTCGCCTCACACAAGAGCTGAAGTGTTAGCTCAAATCCGTGTCAGCGATTTCGAAGACGACATAACTGAGCTTTCATCAATGTTCTCCACATATGCCACAAAACCACGAGTCCTGCTTCACGCCAAAAGAAATTTTGTTCAGTCCGTAAAATATAGTATCACATCTGAGAAACGCAAAAACGAACTTCCAGAAAACTGAGAACGACGACTTACACCTACAACGTAAATGTATGAGTTCAAGTAGTGCGTAAAACTTAGTCAAATTAAATTTTTATAGTCAAGACGAAACGATCTCTTTTCGAACAAGAAAGCAGACACCAAGCGACAATGGCAATCCGTGTTACACAACACTTTTAAAAACGTATATTATCAGAGGTTTGTTCTAGCGATCTGCACGGTTAAATTAAATGTTGATGTATTTTGCAATAAGACGGACACAATTTCCATGGGATCGCCCATGGTACGATTGTTCGTGCATTAGTTTAATTTTTTAAAATATTTTTTTATATAAATCGCCTATAGGATAGACTCAGTAAAGCATGGCCATTCTCGTCACTGTCTGAATAGCTACTCAAGTCAATTCGAAGCGAACGCGGTAAGAAAATAAGTATAGCCAATGAAATGGCTTACAATGGGTGATGCATTGTTTTGTTCTAGGACTGTGTGGCATAATAATCCCTATGTTCTTGCGTTATTACCATTACAGTGCAGACAGACTGAAATGTGAACTTACAAGCCCTGTTTGTGTGTGTTGTACTATTTCTTCTTACCACATCAAAATACTGAGCGTCACAGTATTGGTTCGCGTTTTCAAGCTGACCATTTTTTTATATCTCACTTAAACATTTTAACATAAACACTCACACTCACATCGGTAGAGTCAGAACAGACGTGTTACAGTATTGAGGGGCATGTTATCTTTTTTTTTTCAAACTAATAAATTTGGGGTTTGTATGAAGTAAAGAACCGAAAGTACAGTGAAACTCAAGGATGATGACCCACTCTGTCTGTCTACTGATGCGTGTATTTACTTAAGAAGAAATATGACCTCTAAAATACAAAGAGATACGGCAAGCATGATCAGATTAAACACAACGATGTTTTCCTTCACGCCCGTGTAATTTAGAGTTTCAATCGTCTTTGAAGACAAACTTGGTCTCCTTTTGTAGGGCTTGAAATAATAAAAAACCTGAAAAAAACTTAAGCACTTTGCTATAGATAATTTCATCAACAGACTAAACAACATAAATACCGTTACAACGGACTGAACGAAATTTCTTTTGGCGTGAAGCAGGACTCGTGGTTTTGTGGCATATGTGGAGAACATTGATGAAAGCTCAGTTATGTCGTCTTCGAAATCGCTGATTTGAGCTAACACTTCAGCTCTTGTGTGAGGCGACACGGCACGTCATTGCCTTTTACTTTATCAATGAAATAGATTCGTCTTATTGCAAAATTACATTTAACTAGGCTTCATACGCAGCAGGTCCCTGTACATAGGGAGAGTGTCTTAGCGTCAGAGTATTCATTCCACTCTCAAACGATCAAGAAGATGGAAGAGTCAGCACAGATCGACCTGCTGGTCAAATATTTGCTAAAAGTCATACGAAAGCATAATTCACAGGCGAAAGTGGCAACAAAACTTACTCTTTTGGTCGTTGATTTGATGAGAGTCATACGAAAGTGTGCAAGTGCTGATGAAGTTTGCTATATCTGCAAAGGTAAATGGGTATTTGTCTCCAGAATACCTGCTTCGTCTAAGAAAGAGAGACAAAAGTCAATATGCCTAATATCGCTGTCGGGAGAAAGGACACTGGGATTCAGAGTGCCCTACGAGTAAAGAGAAGAAACAGAAACAAAACGAAACAGAGAAGAGGGATTCAGAAGAAAAAGAAATTGAAAATGATGAAGAACTTGTGCCAGTAAAGACATGGAAATGGAAAAATTGACAATGTGAGCCGATGCGTTGGCCCTGATGTGAAATTTCACACTACCTTCTAAAAGAGAATAGACCAGAAAGAAAACGTAAGTGTCTCTTTGTCTTGACATTCTATAATAAGGATGACTTTTTTTTTGTTTTTTACTCACACTTTATGAAATTGTGCTCTTTCACCTATCTCTATCCCTCTGGAACATGTTTTAGTTAGAATTGAAATGAAAGGATGTTTTCCTTCACGCACGCTCTTTAGGCATGCAAGTCGGTAAACAATAGTCAGTCTATTCATCCATCATTTTGTGTCTTGATGTTTCCTAAATCACACACTGATGCCATAAAAAAACGGGTTAAATGGGTTTTGTCGTGTTGGGGGTGGGGTGGGGTGTAGGTGCTTGGCAGAGTTGGTCATTGCAGGTGAGGGTTTAGATGCTTTCAAAAACTTTTTCTTCTTCACTCTGTGTTAATGGAATATAATGGGTTATTTTCTTCATTCTATGTTGATAGTATATATAAAGGGTTATTTCTTCACTCCGTGTGGATAGTGTATAATGCTTTTCTTCTTCCCTCTGTGTGGTTAGTATATTATGGCTTTTCTCCTCTTCCCTCTTTGAGGATAGCGTATATTGGGTTATTTATTTCTTCTTCCCTCTGCGTAGATTGTAGATATGGGGTTTATTTTTTTTACATCTCACCTCCGTGTAGATAGTAGGTATGGGATTTGTATTCTTCCTCTTCCATGTGTAGATAGTATATTTGGGGTTAGTATTATCTCCCTTCTGTGTGGATAGTATATTTGGGGTTTGTTTTTTTCCTCTTCCCTGTGTGTGTGTGTGGGTGTGTGTGTGTATTCGCGTACGTTATGTAAATCGTATATTTGGTTGTTTTTTTTCTTCTTCCTCCCGAGTGTATATGGTATATTTGGGGTTTGTCCGCGTTAGCGACGTTGTGTGGATCATATATTTGGGAATTGTATGCGTTCGGGTACGTTTGTATGAATAGTATATTTGGTTTTGTTTTCCCTCCCTTCCGTGTGGATAGTATATTTTGAGTTTGTATGCGTTAGCGACGTTGTGTGGATAGTGTATTTGGGGTTTGTATGCGTTCGCGTACGTTTGTGTGGATAGTATATTTGGGGTTTGTATGCGTTAGCGACGTTGTGTGGATAGAATATTTGGGGTTTGTACGCGTTAGCGACGTTGTGTGGATAGTATATTTGGGGTTTGTATGCGTTCGCGTACGTTTGTGTGGATAGTATATTTGGGGTTTGTATGCGTTAGCGACTTTGTGTGGATAGAATATTTGGGGTTTGTATGCGTTAGCGTACGTTTGCATGGATACTATATTTTAATTTTGGTTTTATTCTTCGATCTGTTGTGTGTGTGTGTGTGTGTGTGTGTGTGTAAGAAAGTCTGGATAGTATATTTGTTGGGTTTTTCCTCTTCCCTGTGTGAATAGTATATTTTGGGTTTGTTTTTTGTTCTTCCCTCTGTGGTGTGCGTGTGTGTGTGTGTGTGTGTGTGTGTGTGTGTATTGGTCTCTAATTGTCCCTATAAAACTCCCTTTATCCCTATCAAATGCATTCTACCTACCTACCTACAGTAGCGCGTATTCAGGTCAGCCACTTGCAACAGTGTTGCCATTTATCCCCTAGTTTCCAGTACAGTGACGTCACTGACGCTGGAAATTTTGATACTATAAATATGGACTTGGGGTTTTCCACAGGTTGTAGCTATACATATGTACTAGAGTTCATAAACAGGAACGTCACTCAAGCTGAGGCTATAAAAAGATAGTGGGGTTTTCCAAAGGAATAACCCACAAGTTGTAGTATAAATAGATAGTGGGATTTCATATGAATTTTAGCTGATTATAGCTATAAATAGATACATGGGTGTTTATCCACGATCTTCACACAAGTTGATATTGTAAGTAGTTACTAATTTTATCCATTTTAGTATAAACCATTGTAACTTAATTTTCGGGGATATGTTTATTTTCCTTTAAATTCTGGGACAATTTCGTCATTTTAGCGTTACTTTTAATCACATCCATTTTGTCGTTGAGCATTTCCTTGATTATAGCTATTTATAGCATCATTACAATTATGCAAATTTTTTAACACCCCAGCAAGATTTCAGGTCTTGGTAATGCTTTATATATAAATCTCACGCTTGTTCCAGTGTATGTATGTTTCTGTCTCTGTTGTGTTTGACCCTCTACCATCATTGTCCCTAGACAATCCCACCATGTTCAATTCCCCTTGACGCTATACAGACCCACCATGTTCAATTTCCATATGTTAAATTCCCCTAGTCCCTAGACAGACCCACACTCTATTCCCATGTTCAATTCCCCTTGTCCCTAGAGTGACCCAGCAATTTTTCCCATGTTCAATTTCCCTTGACGCTATACAGTCCCACCTTGTTTAAATTCCCTTGACGCTATACAGTCCCACCCTGTTTAAATTCCCTTGACGCTATACAGTCCCATATTCCCATGTTCAATTCCCCTTGACGCTCAACAGTCCCAAAATCTATTTCCCATGTTAATTTCCCTTGTCGCTAAGCAGTCCCAGGGTTTTTCTCCATGTTAAATTTACATAGTCGCTAAACAGTCCCGGGGGTGTCTGTAATGCTAATTCCCATTGTCGCTGAATCGTCCCTATTCACTACTAACGCCATAATTACAGTGGAAAAAGTCGATTTAGATGTTTGGGACATGAAGCTTTGGTCTTATATGATGCCATCACGTCACAAATATGTTTAAGTGTCGAAAAATTATTTCAAAAGTAAACGTTGATCATGTTAGAACTGTATTTTTCTGCATAGTATTATAAGAGATCAATATACTATTATGAACACTCATATACATCTGTATTTTACATTCGCCGATAAATAATTGAAAAAACCCTATTATCATAAATCAAACACTCGTAACAGCAACTGACTATACTAAATATGGATCTCTACGCTGTTTGTGACAGAATATAAATCTTGTTTTGATTTGAAGGACCTGCGAGTTGGTTTCCATAAACGCAGTCAAATATGTGCATAAAAACTGCTTTAGGTCCTAGAAGTCTAGTGATCTTAATAGATGATCTTGATATATATGCATTTAGTTGTGTATTAATCTGACTTATGGAACATGTCCCAACTTTTGTCAACATAAATCTGTAAGTAGGTTTGCATTTAAGACACTAGATAGGTGTCTGATTACTGACTGCAACTATTTAAATTAATTTAAATAAAGTTATATTTATGTGAAAGGAGTTTTTGAGTAGCGAGTTTTTCTTGCAATCAAGATGAGACATTTATACTTCCTGTTGTCACAATATAGGACACATATATTGATAAACTCACGTGTTGATAGCTCTGCGTTTTAGTCACGTGTAGCTTTCGAAACGGCGTGTTTAGGACATGTAGAACTTCTTCAAAACGAAAAGATAACAAATATTCAGCATGTTATCTTTAAAAAGTTTATCTTTAAAAGTGTTTACCACTAGAATGACTTTGCATTGGAAATGTGTGGGGTGGGGGTGGGGTGGGGGGTTACTTGGATTTGTAACGTAGCTTTAACAATTTTTTTCAGTCATATCGCTACAACGTCTGTAGTGGGGCAGTCCATAGTGATGTCTAACACTGGGGCATCATGCCACAAACATGTAGTCTGCTGTCCCACTCAGTCACATTATTCTGACAACAGATCCTAACACTAACCTCTTAATGCTGGGCGCCTAGCAAGGCAGCTGTAAGTACCATGTTTACAAGTCTTTGGTATGACTCGGCCGGGGTTCAGACCCGCACCTCCCACATCCGAGGCGGACGCTCTAACCACTTCAGGTGTGCCATAGAGTTTCATAGCTTAGCGTAGAAGATGGAAAATATATAGCTCGATATGGGGTGAGGGACATATTTTTGTTCACAACACAATCTAAACAAAAAGTGTATTTAAATATCATGTCATATTAACATGTATATCAGGTACCCACCAACATACACTTTAGAGACCCGATTTACATTTTGTATTAATTTTCATTTGTATCATATGTAGGTGTAAGCTATATGAGTTTTGTGTCCAGAAAACTTCACTCGTCACCGTTAAGAGAACCTGTATTCGGCCATTATAAAATTATGCATAAATGCTCTACTTTGACAACAATAGAAAACTGATAAAGCAATAATTGTACAAAATGTCAGTCTGCTATATAAAATGATGGTGTTGCTGAAAAGGTTACTCTCTTTGTTTACATTTTGCATCCTACAGATTACATGTATATAACTGTCTTTTATTCGTATTCCTTCACCAGATTGGCAATATAACTCTAATTAAAACATTTTTTTTTATTTGTTTGTTGACAATTTTCACGTTTTGCAAAACAGGTTTATGGAAATTATTCGTGTTTGGGTAACAAGGAGTATAATATCAAAACAAAGATGACACACATTTTCCAGCACAAATTCAATGCTATGGGGTATATGTGTTTCACACACTTAATGCAAAAATATACTTTTTTTAACGGCTGGTGCCATGAATAAAGCGGTCAGATGAATAACACCTTATAGCTACATTTCGAGGAGAGAGAATTCAACCTGCAGTTCAGCATCTATATGTTTGTCTGTTTCACCCTGCTCTTTAGTTAGCACCAAATATACATGTCTTTCATTCATGTCAGAAGTAAAAGTGTATAAATATACAATTATTTAAGTAAAGAAAGTTAGACAATAAAGAATCAAAGAAAATCTGAAAAAGCTGATGTGCAGTTTGTTGGAAATCATGGTTATTCCAACTACTATATCCACTAACTTCCACTGCAAGCCTCTTGAAGCCGGTGGTTTAGTATTAAGCAGCTTAGCAAGATATAAATATCTGAGATCCTCTTTTTTATCAATATATAATCATTAAGAGTTCCTGCTTCTCGGCCTGTTACTTTTCGTGAAGGTTTCCACATTTTTTGATGCAAATTTGCATTGACTGCAATGCACAGCA
>JAPYKE020000256.1:0-47500 GCA_028554795.2 Sinohyriopsis cumingii
TATGCAAAGGATCCCCTCACTGGCAATGTCATTGTACAGGTGAGAATCAATATGCAAAGGATCCCCTCACTAGCAATGTCATTGTATAGGTAAGAATCAATATGTAAAGGATCCCCTCACTGGCAATGTCATTGTACAGGTAAGAATCAATATGTAAAGGATCCCCTCACTGGCAATGTCATTGTACAGGTAAGAAATATCTTAAAGATGTACTTTTACAATGCAAATACATTTATACAAAAGATCATAGGATATGCAAAGTGGATTGAATATTCCACTTTTCATTCATTTCAAGCTTTCATTTTGATATAAAAGAAGTTAAATATGATGAAAATAACAGATTTTTTTTACTGTAATATACCTTTGCTCAGAGAAGTATATATTCTTTATACATGAAAATCCAAATGAAACTCTGAGGAAAACCAAACCAAGGACCCCAACCAATGACCCAAACCAAGGACCCCAACTTCATCACACTAATGTCAGTAACATTCACATATTGGAATTCTTGAATATCAAAACTGAATGTCCATCCCAGGATCAGATGGACTTAGGGACTCTTTAGGGACTTATGTTTCACAGGTCAAAGTGGACCCATTTCTGCAAATAATTGTGGATACAACTGGTACTATATTATGTTTTAGCTACCACACTTTAGCTACCACATGGAGATAAACTTAGGGAGCCTTATAATACTTGTTGTATCCACCATAGTTCTAATGAATGAATATTCTGTTATGTATAAATGTAAAGGTGTCAGTTAATTTTAAATTTCCACTGCAGCATGCTCTTCTAAGGTCCATAGCTCAGGAACCAAACAACATATTCAGATGTGATTTGGTGTTTAACTTGTCTCACTGGTTCATAGGTGCCTTTTAAGGGTTTTCTCTTGTCAACTCCATTTTGGATTTAGTTATAGCCCTTGACAATCGACTTCCTATCTTTATATGAGTTATAGCCCTTGAAAGTTGACTTCCTATCTTCATATGAGTTATAGCCCTTGACAATTGACTACCTATCTTCATAGGAGTTATAGCCCTTGACAATTGACTTCCTATTTTCATATGAGTTATAGCCCTTGACAATTGACTTCCTATCTTCATATGAGTTATAGCCCTTGACAATTGACTTCCTATCTTCATATGAGTTATAGCCCTTGAAACTTAGACAAGTTGTGATTTGGGAACCAAAACCTGGATGATGGAAAATCAGGTGCCATAACTCATTTAAATGATATCATAGAATGTTGGGAGTCAAATTTTTTTCAGGTCTTACTTGTCCAAAGCTAGATGCCTAATTTGGTTCAAATCCAACAAAATTTGGTATATACTCACCTATAAGCTGAGTCCAACTGTAAACAACAAAGGATCCTGATCTGCAATAGCATAATGCACCTACAGATCAAGATCTATGTTGTTTATTCTCCCTATTACTCCTAACAAGCTGCACAACACACCCAGATCTACTCACCCATAATGCACCAGCAGATCTGCATCTGTGCAGTATGTAGTTGAACTCATTTTATAAGCAATAATATTTGGTATGTGTTCATCTGTGCAAAATGTTTATTGTAGTCTCATTAACAGCCTGAATAAAAGGCAATTCATTCATGTAACAATGGCCAATCAAGACAAAGACTAATTGACACATGATTGATGATTTGGCATGTTATTGATTATTTATGTCTCTTATTATTTGTGATATTCAGGCATGGTATCCCAATCATACAGTACTGGAGCCTTTGTACCTGTATTATATTTTTCTTGTAACAAGTGCACCTAACAGTAATCTTTGTTATTGAATTTGTCCTTTTTTGGTACACTCTGCAGCAGATTTGAACTGGCTGGTTGGAAAAGAAATAGTATCATTCACTCAGTAGGACAAAACTTAAATACAATGCTATCATAGCAGCAATTAAAGGACACCTTGTAGCAAAGAAGGACTAAATTTTCCAGTCCATGATTCACCTTGTAGCAAAGAAGGACTAAATTTTCCAGTCCATGATTCACCTTGTAGCAAAGAAGGACTAAATTTTCCAGTCCATGATTCACCTTGTAGCAAAGAAGGACTAAATTTTCCAGTCCATGATTCACCTTGTAGCAAAGAAGGACTAAATTTTCCAGTCCATGATTCACCTTGTAGCAAAGAAGGACTAAATTTTCCAGTCCATGATTCACCTTATTTTGTTGACAATGAAAGCTAAACATGATCTAACAATTTGCTTAGCAAAGGCTATCTGATCTAGTTCATTGAAAGTTACAAGAACACATTGCTGTCAAAATAATTTTAAATAATAATACTTTCAGTTAAGGTAAACAGATCAATGCTTTTCTCAAATTTTAAAAGGATATCGACCTCAAGCTAGAACACCATCTCAGATTTGGTGCCCACATCTGATGAAAAGGGTTAATATTGTTTGATTTTGTTTTCTTTCTTTGTTCATTTTAAAAATATCTTGTATTTTCTTTCTTTGTTTCTTTCTTTATTTACATAGAAAAGCTTACACCATTTTAATTTATATAAACCATTAAGGCATCTATTCAGTTTGTTACAACCATGTATCCATTACTGGATTACAGCATTCTACATCACCATGTATCCATTATTGGATTACAGCATTCTACATTACCATGTATCCATTATTGGATTACAGCATTCTACATCACCATGTATCCATTATTGGATTACAGCATTCTACATTACCATGTATCCATTATTGGATTACAGCATTCTACATCACCATGTATCCATTATTGGATTACAGCATTCTACATTACCATGTATCCATTATTGGATTACAGCATTCTACATTACCATGTATCCATTATTGGATTATAGCATTCTACATCACCATGTATCCATTATTGGATTACAGCATTCTACATCACCATGTATCCATTATTGGATTACAGCATTCTACATCACCATGTATCCATTACTGGATTACAGCATTCTACATCACCATGTATCCATTTTGGATTACAGCATTCTACATCACCATGTATCCATTATTGGATTACAGCATTCTACATCACCATGTATCCATTTTGGATTACAGCATTCTACATCACCATGTATCCATTTTGGATTACAGCATTCTACATCACCATGTATCCATTATTGGATTACAGCATTCTACATCACCATGTATCCATTATTGGATTACAGCATTCTACATCACCATGTATCAGCATTCTACATCAACATGTGTCCATTATTGGATTACAGCATTCTACATCACCATGTATCCATTATTGGATTACAGCATTCTACATTACCATGTATCCATTATTGGATTACAGCATTCTACATCACCATGTATCCATTATTGGATTACAGCATTCTACATTACCATGTATCCATTTTTGGATTACAGCATTCTACATCACCATGTATCCATTATTGGATTAATGCATTCTACATCACCATGTATCCATTATTGGATTACAGCATTCTACATTACCATGTATCCATTTTTGGATTACAGCATTCTACATCACCATGTATCCATTATTGGATTACAGCATTCTACATTACCATGTATCCATTATTGGATTACAGCATTCTACATCACCATGTATCCATTATTGGATTACAGCATTCTACATCACCATGTATCCATTATTGGATTACAGCATTCTACATTACCATGTATCCATTTTTGGATTACAGCATTCTACATCACCATGTATCCATTATTGGATTACAGCATTCTACATTACCATGTATCCATTATTGGATTACAGCATTCTACATTACCATGTATCCATTATTGGATTACAGCATTCTACATTACCATGTATCCATTATTGGATTACAGCATTCTAAATTACCATGTATCCATTATTGGATTACAACATTCTACATCACCATGCTTACTTGCTTATAAGTTAAGTCCAACTGTATAAACTGCACAGACCCAGATCTACCTCCGTAAAATGCACCAGTAGATCAGTGTTTGTGCAGGTTGTTAGGAGTAATCAGTAAAAGAAACACCCTGAACTGGCAGTGCATTATGCAGTGGCAGATCAAGGTTTTTGTTCTTGCAGGTGGACTCAGTTTATAAGCAAGTATATGTGTTACATTAAAACAAAATCTTGAAGATATGGTGCTCTATGGAAAGACTCCTTTCCCCTGCCCCCCGGGACCACTACCCCTCAATGGTTGTACCAAGTTTTTGTTTTCTGACCATGGGCATGATCTTTGTTTGATTTCTGACAGTGGACATGATCTTTGTTTGATTTCTAACAGTGGACATGCTCTTTGTTTGATTTCTGACAGTGGACATGATCTTCATTTTATTTCTGACAGTGGACATGATCTTTGATTTATTTCTGAAAGTGGACATGATTTTTGTTTGGTTTCTGACAGTGGACATGATCTTTGCTTGATTTCTGACCAAAGTTTGTATCTTGCGACTTTATATCAATGATGCCTGCAATATATTTTAATTCTAGCATTCCACAGCATCATTTGCAGCAGTTATGACCTCTGATTTCCTGTTGCCAGGACTTTGGTTTCTGCAGCATAACTTAAGTAATCTTTGTTGGATTTCAACCAGATTTGGCATATAGCTTTAAAATGATGAGACCCAGCATTTCACATCATTTACAGGAACATTCGCTTCTAATTGCCCAGTCTCCTAACCATTGTATCCACATCATTGCTTAACAAAGCCTTGTTAGATTTCAACCAAATATGGCACACAGCATTACATTGATGAGACTTTAAATGGATTTAATTTAAAGTGTTTCACATTATCTTCTGAAGAAGAGTTATGGCCCCTAGTTGTTCATCATCCTAACTTTACTTAGTGCAGCATAACTGTACTAAGGGAGTTTTATGTATATTTAATTTGTATTATTTATTAGTTTTTCTCCTTAGTTGTATGTTGTGTATGATTGTAATTTGGACTTGAACTTGTCCTAAATCAAGTTCATTGTGCACCTGACCAGTAACTTTTATTTTGGTAAACAAATAATGCATATCTAATATTTCTGAAGAAATGTGGGTTAAATATTAGGATCAATATCAATAGAAGTAAATATTTATTTGAGTCTGGGTCTAGGACATTGGTATTCCCCATAAAAATACCTAGCCTACTTAATGTTTACCACATCCTTATTATAATTTCAGTAACATATATTATCTTATTTACTAACTCAGAATCTTCTAGAATAGAAAATTCCATTAAGTCATAGTGTTTCCAGAAAAAGCTAATTGTGACCTTTTAAGTAGAGGGCTTTACAATATTGTGTACCTGAGAAATTAGTAATTCCTGCAATAACATCTGAAACAGAATCAGTCTTACTGTTGTGTTCAGTATTTGATTTGGATTTATTTATTTAATCAAATTATTCTTCACTGAAAACACAAAGTGCTATAAAATAATATTCTGGACAGAAACATTAGTTTGTAATTGTAGTGAATTCAAACAACTACATCTTGGATTATGTTATTGTGATTAATTGGAAAACTGTTAGTACATAGTACATCATCATACTTTAGGGTTCAAGACATCAAGCACATTGATGCCTTCAGTGCTGGATCTAAATTTGAACACCACTGGAATTTAATTTGAACTTTAGTCATTAGGACTGGTGATACAACTTTTTGGACTATTTGGGATTTAATCCACAATAGTGTAAGTTCTTTTCAAATTTTCACTTTGTATTCTTGGGGAATAAATTATTTGAATACTTTTTATTCTAGGGAATAAATTATTTGAACACTTTTTATTCTATGGGAATAAATTATTTGAACACTTTGATTATAGGAGAATAAATTATTTGAACATTCTGGAGGACTAAAGCATCTGCCTCAGATGCAGGAGATTGTGGGTTTGAACCCTGGCAAAGTCATACCAAACACTTATAAAATGTACTAACAGCTGTCCACTAAGCACTCAGCATTAAGAGGTTAGTGTTAAGATTAGTCAACCTGGTGACAGGATAATGTGACTGGGTTGGACATGATGCTACATGGCAGCAGCATGATGCCCCAGTGCTATACATCACTATAAACTGTCACACTGCAGATGTTGTAGCAATATGACTGAAAACTTGTTAAAGCTATGTTAAAATCCAAATCAGACACACACACACATGCATGCGCACACACACACACACACACACACACACACACACACACACACACACACACACACACACACACACACACACACACACACACACACACACACACACACACACACACACACACACACACACACACACACACACACACACACACACACACACACATGCACGCATGCATGCATGCACACATGCATGCATGCATGCACGCACACACAAACACACACACACACACACACACACACACACACATTATTTATTGAATTTTATACAACTTGTTGGATTTTGCTCTTTTCTATTATTTAGGTTAAGAACACAGAGGCATTTTAGGTTGGCTGGTATTCAAACAAAACAATGATAATAATAATAATAATAATAATAATAATAATAATAATAACAATAGCAACAATAATGATGATTTGATTTAAACACAGTTAGCTGAAAAATTAATCTAGCTTGAGGTCCTCATACAAGGAACATAGATACAAACTGCTACATAAACATATACATATGGATCCATGTATAGATCAGCATGCATATAGAAGAACATATTGACATTCCCCACATAGACACTCATTCGTAAAGATGAAACCACATAGTCCATATACATGCAATAATGACAAATAGATGGTAGTGTATTTAATGATGCCCAAGGCATTCATGAACACAAATACATTTGTTTTCATTCTCACTTTAACAACATCTCTGAAGCCACCATATATAGTGAGTCTGGAGGAAAGAAACATAGTGAATGTTTTTAATCTCTAATAGAATGCTATTCTAGAGCAAAGTTCCCAAGTATGGGAAACTTCTTTTAAATAATTGTTTATTGGGGTTGGGAAATTTCTACTGTTTTATTGGTATAGATCTCATGCGGGGAGTGGTACCAGGTAGCCTATACTGGAACAGTGATTGTAAATGGATATCTTGTACATTAACTTAGCTTTTTCTCAAATGGTGGATTTAATAGGCAATATATTTAACTTATCAGCCAAGTTTTCTGTTTGGTCTGATATAAGCCTGTCAATACTTTTTTGTGAAGATTTGTTGTCTTTGCTATATCTTTTTTCATTTGAATTGCCCTATCCTGTATTATAGTAATCTAAATAGGGTTGTATCATTTGAATTACCCCATACTGTATTATAGTAATCTAAATAGGGTTGTATCATTTGAATTACCCCATCCTGTATTATAGTACTCTAAATAGGGTTGTATCATTTGAATTACCCAATCCTGTATTATAGTACTCTAAATAGGGTTGTATCATTTGAATTACCCCATCCTGTATTATAGTAATTGAAATAGAGTTGTTTTATTTTAATTTCTCCGTACTGTGTTATAGCAATTTAAATAGGGTTGTATCATTTGAATTACCATATACTGCATTATAACATTCTAAATTGGTTTGTATCATCTGAATTACCTTATGCTGTTTAAAAGCAATTTAAATAGGGTTGTATCATTTGAATTACCCTGTACTGCATTATTGCAAAATAAATAGGGTTGTATTATTTGAATTACCCTATACTGCATTATAGCAATATAAACAGGATTATATTATTTGAATTACCATATACTGCTGTGGGGGCGGGATGGTTGGTGTTGGCTGGGGTTGATTGGTGGATTGTACCTTCTTACAAGGTGTCCGCTTTATTTGGTCATCGTTATCTAGAGGGTGATTGCCCTCAATGTTTTGGCAAAGATTGAATAAATATTAATATAAAGTGTGAAACTCATTGATGGAATAAATAGAGATCTGAGCAGATGTATAGAACAGAATGACACGAGCCCCCGTACATGAAATACAACAATTTAATCAATTACATAAACAATTGTGATAATACGTTACATTAGAAAGACACACTTCTCTTTTGAAATAAATCATTTGTTGAATTTCAAACACAGATGTACTTAGAAATAGATGATCTGTTTTAAAGATAGAATTGGTTCATCATAGAATCGAGTGAACAATCAAAGTCATTGCCTTGTACAACATCATAACCTGCTTATTTCCAGTTCACTCCAACTTCACTGTGGCTGTTCTTCTGGGTCCTTTCACATTTTTCTTCTCCAAACTCTCTATTGTCTCGCCTCATTTGGCACTCAAACTTTGTGTGGGTAGGTGGACATGTAAGTACGTATATACATAGATACCTGGATAAGTAGGTAGGTGGATACATCAGTGGAACTATTTCCCCTTGTGCTTTCAAGCTTTGCTCGCTTCTACCACCAGAATTATGTCTGTTGACTTTCCAGACATCTGGTCCCTCGGATAAATGTTTTATGAGTGTGTGTGTGATTAGGACTTTTTAACGTAGCTTCAACAATTTTTCAGTCATATTGCTGCGATGTCTGCATAGTGTCAGTTTGTAGTGATGTCTAGCACTGGGGCATCATTATCCCATACTGTTTTGTAGCAATCTACATAGGGTTGTAACATTGAATTATCCCATACTGTTTTGTAGCAATCTACATAGGGTTGTATCATTTAATTATCCCATACTGTTTTGTAGCAATCTACATAGGGTTGTATCATTGAATTATCCCATACTGTATTATAGTAAGATAAACAGGGCTGTATGTAACTGTTATAAAATAGTTTCTAGTGCCTTTCTGGGAGAAAATGTCTTATCCTATTGAGAAGCCATAAACTTTAATTAACTTTCAGTCCATGATAGTTTATTATCTGCAAAAACACCACATACTCTATCATAACATACCATTGGCAAATTTATGACCTTCATGCAAATTTATATCCTTCTATAGTAGCCATAATTTATTGCTATCAAGATTGGTGTTTTTTTTCTGTGTTGAGGTAAGTAATAGTTTAGTGTTACCAGTATTAACTACCATGTCATTGCTTGTGCATAAATTGTCAAGTTTGTTTAGGGCATTGTCTAAAGAAAAATTTCCAATTCATGATTTGTGTTTTGGATGTCTGATAATGTTGTGTCAGTTGCATATATGTCTGTCCATGAAATTGATTCCCCTCCACCCTACCTCCATCAAAAAATGTTGTGGGTCATTAATAAATTATATAAATAGTGATGGACCTAGAATTGAACCTTGTAGGACCCCATATCTAATTGTTCCTTGTTCAGACAGAACATCATTTATATAAACTTTTTATTTTCTCTCAGTTAAATGTAAAGTAAGCCATTTAGTTAAGCTGTTATCACATTGGTAAGCTGTTATCACACTGGTAAATGTTTAAATGTTCAGTGTGCTAAAAGGATTTCACAATCCACCATGTTAAAAACTTTCCTGAAATCTGTAAGTACAGTTCCTATGATTTTACCTTGATCAAGTGCTTGAAGCCATTTATTGATTAGGGAGATCAAAGCTGTCTAATGCCTGATTGGTTTGGATATAACAGTGATAATATTGAAATTGGTCTGTAATAATCTACATCATCATTAAAACATGATTTGTGAATGGTCGGTATTTTTGCAGTTTCCATATTTTGGGGACAGATGAGGTTGCAATTCTTAAATTGATTATGACTGTTATGCTTCTGATAAAGCTAAAGCAGATAATTTTTGCAAGTTATTGGCCAATCCGATCAAGTTCTTTAACTTTCTTAGTATCAAATTCTGTGAGACATATTTAAACAGAGTTCTTGGATGCTGATGGGATAGAGAAACATACCTCCCTAGGACTTTTTCTGCTGCAGAAATTTTCATTTCATCAAAGTTGCTTTTCATCACTGATTCTTTTAAGGTTGTGGTAATGTTGGTGAAAAAAATAATTGAAAACATTTGCAATATCAATGTCATCAGTAATAGTGGTGTTATGTAACAGAAACGAGTGAATTATTTTGGTCTGATTTTTCTGTTTCCCCCAGTGAGTTTATTGAAAACTTTCAAGATAGAAGATTGGTTGCTCTTTCTGTTTACAAGTATTGAATGATAATAAGTTTTTTGTTTTAGCTTTCTTAATCATACGTTTTATTGTACATGATTACCCATGGCCTAGAATTGGTCTTGTGTTTCCATGGTATCTTAGATATTAGTTCTAAGCCAATTAGGTTTCATTTCATAATTTACCCAATGTACTTTCACTGATGCATGTTTAGAGACTGCATCTATAAAATGTCTGACTTAGCATCAAAGCTTCATATACATTACTAAATTTTGGATTATATTCCATGGAGCTTTATTTAGGTCATCACAAATTGCTCTTCATTGCAAAGTTATAGTTTTGTGTGTATTGGTCCTATTTGTCAGGTATTTTACCTTTCTTGTGACAAAAGTAGGGTAGTGGTCACTGACACCAATATTCATTACTATAACATTTGCTGGTTGTCTGGTAAGTTGGTATAAATGTGGCCAATTAGACTGACTAATATTTCTGTAGGTTCATTTACCAGCTGGATAAGGCCAATGATTCAGCAAATTCCACCCTCTTGTTCCTTATCTGAGTATTGAGTTTGTCTGTATTTACATTATCATCAGGTACCTTTATTTTGATGAAACGTTAAATGAGTTGAATTTCCAAAATCATCATTTCAAGGAGTTATGGCCCCTGAATGTCTGTCTTCTTCAAGCTTTGGCTTTGCAACTGAAGTTCTTCTGCTTAAGGTCATGCTAAGATATTTATAGACAGCATTGCCCATTGCTAAGTAACCAGTGTTAATAGTCAGCATTGCCCATTGCTATGTACCCAATGTTAATAGCTGCATTGCCAATTGCTATGTACCCAGTGTTAATAGCTGCATTGCCCATTGCTATGTACCCAATGTTAATAGTCAACAATGCCCATTACTATGTACCCAATGTTAATAGTCAACAATGCCCATTGCTATGTACCCAATGTTAATAGTCAACAATGCCCATTGCTATGTACCCAGTGTTAATAGCTGCATTGCCCATTGTTATGTACCCAATATTAATAGTCAGCATTGCCAATTGCTATGTACCCAATGTTAATAGTCAACAATGCCCATTGCTATGTACCCAGTGTTAAGGTATAGGAATGACCATTCCAAGTCAGAGGCCTACCCAAGACCCAAGGACCCATTTATTCATCTAGAAAGATAATAGGAATGACCCTTCCAAACAACAGGCCTATGTAAATTTCAGTAAACAACAACAAACATTCCCTCCCCCCCAATGAAATGGATCAACAACCCTGGGCTAGCAAAGAGGAGTAATGTTCTATAGTTACATGTACGTTTTATAATTCATTATGTAATTACACGTATATTTATAGTTCATTATGTAGGTACATTTATATTTATAGTTTATTCTGTAGTTACATGCATGTTTGTAATTCAAAGCATAACTAAAATAGATTAATTATTTTACCTTTTATGCTCTAAGAAAGGTTGTTGTTTCTGAACAATTCAAATGACATTAAAATTGTCTCTTTAATGTTAATAAGAATTAAATGCATGCTTTGTTTTTTCTTCCATTATTTACTATAAAATTCATAATTCATACTAGAAAGTCTAGTTTAAATTTTGTTATGTTAATTTTATAAGTATTTTGTTTTTTATTGTTCTCCTTTCAGCTGTTATACTATAACACAAATCCAGGCATTGGGTACAGCTTCCAGCTCCCACCCAGTGTGCCAGAATCTGCCATTGAACAGATTGTGCCAAAAATAGAGGAACATCATCGAAGAAGGCACCATCATGGTGACTTACACCAGCAACAACACTCATCTTCTTCTGGGATAAGTTCTGCTGAAAGAAGAGAAATAGATGCCCTAAAACAAGGTGACACATATGGGAGCCAAAGAGAAAGGTACGGCGTTGATTCGTCTGTAGATACAAGTAATGGAACGTCTTCATTGAGCTCTACAAAGACTCATCCTTTAAACCGCATAAGTGGTCAAGTACACTATGCTCCACAACCTCGTTATCTCAATCCATACAATCAACAATACTCTCGTTACCAGGCATTGACAGATCGGACTTATTCACGTGGTATTAATGAGGACTTAAATGTATTGGAAAGGCCGACTCATGTATCTGGTCAACGAAGATTGCCACCAAAAACTGTGGAAATCACAATTCCTAATGCCACATCCGAAACACAGGTCAATACACTGGATCGATACCAGTGGATTACAAGTGGATTTTCAGACTGTTCACATACATGTGGAGGAGGTGAGCATTTACATAAGAGTGTCTGTCAAGACAGGTGTCTGTCAAGACAGGTTTCATTGCTGCATATTTAATTTGTCATTATGCTCAGGTAAACTTAAATACAACAATTAAATGATAGAGATATTCTCTTGGATAAAAAATCAAATCCAGATAGAAGCCTTTCCCCTTTTATCTGCTAAGCTCCTATGTTCTGACAATTGATATATATATATATTGTTCTAGGGTATACGTCCAATAGATCAATGAGTCATTCATTACATATTAATGCTTCTCAATTGATATTGATATTGATTTGCTTTTCATACATGTTCAATGTCATTATAACCTTTGTCATATTTTGATGAAAATAGAAAAATACAAAATGTATTGTATGTTGTATAATTAACCGTTACAGGAGTACAGCAGACTCTCTTTGCCTGTATATCAGCATCAAATCGTATAGTTGTAACAGATGAGAACTGTGATGAATCCACCAAACCGAAGTTACAACATGTCCTCTGCAATACCGAACCATGTCCTCCTGAGTGAGTAGTCTTTCCTTATTCTTTTGGCACCTACTGTGCTGCCATCCTCACCTATTATACTGCCATCATCACCTATTATAGTGCCACCATCACTTACTATAGTGCCATCATCACCTATTATAGTGCCATCCTCACCTATTATGCCACCATCACTTACTATAGTGCCATCATCACCTATTATAGTGCCATCCTCACCTATTATAGTGCCATCATCACCTATTATACTGCCATCCTCACCTATTATACTGCCATCCTGACCTATTAAAGTGCCATCATCACCTATTATAGTGCCATCATCACCTATTATAGTGTCATTCTCAACTATTATAGTGCTATCATCACCTATTATAGTGCCATCATCACTTATTATACTGGATCCTCACCTATTATAATGCCATCATCACCTATTTTAGTGCCATCGTCACCTATTATAGTGCCATCCTCACCTATTATAGTGCCACCATCACCTATTATAGTGCCATCCTCGCCTATTATAGTGCCATCCTCACCTATTATACTGCCATCATTGCCTATTATAGTGCCATCATCACCTATTATACTGCCATCCTCACCTATTATAGTGCCATCATCACCTATTATAGTGCCTTCTTCACATAGTATAGTGCTATCATCACCTATTCTACTATCATCCTCACCTATTATACTGCCATCCTCACCCATTATACTGCCATCATCAACTATTATAGTGCATTCTTCACATATTATAGTGCTATCATCAATTATTCTACTATCATCCTCACCTACTACCACTAAGTTTTCTAATACTAATTGCCACTCTTTAATTTCTTCATAACACTGCCAGCTTTGATCTTCACCATTCACCAAATAAAATATATAGTCCTTTCAAACCATGTTTGTCCTTCTCGTACAAGGTCCTGTTGTCTGGAAATGCTGTCAGATGATACTTTCTTTGAATCCATTTTATGATTGCTCACAATCTTCACATTTGTTTGAGGCCATGTTACTGCAGACAAATTTGTCAAATCTCTTTGTCCTGCCTGTCTAAATTTGTCCTACAATTGAATTTCAGCATGGTCATGAGTATATGGGAAGTTTTGGTCTTTAATATCGAAGACTTCAGTATACATATAGGCTGCGTACCCCTATAGGGACTTTGGTCTTTAATATCAGAGACTTCAGTATACATATAGGCTGCATACCCCTATAGGGGCTTTGGTCTTAATATCAGAGACTTCATTATACATATAGGCTGCATACCCCTATAGAGACTTTGGTCTTTCATGTTATAGACTTCAGTATACATATAGGCTGCATACCCTTATAGACACTTTGGTCTTTCATGTCATAGACTTCAGTATACATATAGGCTGCATAGCCCTATAGGGACTTTGGTCTTTAATATCAGAGACTTCAGTATACATATAGGCTGCATACCCCTATAGGGACTTTGGTATTTCATGTCATAGACTTCAGTAAACATATAGGCTGCATACCCCTATAGAGACTTTGGTCTTTCATGTCATAGACTTCAGTATACATATAGGCTGCATACCTCTATAGAGACTTTGGTCTTTCATGTCATAGACTTCAGTATACATATAGGTTGCATACCCCTATAGGGACTTTGATCTTTAATATCAGAGGCTTCATTATACATATAGGCTGCATATCCCTATAGGGACTTTGGTATTTCATGTCATAGACTTCAGTATACATATAGGCTGCATACTCCTATAGGGACTTTGGTCTTTAATATCAGAGACTTCAGTATACATGTAGGCTGCATAGCCCTATAGGGACTTTGGTCTTTAATATCAGTGACTTCAGTATACATATAGGCTGCATACCCCTATAGACACTTTGGTCTTTCATGTCATAGACTTCAGTATACATATAGGCTGCATACCCCTATAGAGACTTTGGTCTTTCATGTCATAGACTTCAGTATACATATAGGCTGCATACCCCTATAGGGACTTTGGTCTTTAATATCAGAGACTTCAGTAAACATATAGGCTGCATACCCCTATAGGGACTTTTGTCTTTCATGTCATAGACTTCAGTATACATATAATCTGCATACCCTTATAGGGGATTTGGTCTTTCATATCAGGGATTTCAATATACATATAGGCTCTATGTAAGTAGCTTGTTAACACTTAAACACAACCATCCCAAACTAAAACAATATGTAAGCAGTTAGATAACACTTAAACACAAACATCCCAAACTAAAACATATGTAAGCAGTTAGATAACACTCAAACACACCCATCACTAACTAAAACATATGTAAGCAGTTAGATAACACTCAAACACACCCATCACAAACCAAAATGTATTTGAGCAGCTCATTTACACTCACACACACACATCTCCCAAACCAAACTAAGGATAATATGAAAGAAATCATTACACTGGGTTAGAACAATGCTTGTCTTGAAGTGAAGACAGATATTCAGGTTATAACCATGCAGAAAATGTTTTGCTTCTTAAAGGGAGGTAGAACATTCCTTCTATGACAAATGCCATTAAATCCCATACAAACCTACACATATTTTGACCCTCCCTCTTGGATTTACACATGGGCAGATAATAAAAAAGAAAACCAATAATAAAAGAAAGTAATTAAAAGATGGAAGAAACTTGGTCAACAACTGGCTGAGGGCTATGTCATTCAGACAACTTACTGTACTTACTTATATATTTATTTATTTATGTATTTTATTATTTAGTTAGTTAGTTAGTTTAAGTTACTTAGCAAGTTAGTTAGTTAGTAGAGAGAGAGAGAGAGAGAGAGAGAGAGAGAGAATCTATTCAAGTCCTTATTAAAAGTGTACAGTGGTTCCTCAAAGTCACATTAAATTAGATTTGTCCTTCACAATAAAGCCTCACAGTGATTGCAGTTTGTTTGTGGCATGTACAAAGGAAATATGAATTTAAATTTAATTTCTTTGAACCAAATAACATGTGTCTGGCCATCTTCAAAACTTTTTACCCAGTTTACTAATTTGATTTTACAAGTTATGGCAAAAAAGCTTAAGATTAAAGTGTGTAAGTTTTTTTTATTTTTTATATTGCTTGTAGGACGAAAATTGCACTTCATTTCTGTATGGTACCATTTCTGTATGGTATATAAAATGTGCTGGACCTTACTGAATATTTTAGTTATCCATTTCACAGATATATAGGTGTGTGTGTGTGTGTGTGTGTGTGTTTGTGTGTCTGTATGTGTGTGTGTGCTAAATATGGGGTAACGTTTCAGGCTATAGTGTGCATTTAAGAATTGTTGTATGTAGACAATAGCTTATGTATGTATGTATGATTGTATGTATGTATGTATGTATGTATGTATGTATGTATGTATGTATGTATGTATGTATGTATGTATGTATGTATGTATGTATGTATGTATGTGCATGTATGTATGCATGCATGTATGTATATTTGTATGTATGCATGTATGTGGTAGCATTGTACAGCACATCAGCACAATAGTGGCTAAATAGTGCAATCTAAAGGTCAGGCTAATCATATGTAACAATCACACATTTAGAAAGTTAAACCCTTTTCAAATTAATGTAAACATTAAGTACAACAAGATGAAATATAAACATAAAGATGTTAAAATTCTATAAAATGTATATAAAAAAAAGTTAAAGGTAACAAATGTAAAATTCTTTAAACATAAGATCAGATTTGTTTTATAAAAACATATTCTTCATAGAAATATCAGTTTTAGAAAAGTGAATTTAAGTGGTAATGACAAATGCATGTTTTGTAAGGAGGTAATACGAGATACTTTACACTTATTCCATGACTGTTCAGTTACTGAATACTTTTGGAAATTATGGAACGGATCCAAACTTATGACACAAAGTTTAGAATTTCATGAAAAGATGTCTATATAAGAAATAACAATTTTTATGATCTTTTTAACTTCATAATTTTTTCTGCAAAATATGTTAAATAAAGATCTTATTATGCTTCAAAAATCCCAAATCTTATCTATTATAAAAATTCTGTTTTATATATAGAACTCTGGAAAAATATGTTACCAAAGTGAATAATAAAGTGAATAATAAAGTGGACCCTATTGCCAACTTTTGGTACATGATATTTCTTTAGTTGCTTTATATTTTCATAACTTTCATTCTTTTTTGAACAAAGAAAACACTATTACATTTTTAATTAAAATATATAAGCAAACAAACAAGCAATTTAGTAACACCTTGGGGTTTGTATGCAAGTTTGTTTTTCTGTACAATATTTGTAAATGTATGTATTTCTGTGTGTGCATGAGAGTGTGTGATGTTTAAGTAAGTGATCATACAAAAAGATCAGGATGCCAAACTAGTTAAGATAATGCCCCATACACCAGGTCAGGAGGTGATGTAGGATAGATCAGGATGCCAAACTAGTTAAGATAATGCCCCATACACCAGGTCAGGAGGTGATGTAGGGTAGATCAGGATGCCAAACTAGTTAAGATAATGCCCCATACACCAGGTCAGGAGGTGATGTAGGGTAGATCAGGATGCCAAACTAGTCAAGATAATGCCCCATACATCAGGTCAGGAGGTGATGTAGGGTAGATCAGGATGCCAAACTAGTTAAGATGATGCCCCATACACCAGGTCAGGAGGTGATGTAGGGTAGATCAGGATGCCAAACTAGTTAAGATAATGCCCCATACATCAGGTCAGGAGGTGATGTAGGGTAGATCAGGATGCCAAACTAGTTAAGATAATGCCCCATACATCAGGTCAGGAGGTGATGTAGGGTAGATCAGGATGCCAAACTAGTTAAGATAATGCCCCATACACCAGGTCGGGAGGTGATGTAGGGTAGATCAGGATGCCAAACTAGTTAAGATGATGCCCCATACACCAGGTCAGGAGGTGATGTAGGGTAGATCAGGATGCCAAACTAGTTAAGATAATGCCCCATACACCAGGTCAGGAGGTGATGTAGGGTAGATCAGGATGCCAAACTAGTTAAGATAATGCCCCATACACCAGGTCAGGAGGTGATGTAGGGTAACATGTAAAGTCCTGAAGACTTATATTCTTTGTGAATTTTTTTAAACATGAAATCTGTTCAGTTTCTTCATGCAGTTCACATGAAAATACTATTGTCTCACCAATTGATAACTGATGTACTTGATGGGGAGATGTTCCACTGTCAATGGACACTAGCATGGTATGTAATCTGGTCCTGATACCCTTTAGGAGGTATGCAGTGTGTCAAGTAAGTGACCTATATACATGACTACCATGATAACACTTACTCATTAATACAATAATTTTATCATAAATACTGCAGATCGTAGTCTATATTGTTTGTTCTACTGATAACTCCTAACAAACTGCACAGACCCAGATCTGCCGGCACATAATGGCAGATCTGGGTGTGTGCAGTTTGCAGTTGGACTTGTTTGCAGTTGGACTTGTTTTATAAGTTTGCAGTTTGACTTGTTTGCAGTTTGACTTGTTTTATAAGCAAGTATATATGGTATAAGAGAGACAGCACTCTGTAATAGTTAGTGTTTAAGGTTTTGGTTACAGTATATACCAATGGAGGTAATGTTACAGTATATACCAATGGAGGTAATGTTACAGTATATACCAATGGAGGTAATGTTACAGTATATACCAATGGAGGTAATGTTACAGTATATACCAATGGAGGTAATGTTACAGTATATACCAATGGAGGTAATGTTACAGTATATACCAATGGAGGTAATGTTACAGTATATACCAATGGAGGTAATGTTACAGTATATACCAATGGAGGTAATGTTACAGTATATACCAATGGAGGTAATGTTACAGTATATACCAATGGAGGTAATGTTACAGTATATACCAATGGAGGTAATGTTACAGTATATACCAATGGAGGTAATGTTACAGTATATACCAATGGAGGTAATGTTACAGTATATACCAATGGAGGTAATGTTACAGTATATACCAATGGAGGCAATGTTACAGTATATACCAATGGAGGTAATGTTACAGTATATACCAATGGAGGTAATGTTACAGTATATACCAATGGAGGCAATGTTACAATATATACCAATGGAGGTAATGTTACAGTATATACCAATGGAGGCAATGTTACAGTATATACCAATGGAGGTAATGTTACAGTATATACCAATGGAGGCAATGTTACAGTATATACCAATGGAGGTAATGTTACAGTATATATCAATGGAGGTGATGTTACAGTATATACCAATGGAGGCAATGTGCATCTCAGTTTCACTTGTCTGTCCTGGTGTTTAGTGGCATCTTTTGGTCCTTACTGATTAGTTTTTAATGCAATTTTTACTTATTTATATTACAATTTAAGATGAAAAGAGACTGTATCCCCATTAGGGAAAGTTAAGCTGTCAGCAGGGTTATATTGGAACATGTATAATGTGATTTAAAATCATTAAATGTTCTATTTTTGTGTTTAAGTGTACAATCAGGATTCAACCTTACTGAATCATCCCTCAATGTATCACACCCTCACTTTATGTGCAGGTTACTTTATATTACAGGTCTATATAATGATCATATGAACAAAATTATACACAGGGAATACTGTGTCATTACACAATGACATTTGACAATGATCATATGAAATTCATACAGAGGGAATACTGTGTCATTACACAATGACATTTCACAATGACCATATGAAATTCATTCAGAGGGAATACTGTGTCATTACACAATGATATTGACAATGATCATATGAAATTCATACAGAGGGAATACTGTGTCATTACACAATGACATTTCACAATGACCATATGAAATTCATACAGAGGGAATACTGTGTCATCACACAATGATATTGACAATGATGATATGAAATTCATACAGAGGGAATACTGTGTCATCACACAATGACATTTGACAATGACCATATGAAATTCATACAGAGGGAATACTGTGTCATCCCACAATGATATTGACAATGATCATATGAAATTCATACAGAGGGAATACTGTGTCATCACACAATGACATTTGACAATGATCATATGAAATTCATACAGAGGGAATACTGTGTCATTACACAATGATATTGACAATGATCATATGAAATTCATACAGAGGGAATACTGTGTCATCACACAATGATATTGACAATGGCCATATGAAATTCATACAGAGGGAATACTGTGTCATCACACAATGATATTGACAATGATCATATGAAATTCATACAGAGGGAATACTGTGTCATCACACAATGACATTTGACAATGACCATATGAAATTCATACAGAGGGAATACTGTGTCATTACACAATGATATTGACAATGACCATATGAAATTCATACAGAGGGAATACTGTGTCATCACACAATGATACTGACAATGATCATATGAAATTCATACAGAGGGAATACTGCATCATCATACAATGATATTGACAATGATCATATGAAATTCATACAGAGGGAATACTGTGTCATCACACAATGACATTTGACAATGACCATATGAAATTCATACAGAGGGAATACTGTGTCATCCCACAATGATATTGACAATGATCATATGAAATTCATACAGAGGGAATACTGTGTCATCACACAATGACATTTGACAATGATCATATGAAATTCATACAGAGGGAATACTGTGTCATTACACAATGATATTGACAATGACCATATGAAATTCATACAGAGAGAATACTGTGTCATCACACAATGACATTTGACAATGACCATATGAAATTCATACAGAGGCAATACTGTGTCATTACACAATGATATTGACAATGATCATATGAAATTCATACAGAGGGAATACTGTGTCATCACACAATGACATTTGACAATGACCATATGAAATTCATACAGAGGGAATACTGTGTCATCACACAATGATATTGACAATGATCATATGAAATTCATACAGAGGGAATACTGTGTCATCACACAATGATATTGACAATGATCATATGAAATTCATACAGAGGGAATACTGTGTCATCACACAATGATATTGACAATGACCATATGAAATTCATACAGAGGGAATACTGTGTCATCACACAATGACATTTGACAATGACCATATGAAATTCATACAGAGGGAATACTGTGTCATTACACAATGACATTTGACAATGATCATATGAAATTCATACAGAGGGAATACTGTGTCATCACACAATGACATTTGACAATGACCATATGAAATTCATACAGAGGGAATTCTGTGTCATTACACAATGATATTGACAATGATCATATGAAATTCATAGCTTTAATGATCTACTTACTTAGATTGTACAACAATCATGTTATTGCTCCCTGCAAGTCTAGCACTACTGTAATGACATGGTAATTCCTGCTTGAGACGGATGTAAAGGTGTTCTGGATCACTTTCTAAATTTCTGCATTACAAATAGAATTTATCAAAAACAGCTGCTTGGACAATGATAAGTTTCTAATTTCAACGACACAGGAATTAAATTTAATTGCCACTGTTTGTGCTGGTATTTCCTCAGAGCCATACATTTGGTGTTATGCATCATCCATTACCAAGTAAGTAGGTGCTACAAACATATTGAAGTCTTTAATTATTTACAATTAACATGCTGCATGCAATTAAAGGCATGCTGATTGATGTGAGCCATTAACAAAAAATTGGATTTTCTTAATGAAAGTGGTCTTGATAAATGGTTTGCTCGGAAACAGATTTTGGAGTGACTAATTGTGCAGTTTAACAATTAACAGACAATTTGAAGAAACTTCCCGATATAAGAACAGGATTCATGTATTTTAAGTTTTAAGGGTTTAAAAAAATCCAAAGCTAAACAGTAACAGAAGAATATCTCTTTAAAAAAAATATTAAAAAACATAGTTTAATGATGTAGGCTGTTCTAAATTCAGTGTTTGCTGCAAAGCTCGAGTTAGATTATAATTACATAATGACCTCACTCATATGACATCATGTTTTACTTAAGTTTATCAAGTGTATCACAGCTCTATGAACTATGGGCAAGATAGGACATAAAATAATGTGGTTACATGTGGTTACATAAAATAATGTGGTTACGTCTTCTTTCTTTTACTAAATGATAAAAAAAGAAACATTCTTACACAATTTTAATAATCATAATCCTGTGAAAGAAAATTGTAAAATGTCACTGAAAAGAACCACAGATACCCACTTATAAGTCAATTCCAGATTCAAAATGCAAAGACTCAGACCTGCTATTGCATAATGCACTGACATATCTGGATCAAGGCAGTTTTGTTAGGACTAATAACAAACAACACATAACTAATCTGCCTGTTAGGACTAATACCAAAAAGCACTGACCCAACCTGCATGTGCATAATGCAATGACATATCTGCATCAATGCAGTTTTGTTAGGACTAATAACAAACAACACAGACCCAATCTGGCTGTGCATAATGCACTGACATATCTTGATCAATGCAGTTTTGTTAGGACTAATAACAAACAACACAGACCCGATCTGCCTGTGCATAATGCATTGACATATCTGGATCAATGCAGTTTTGTTAGGACTAATAACAAACAACACAGACCCGATCTGTCTGTGCATGATGCAATGGCAGATTAATGTCTATGTTGCTTGTTGTGACATATAGTTGCTTGTTGTGACATATAGTTGCTTGTTGTGACATATAGTTAGGTTTGGTGCTTGTTGTGACATATAGTTAGGTTTGGTGCTTGTTGTGACATATAGTTGCTTGTTGTGACATATAGTTGCTTGTTGTGACATATAGTTAGGTTTGGTGCTTGTTGTGACATATAGTTAGGTTTGGTGCTTGTTGTGACATATAGTTGCTTGTTGTGACATATAGTTGCTTCTTGTGACATATAGTTAGGTTTGGTGCTTGTTGTGACATATAGTTGCTTCTTGTGACATATAGTTGCTTCTTGTGACATATAGTTAGGTTTGGTGCTTGTTGTGACATATAGTTAGGTTTGGTGGTTTATGGCACATCAACACAAGTAGGTTATTTAGTGCTGAGGCAGTTGAAGTCATCTGCCATGCCTATCGACACACCATGGCAGCCTACCCCAAATGGTCTGATGGTAGGAATCCAACCCACACCCTATTGTTGGTTATTCTGACATTCTATCCACTGAGTCAATGCAAGACCAGACTTACAAGACCATATATATGGTACATGGAAATCTGTTGTAGTTTATGACTTCCTGTAAATCAGTTGTATAGGTTGTTTTTTATAAAAAGTAATAGTGATATCAATAAATTGTAATGTGATATAAATAATTGTGTCATGAAAACAAAATTCACTCTCCAATATACACTTTTATTTAGGAGTTGTGATCTTCAGCCAGTTCAAATTTGATGAAATTTAAAATATACATTTATATATTTTTATGGGCAATAAGTTATTGTTGTTGTGGGGTTTAATGCCATTTTTCAGCACAATATAGGCTAAACATGGTGGCCAGTATAAATGGTAGAGGAAGAACCCAGGAAAACCCAGGAAAGAACCACCGACTTATGAGAAGTTACTGGCAACCTTTCTCACATACCTACATTGGCCAAATCCAAGACTCGAACCCACGCAGACAGAGGTGAGATGGCAGAGATCCATAACAGTGAGCACTTTAGACCACTCTCCACTCGGGGCTGCACATGGGCAATAAGTGACAGGATTCATTTCACTATACTGTCTGTGTAATGACCCTTATTTTATGGGCAATAAGTGACAGGATTCATTTCACTATACTGTCTGTGTGATGACCCTTATTTTATGGGCAATAAGTGACAGGATTCATTTCACTATACTGTCTGTGTGATGACCCTTATTTCATGGGCAATAAGTGACAGGATTCATTTCTCTATACTGTCTGTGCAATGATCCTTATTTTATGGGCAATAAGTGACAGGATTCATTTCACTATACTGTCTGTGTAATGACCCTTATTTTATGGGCAATAAGTGACAGGATTCATTTCACTATACTGTCTGTGTAATGACCCTTATTTCATGGGCAATAAGTGACAGGATTCATTTCTCTATACTGTCTGTGCAATGATCCTTATTTTATGGGCAATAAGTGACAGGATTCATTTCACTATACTGTCTGTGTGATGACCCTTATTTCATGGGCAATAAGTGACAGGATTCATTTCTCTATACTGTCTGTGCAATGATCCTTATTTTATGGGCAATAAGTGACAGGATTCATTTCACTACACTGTGTGATGACCCTTATTTCATGGGCAATAAATGACAGGATTCATTTCACTATACTGTCTGTGTGATGACCCTTATTTTATGGGCAATAAGTGACAGGATTCATTTCTCTACACTGTCTGTGTGATGACACTTATTTCATGGGCAATAAGTGACAGGATTCATTTCACTATACTGTCTGTGCGATAACCCTTATTTTATGGGCAATAAGTGACAGGATTCATTTCACTATACTGTCTGTGTGATGACCCTTATTTCATGGGCAATAAGTGACAGGATTCATTTCACTATACTGTCTGTGCGATAACCCTTATTTTATGGGCAATAAGTGACAGGATTCATTTCTCTACACTGTCTGTGTGATGACACTTATTTCATGGGCAATAAATGACAGGATTCATTTCACTACACTGTCTGTGTGATGACCCTTATTTTATGGGCAATAAGTGACAGGATTCATTTCACTATACTGTCTGTGTAATGACCCTTATTTCATGGGCAATAAGTGACAGGATTCATTTCTCTACACTGTCTGTGTGATGACACTTATTTCATGGGCAATAAATGACAGGATTCATTTCACTACACTGTCTGTGTGATGACCCTTATTTCATGGGCAATAAGTGACAGGATTCATTTCACTATACTGTCTGTGTGATGACCCTTATTTCATGGGCAATAAGTGACAGGATTCATTTCTCTATACTGTCTGTGCAATGATCCTTATTTTATGGGCAATAAGTGACAGGATTCATTTCACTATACTGTCTGTGTGATGACCCTTATTTCATGGGCAATAAGTGACAGGATTCATTTCTCTATACTGTCTGTGCAATGACCCTTATTTTATGGGCAATAAGTGACAGGATTCATTTCTCTACACTGTCTGTGTGATAACCCTTATTTCATGGGCAATAAGTGACAGGATTCATTTCACTATACTGTCTGTGTGATGACCCTTATTTCATGGGCAATAAGTGACAGGATTCATTTCTCTACACTGTCTGTGTGATAACCCTTATTTCATGGGCAATAAGTGACAGGATTCATTTCACTATACTGTCTGTGTGATGACCCTTATTTCATGGGCAATAAGTGACAGGATTCATTTCTCTATACTGTCTGTGCAATGATCCTTATTTTATGGGCAATAAGTGACAGGATTCATTTCACTATACTGTCTGTGTGATGACCCTTATTTCATGGGCAATAAGTGACAGGATTCATTTCTCTATACTGTCTGTGCAATGACCCTTATTTTATGGGCAATAAGTGACAGGATTCATTTCTCTACACTGTCTGTGTGATGACCCTTATTTCATGGGCAATAAGTGACAGGATTCATTTCATTATACTGTCTGTGCGATAACCCTTATTTTATGGGCAATAAGTGACAGGATTCATTTCTCTACACTGTCTGTGTGATGACACTTATTTCATGGGCAATAAGTGACAGGATTCATTTCACTATACTGTCTGTGCGATAACCCTTATTTTATGGGCAATAAGTGACAGGATTCATTTCACTATACTGTCTGTGTGATGACCCTTATTTTATGGGCAATAAGTGACAGGATTCATTTCATTATACTGTCTGTGCGATAACCCTTATTTTATGGGCAATAAGTGACAGGATTCATTTCTCTACACTGTCTGTGTGATGACACTTATTTCATGGGCAATAAATGACAGGATTCATTTCTCTATACTGTCTGTGCGATAACCCTTATTTTATGGGCAATAAGTGACAGGATTCATTTCTCTACACTGTCTGTGTGATGACACTTATTTCATGGGCAATAAATGACAGGATTCATTTCACTACACTGTCTGTGTGATGACCCTTATTTTATGGGCAATAAGTGACAGGATTCATTTCACTATTCTCTCTGTGCGATAACCCTTATTTCCTGGGCTATAAGTGACAGGATTCATTTCACTACACTGTGTGATGACCCTTATTTTATGGGCAATAAATGACAGGATTCATTTCACTACACTGTCTGTGTGATGACCCTTATTTTATGGGCAATAAGTGACAGGATTCATTTCACTACACTGTCTGTGTGATAACCCTTATTTTATGGACAGTGAGTGACAGGAATCATTTTGCTATACTCTGTGTGATGACCCTTATTTTATGGGCAGTCAGTGACAGGATTCATTTTGCTATACTGTCTGTGTGATGACCCTTATTTTTGACAAATATTTAACTTAAAGTTCTATAAGAAAATGTACACCAACTTACACATTTTGGTGATTTGCTTTTACCTATAACCTATGAAAAAATAGGAATGTTTAGAGAGATAAATACTTCAACATTTCACAAGTGATCATTCCAAAACTACCAAAACTACCAAAAGTACTTGCTTATAGGACAAATCCAACTGCTAACAGACCTAGATCTGCCATTGCATAATGCACCAGCATATCTGGGTCTGCGCAGTTTGTTAGGAGTAATCAGGAGAAGAAGCAACACAGACAATAATCTGCAGGTGCTTTATGCTATGGTAGATCAGGATCTTTCTTGTATGAAATTTTACCTGACTTGAAAGCGAGTACGTACAGTAACTTTCATTAATGTAACATGTAAGAATGGGATCATGTTTTCCCTCATGTAACATGTAAGAATAGGATCATGTTTTCCCTCATGTAACATGTAAGAATAGGATCATGTTTTCCCTCATGTAACATGTAAGAATAGGATCATGTTTTCCCTCATGTAACATGTAAGAATAGGATCATGTTTTCCCTCATGTAACATGTAAGAATAGGATCATGTTTTCCCTCATGTAACATGTAATAATAGGATCATGTTTTCTCTCAGCTCTGATAGGCACGTCTGATTTACATGTATAACATTTTTAACTATAGCTAATCGTACTGTATATATTTGCAAATAAGCCAACTCCAACTGTGAACAGCATAGATCCTGGCATTATGCGATGGCAGATCTGGGTCTTGCAGTTTGCAGTTGGACTTGTCTTATAAGTGAGTACATATGGTACGTGACTGGTTTTAAACTTCATAACACTATCTTAAAAGCTATCCCTGGAAGTCTTGAATAAACTGACTTATGAATAGTGAAACATTTCTTAGTTATATTTTTTATATAAGGGACACATGTTCATTATGTACAGCATCCAGTTTTCTTAATTTCACTGACATACATAAAATCTCTATAAAGGACACATGTCCACACAAAAACAGAATCGTTTGGTTCCATGAGTGCCCTTGAGTTTCATTATATTTAGGAAGTTCTGTAAGTAAATACCTGCAAAATTAGTCATTGGTTTTTGTCCATCCTGGCAATTTTGACATGCATGCCAAAGAAGGTTGGAATGCTATATTTGCTTGCATATATTATAGTACAGTGCATGCCTGTTGCAAAAGTGCTGACCCAGATGTACAGTTGTGTTTTCAGATTCTACACTGTTGTGTCTTCTTATAATTTGAAATTATCAAGGTAAAGTCTGATCTGATCAATGTAAACCATGATCTGATCAATGTAAACCATGATCTGATCAGTGTAAAACATGATCTGATCAATGCAAAGTCTGATCTGTCAATGTAAAGTTTGATCTGATCAATGTAAAGCCTGTTCTGATCAATGTAAAACATGATCTGATCAGTGTAAAACATGATCTGATCAATGTAAAGTCTGATCTGATCAATGTAAACCATGATCTGATCAGTCATTTGGTTCCATGAATGCCCTTGAGTGCTGACTTTACATCTGATCTGATTGATGTAAAACATGATCTTATCAATGTAAAGCTTGGTCTGATCAATGTAAAGCATGATCTGATCAATGTAAAGTCTGATCTGATCAATGTTGAGTCTGATCTGATTAGTGTAATATCTGATCTAATCAAAATAAAGTCTGATCTGATCAATGTAAAGAATGATCTGATCAATGCAAAGTCTGATCTCATCAATATAAAGTCTGATCTGATCAATGCAAAACATGATTTGATCAATGTTATATCTGATCTGATAAATGGAATGTCTGGTCTGATAAATACAAGGCCTCATCTGATCAGCAGAAAGATCACTGTAAAGCCTGGGCTGATCAATGTTAAGACTGATCTGATCAATGTACAACATGATCTGATCAATGTAAAGCTTGGTCTGATCAATGTAAAGTCTGATCTGATTAATGTAAAGCTTGGTCTGATCAATGTAAAACATGATCTGATCAATGCAAAGTCTGATCTGATCAATGTAAAGTCTGATCTGATTAATGTTAATTCTGATCTGTTCAGTGTGATATCTGATCTGATCAAAATAAAGTCTGGTCTGATCAATATAAAACATTTGATCAATGTAAAGCATGATCTGGTCAATGCAAAGTCTGATTTCATCAATGTAAAGTCTGATCTGATCATTGTAAAGACTGATCTGATCAATGTAAAGTTTGATCTGATAATTGTACAGTCTGATCTGATCAGTGAAATGTCTGATCTGATCAATATAAAGTCTAATGTGATCAATGTAAAGCTTAGTCTGATCAATGTAAAGCATGATCTAATGAATGTAATGTCTGATCTATATGCGCATGATATGATGGTAGATAGCTGAATGCACATTTAGACCAAAAAATAGGTAGGATCCTTTTCCATGCTCTACAACTAATAAACTAATGAATTCCTGCATGCATAAATACTCAGCAATGATGTTATTCAGTGTCTCAGTTATGTAGTAAATCGACAGATATGCAGTACTGTATGTATTATGTAGACACTTTTGACAGTAAATTTTGTTGGTGTTATTTTGTTAATATTGTGCTTTGTATGTCTTTTTGAACAATCAATCTCTCTTGTTCATGAGTTCAGAAAAAACAAATTTCCAGAGAAATGTCCATAACACATTTTAAATGCATGCATGAGAAAGTAGAATATGACCGTTTCTCAGCTGGTGCCACCATTGAACAAACAGCTCCTGCATGATTAAATATTAATTACCTGGTAAATTTTCACGACAATATATGATGCAAGAAATTTCTTGGTCAACAAATTTTGTAACACATTGTCTTTGAACCTCTGTATCCTCTTTTTCTTAGCTCACCTGTACAAAGTAGAGGAGAACCATTGTACAGTTTCTGGCGTTGCCATCAAGTCCACACATACAACAGCAATTAGACATATGTACAGCTTCACTGCATCTCAACCATTCTTTCTTCTAAGGTTTTAGGCAACAGTTATGAGTTGGTTTCATTGCACCTATCCCTTGAAAAGGGGGCTAAATTTGTTGTACACTCTTTTTTAAGTTTTTGCATTTAGCTTATGTTTTATTTGTGTTGTATACATATTGTTCTGTCTGGAATCATCTCTATTAATAACACAACCTTACAACAAAAGATGTTCACCGTGTGACCTATATATCATCTTTTACTGGCTGTGCTTAAATTTCTGCATTTAACCACATAAGTTTTGGACATCCTATATGCATGCTATTGAACCTAGAATCATGAAATTCATGAAAGGATGCAGTTTGATAAATGCTGTAACCACATAGATGCCTGTGGCCTATATTTGATGGTTCAGTGACAGTGTTCAAACATTGTTTTAAAGTTCATTTAATGGGTATTGTTTATATTCAAATAATAAAACTTGAAAATCGAATGCATCTGTGTTAGCACTGTAGCATTTAACAAAAGGAGGTCATTGTGACCTACATTTTATGCTTACTGAGATAGGTTAAGTATTTGTGTTTAGCTTATAATCAGTGAAGCTGGAACCAGGAATAAATATCTTTATCCAATGGTTTACGTTCCATAATTATTATGCATTGTATATTGTGATAGGAGACCCTCAAGAGGGTAGCTGTGTGTTGTACATGTAAATGTATATAGGAATTTGATGAGTTGACCACATTAGGAATTTGATGAGTTGACCACATGCTTTTATATGATGCCTCAGCTGTAGTGGATAATCAAAGTAATTACTGATGCATTAATTATGCTTTTAATACTCACTGCCAGTCCAAAGGTTAGGAGGCTGGAAAGGGACCTGAAAATTTCATTTGAACTCAGATATTATTTTTCTTGTGCATGAAGATCATTTTTTAAACAACAAATATAATGGATGTAGCTAATTCCTTTTTAAACCAATCAGAGAATATTAATTTTCAATGTATTTGGGGACCAGAATTTTTTTTCAACAATCTCAGCCAACTAGAAAATTAAATGGTCAGTCTCATACTCAGAGCCGGCGACTTTAAGCCTGTCCACCTTTGTCCACCTCAAAGCCTGTGACTTTTTGTCTGTCCAACTTTGTCCACCTCAAAGCCTGTGACTTTAAGTCTGTTCACCCCTGTCTTACCTTAGTTAGTATCTACCATTTAAATAGTTGGGGGTGGCCAGTTTGAAAGAAAATCCCAGGCCCCTCCCCCAGCAAATAAATGGTTGATCCAATTAACTTTAATAGTAGTCATAATTATGCATGTTTCTCAAACATTATACAGTTGTGGAATTACCATTATAATTTTCCTTTTGTTTTCCTAAACCACAGACCTCAGCTTTGATCACTTAGATGTACTTGTGCCAGCCTTGGCATAGAGACCTCAGCTTTGATCACTTAAATGTACTTATTCCAGCCTTGGCATAGAGACCTCAGCTTTGATCACTTAGATGTACTTGTGCCAGCCTTGGCATAGAGACCTCAGCTTTGATCACTTAGATGTACTTGTGCCAGCCTTGGCATAGAGACCTCAGCTTTGATCACTTAGATGTACTTGTGCCAGCCTTGGCATAGAGACCTCAGCTTTGATCACTTAGATGTACTTGTGCCAGCCTTGGCATAGAGACCTCAGTTTTGATCACTTAGATGTACTTATGTAAAGCAGATCCTGTTTTAGGATTATTGTAGGCCCCAGACACTTCTTAAGTAAAATGACTGACATTGACATGACTCTTTCCCTTTGTGTTTTAGAATTATTGTAGGCCCCAGATACTTCTTAAGTAAAATGACAGTACAGACATTGACATGGCTCTGTCCCTTTGTGTTTTAGGATTATTGAAGGCCCCAGACACTTCTTAAGTAAAATGATTGACAGTGACATGACTCCTTTGTGTATACAAGTTTTTGTAACGTGGTTTCAAAGGTGCTAGGCACAGTACAGATTGGATATTACAGCCCTGATGTAAGTGTAGATTCTGTTTAATGCTTTTGAAATTAACCAATTAACAAAACTTGGAATTATTTTCTTGATTGAATTTTAAGTTACTATTGTTCTCTTCATCATTTACTGTTTTTCTAACAAAACTGCAATGTTATTTTTTGCAGTGCAGCCAATATAAAGAGAAAAGTCTGTTTGACTGTAACATAGATATAATATTCTTGCTCTATTGTATAGAAAAAGATTAAACATAAGTTGAAAAAATATAATTATCTTGAGGTAAAATGCAAAAACAGAATGGTTTAAAAGGAATATCCCATTTTCTATCCCTCTTTCCTCAAAAATAAAATGGTCATTTCTTAACAGTAGTGATGGGATCACTGAGTCATGACAGTGTATACCTTAATTTGCTTTTTGGTGAATTTTGAAGTTCTGAAGTTCAATATTAAAAAAATAATAACATTTACAGTCATGACTATGAATATGCAATAGGAGTATTCTGCAATTGGTCAAGGGCAAATATAAATATCCAATAGGAGTATTCTGCATTTGGTCAAGGGCAAATATAAATATCCAATAGGAGTATTCTGCAATTGGTCAAGGGCAAATATAAATATCCAATAGGAGTATTCTGCAATTGGTCAAGGGCAAATATAAATATCCAATAGGAGTATTCTGCATTTGGTCAAGAGCAAATATAAATATCCATTAGGAGCATTTTGCAATTGGTCAAGGGCAAATATAAATATCCAATAGGAGTATTCTGCATTTGGTCAAGGGCAAATATAAATATCCAATAGGAGTATTCTGCAATTGGTCAAGGGCAAATATAAATATATAATAGGAGTATTTTGCAATTGGTCAAAATATCAGTATAATCAGACATGTCCAGTATATACATGCATTTCTGAATGCTTGCTTCAAAAGCAGATTTTAAGAACAATGACTTTTCCAAAAATTTATAAAAGAATTGATTACTGGTTGTTATCATGTCAGTATTGTACCTTTACTTTACTATCATCACAGAAATGAGCTATGTAATCATTGACTACACTCTAGTTTCTCATAAACAATTGCTTATTTTCACCCAGTTGATTGTGCTATCCAGGGAATAAATCCATAACAAATCACCTCATTAAATGAAAAAATTATAATTTGTGATTGATATGAAAGTCACTATAATTTTGTGATCATTCAGAAAGTTTTATAAATGAGGGTGTGATTATTCAGAAAGTTTTATAAATAAGGGTGTGATTATTCAGAAAGTTTTATAAATGAGGGTGTGATTATTCAGAAAGTTTTATAAATGAGGGTGTGATCATTCAGAAAGTTTTATAAATGAGGGTGTGATTATTCAGAAAGTTTTATAAATGAGGGTGTGATCATTCAGAAAGTTTTATAAATGAGGGTGTGATCATTCAGAAAGTTTTATAAATGAGGGTGTGATCATTCAGAAAGTTTTATAAATGAGGGTGTGATTATTCAGAAAGTTTTATAAATGAGGGTGTGATCATTCAGAAAGTTTTATAAATGAGGGTGTGATTATTCAGAAAGTTTTATAAATGAGGGTGTATTCATCAAGCTTCTCATTCTCAATTTCATGAAGTGGTTTCCTGAATATTGTCCATTTAGGAACAGGTGTCTTATGTATGATAAGGTCTGCATAGATAAACTTATGCCGTCATTTGTCATTTTGATAGAAAGGAACAAGAATTTTCATCATACAACTTAGTAAATTTCTTTTCAACCTTTTTATCCATTTCTGTCAATGTCTTGGCATTTTACTGCAGAAAGCAAAAGAATCCATTAACAATCTTGAATGATGTGGAATTTGGGGTACATAGTTCACATCTAATTAAGTGTTGTTTTTATACGCCTGATTTGGGTCAAATTGCATCACAGTACAGCACTGTATATAACATGTCACATATATATTTGCGTAGGAAGTATGACAAAAAAAATCTGAAATGGTTTAAACTAATGAAGCAGTACATTGATGGACAGCACAGTATGTGAGAAGTTTCTTTCAAAAACAAGATAGATATATAATTTTATCATCATCATTAAAATGACAGACAAGATTTATTTTTTCATTAGTTATATGGTAACCAAAATGCAAAGAGAAGTTCGTGTCAAATAAATGGTATACCCAATAATCAGCCAGATGCTACAACTTTATGCAACACACGTTTTCTATTCAATGCATTTGGCTTCTCTTTTTAAAAAAATAAAACTGAAGCATGGATTAAGTTAAATTCTGTTAAATCAGGCAAAGTTTCCAGAGAGAAAATATACCATATTCAATTAAATACCATCACTGTGCACAAAAGACAGGTGAGGTTTCCAGAAAAAGTATACAATATTTTGATTAATAGCATCACTGTGCACACACACAAAAATAGGCAAGTTTTCCAGAAAAAAGTACACAATATTTGACTTAATAGCATCACTGTGCACATAGAGAACAGGTAAGATTTCCATAAAAACCATATTTGACTTAAAATATCATTGTACATGTAAATGCAGGCATGGTTTCCACAGAAAAGTATACCATATTTGACTTAATACTATCACTGTGCACATATAATGCAGGCACAGTTTCCATAGAAACCATACTTGACTTAATAACATCACTGTGCACATAAAAATGTATTCTTTGGATGCATTTGATGAGATTAGAGCTCATCATAACAAGCAAACACTGGTGATGTCATAAAGAGTGGCATCGTTATGGTCACCTACTTGAAGAGTTAACTCCCATTATCTATTTTCAGTGCTTTCATCACAGGAGGTTCATTTTCTCTCCCAGTATGGTCATGCCTCAATAAGACACTTATTAAATTGTTAGATCCATTATGAGACAGTTTTAAAGTTATATGATAATGAGATGAAAGGTACAATTCGTTCCCCGAAAACCAGGATGCTCTGGGCAAATTTCATCTGCTGCTTTCCTTGCATGAGGCATACTAGGATTATGACATGCAAGGGGATAATTTTATCATTAAACTCAAGTGTTGAACACAGCACTACATCCAGTATATAGATCATTTTCAGATGAAAATTTTAGCTGACCAAACCTATCTCATAGCCGCATCCGGTACGGTCATGCGCATTTGACATCGGGCAACTCGAGTGACCTACACTTCTTACATGAATAGAACATTTGTAATTATAGATCGCCGCAGATAGTAGTAAACAATAATATGCCAGCACACAAGTATAAGAGTTGAAATGTACATTTTCATCAAGTACTTTTAACAATAAATGAGTATATATTGCTTAATGTTACTGCATCATGATTCTCATCTAAACTCCGCCCGCCCCCCTCTTATGACTGCATGATAATGAATAATCCGAAATTAAACAAGTTAACTTGTCTAATTAGCAGCAAACAATGAACACCAAACATGGCACATCACATATTAAGCAGATTCCTCAAAGATTTGCCATTTAGTTAATAAATTAAATGGGAATGAATGTGAATCCCAAAACTGCTTATGATACATTGGATTGGCTAAGGAATTTACTCTCTCTCCTCTAAGTTTGGTAACTCAATGAAAAAATATGGATAATAATGATGAGTCAACTCAACCTGCGATACATTGGTAATGGCCAGTTGCTACAGTACTATCAGCTATGTGTAACTCGTGTGGCTTCTTGGATTGGGCTTGGGATCTGATTACCCTGGAATTGATAATGCTGTGTTCACCTGTATGCATCCATCCACTATGAACTTAATTATATGCAACAAAGAGATTTGTAAGTCCTCATGTTTTCACAAGTATATAGTCTTGAAGAGTCATCTAAATACACATAGATTTGTACAAACTGTAATTCTGGTCACATACAAAAATCGTCCACCCACCCCTTTCCTTTCAGAAATGGATCATACAAATTTGTAAGTCCTATCCAGGATCGTGGACAGAGTAGGACAAATTCCTCGGGACCACAACCATCAGGGGGTCCACCGTTGTTTCAATTTGTGATTTATTGGGGCCTGTTAGATAATTTTTCCTAGGGCCCACAAATCTTGTCCACTGCCCTGGTCCTCTCTGATGCTTTTTGTGCTCATATCTACTTTTCTGTTTTAGGCAGGTTACTGAACTATTTACTCAAGATTTTTAAACACATTATTTCTGTGAAGGGTGTACAGATGTCAAGCCTTTAAAATTTGTTTGAAACATTCTTCACGAACATACATATGTTCATGACAATCGCTTAAAAGTTGCCCTATGTTGATTGCACATGCGTTAAATATTGGAGTGGAAAACCCCTGAAAAAGGTCTATACTTATAAACTGAGTCAAACTGCAAACTGTAAAGACTAGTATATGCCATCACATAACGTGCTAGAAAATCTGGGTCTATGCAGTTTGTTAGGAGTAATCAACAGAAGAAAAAAAACAGCATAGACACAGATCTGTAGGTGAATTATGTGATGGCAGATCAAAGTTTGTGTTGCTTGCTGTTGGACTTGACTTATTAGTAAGTATATACAGTAGTTCAAAATACAATGGTGTCTTTTCATGAGACAACTTTAAGTGTACCAGTCATATCAAAAATGGTATCTTTTCATGAGGCAACTTAATGTACCAGTCATATCAAAAATGGTATCTTTTCATGAGGCAACTTAATGTACCAGTCATATCAAAAATGGTATCTTTTCATGAGGCAAATTTAAGTGTACCTGTCATATCAAAAATGGAATCTTTTCATGAGGCAAATTTAAGTGTACCTGTCATATCAAAAATGGAATCTTTTCATGAGGCAACTTAGTGTACCAGTCATATAAAAAATGGTATCTTTTCATGAGGCAACTTTAAGTGTACCAGTCATATCAAAAATGGTATCTTTTCAAGAGGCAACTTAGTGTACCAGTCATATCAAAAATGGTATCTTTTCATGAGGCAAATTTAAGTGTACCAGTCATATCAAAAATGGTATCTTTTCATGAGGCCAATTTAAGTGTACCTGTCATATCAAAAATGGTATCTTTTCATGAGGCAACTTTAAGTGTACCAGTCATATCAAAAATGGAATCTTTTCATGAGGCAACTTAGTGTACCAGTCATATCAAAAATGGCATCTTTTCATGAGGCAACTTAATGTACCAGTCATATCAAAAATGGTATCTTTTCATGAGGCAACTTAATGTACCAGTCATATCAAAAATGGTATCTTTTCATGAGGCAACTTAATGTACCAGTCATATCAAAAATGGTATCTTTTCATGAGGCAACTTAATGTACTAGTCATATCAAAAATGGTATCTTTTCAAAAAGCAACTTAATGTACCAGTCATATCAAAAATGGTATCTTTTCATGAGGCAACTTAATGTACCAGTCTTATCAAAAATGGTATCTTTTCATGAGGCAACTTAATGTACCAGTCATATCAAAAATGGTATCTTTTCATGAGGCAACTTAATGTACCAGTCATATCAAAAATGGTATCTTTTCATGAGGCAACTTAGTGTACCAGTCATATCAAAAATGGTATCTTTTCATGAGGCAACTTAATGTACCAGTCATATCAAAAATGGTATCTTTTCATGAGGCAACTTAATATACCAGTCATATCAAAAATGGTATCTTTTCAAAAAGCAACTTAATGTACCAGTCATATCAAAAATGGTATCTTTTCATGAGGCAACTTAATGTACCAGTCTTATCAAAAATGGTATCTTTTCATGAGGCAACTTAATGTACCAGTCATATCAAAAATGGTATCTTTTCATGAGGCAACTTAATGTACCAGTCATATCAAAAATGGTATCTTTTCATGAGGCAACTTAATGTACCAGTCTTATCAAAAATGGTATCTTTTCATGAGGCAACTTAATGTACCAGTCATATCAAAAATGGTATCTTTTCATGAGGCAACTTAATGTACCAGTCTTATCAAAAATGGTATCTTTTCATGAGGCAACTTAATGTACCAGTCATATCAAAAATGGTATCTTTTCATGAGGCAACTTAATGTACCAGTCATATCAAAAATGGTATCTTTTCATGAGGCAACTTAATGTACCAGTCATATCAAAAATGGTATCTTTTCAAAAAGCAACTTAATGTACCAGTCATATCAAAAATGGTATCTTTTCATGAGGCAACTTAATGTACCAGTCTTATCAAAAATGGTATCTTTTCATGAGGCAACTTAATGTACCAGTCATATCAAAAATGGTATCTTTTCATGAGGCAACTTAATGTACCAGTCATATCAAAAATGGTATCTTTTCATGAGGCAACTTAGTGTACCAGTCATATCAAAAATGGTATCTTTTCATGAGGCAACTTAATGTACCAGTCATATCAAAAATGGTATCTTTTCATGAGGCAACTTAATGTACCAGTCATATCAAAAATGGTATCTTTTCAAAAAGCAACTTAATGTACCAGTCATATCAAAAATGGTATCTTTTCATGAGGCAACTTAATGTACCAGTCTTATCAAAAATGGTATCTTTTCATGAGGCAACTTAATGTACCAGTCATATCAAAAATGGTATCTTTTCATGAGGCAACTTAATGTACCAGTCATATCAAAAATGGTATCTTTTCATGAGGCAACTTAGTGTACCAGTCATATCAAAAATGGTATCTTTTCATGAGGCAACTTTAAGTGTACCAGTCTTATCAAAAATGGTATCTTTTCATGAGGCAACTTAATGTACCAGTCATATCAAAAATGGTATCTTTTCATGAGGCAACTTAATGTACCAGTCATATCAAAAATGGTATCTTTTCATGAGGCAACTTAATGTACCAGTCTTATCAAAAATGGTATCTTTTCAAAAAGCAACTTAATGTACCAGTCATATCAAAAATGGTATCTTTTCATGAGGCAACTTAATGTACCAGTCTTATCAAAAATGGTATCTTTTCATGAGGCAACTTAATGTACCAGTCATATCAAAAATGGTATCTTTTCATGAGGCAACTTAATGTACCAGTCATATCAAAAATGGTATCTTTTCATGAGGCAACTTAATGTACCAGTCATATCAAAAATGGTATCTTTTCAAAAAGCAACTTAATGTACCAGTCATATCAAAAATGGTATCTTTTCATGAGGCAACTTAATGTACCAGTCTTATCAAAAATGGTATCTTTTCATGAGGCAACTTAATGTACCAGTCATATCAAAAATGGTATCTTTTCATGAGGCAACTTAATGTACCAGTCATATCAAAAATGGTATCTTTTCATGAGGCAACTTAATGTACCAGTCATATCAAAAATGGTATCTTTTCATGAGGCAACTTAATGTACCAGTCATATCAAAAATGGTATCTTTTCATGAGGCAACTTAATGTACCAGTCATATCAAAAATGGTATCTTTTCAAAAAGCAACTTAATGTACCAGTCATATCAAAAATGGTATCTTTTCATGAGGCAACTTAATGTACCAGTCTTATCAAAAATGGTATCTTTTCATGAGGCAACTTAATGTACCAGTCATATCAAAAATGGTATCTTTTCATGAGGCAACTTAATGTACCAGTCATATCAAAAATGGTATCTTTTCATGAGGCAACTTAATGTACCAGTCTTATCAAAAATGGTATCTTTTCATGAGGCAACTTAATGTACCAGTCTTATCAAAAATGGTATCTTTTCATGAGGCAACTTAATGTACCAGTCATATCAAAAATGGTATCTTTTCAAAAAGCAACTTAATGTACCAGTCATATCAAAAATGGTATCTTTTCATGAGGCAACTTAATGTACCAGTCATATCAAAAATGGTATCTTTTCATGAGGCAACTTAATGTACCAGTCATATCAAAAATGGTATCTTTTCAAAAAGCAACTTAATGTACCAGTCATATCAAAAATGGTATCTTTTCATGAGGCAACTTAATGTACCAGTCTTATCAAAAATGGTATCTTTTCATGAGGCAACTTAATGTACCAGTCATATCAAAAATGGTATCTTTTCATGAGGCAACTTAATGTACCAGTCATATCAAAAATGGTATCTTTTCATGAGGCAACTTAGTGTACCAGTCATATCAAAAATGGTATCTTTTCATGAGGCAACTTAATGTACCAGTCATATCAAAAATGGTATCTTTTCATGAGGCAACTTAATGTACCAGTCATATCAAAAATGGTATCTTTTCAAAAAGCAACTTAATGTACCAGTCATATCAAAAATGGTATCTTTTCATGAGGCAACTTAATGTACCAGTCTTATCAAAAATGGTATCTTTTCATGAGGCAACTTAATGTACCAGTCATATCAAAAATGGTATCTTTTCATGAGGCAACTTAATGTACCAGTCATATCAAAAATGGTATCTTTTCATGAGGCAACTTAGTGTACCAGTCATATCAAAAATGGTATCTTTTCATGAGGCAACTTTAAGTGTACCAGTCTTATCAAAAATGGTATCTTTTCATGAGGCAACTTAATGTACCAGTCATATCAAAAATGGTATCTTTTCATGAGGCAACTTAATGTACCAGTCATATCAAAAATGGTATCTTTTCATGAGGCAACTTAATGTACCAGTCTTATCAAAAATGGTATCTTTTCAAAAAGCAACTTAATGTACCAGTCATATCAAAAATGGTATCTTTTCATGAGGCAACTTAATGTACCAGTCTTATCAAAAATGGTATCTTTTCATGAGGCAACTTAATGTACCAGTCATATCAAAAATGGTATCTTTTCATGAGGCAACTTAATGTACCAGTCATATCAAAAATGGTATCTTTTCATGAGGCAACTTAATGTACCAGTCATATCAAAAATGGTATCTTTTCAAAAAGCAACTTAATGTACCAGTCATATCAAAAATGGTATCTTTTCATGAGGCAACTTAATGTACCAGTCTTATCAAAAATGGTATCTTTTCATGAGGCAACTTAATGTACCAGTCATATCAAAAATGGTATCTTTTCATGAGGCAACTTAATGTACCAGTCATATCAAAAATGGTATCTTTTCATGAGGCAACTTAATGTACCAGTCATATCAAAAATGGTATCTTTTCATGAGGCAACTTAATGTACCAGTCATATCAAAAATGGTATCTTTTCATGAGGCAACTTAATGTACCAGTCATATCAAAAATGGTATCTTTTCAAAAAGCAACTTAATGTACCAGTCATATCAAAAATGGTATCTTTTCATGAGGCAACTTAATGTACCAGTCTTATCAAAAATGGTATCTTTTCATGAGGCAACTTAATGTACCAGTCATATCAAAAATGGTATCTTTTCATGAGGCAACTTAATGTACCAGTCATATCAAAAATGGTATCTTTTCATGAGGCAACTTAATGTACCAGTCTTATCAAAAATGGTATCTTTTCATGAGGCAACTTAATGTACCAGTCTTATCAAAAATGGTATCTTTTCATGAGGCAACTTAATGTACCAGTCATATCAAAAATGGTATCTTTTCATGAGGCAACTTAGTGTACCAGTCATATCAAAAATGGTATCTTTTCATGAGGCAACTTAATGTACCAGTCATATCAAAAATGGTATCTTTTCATGAGGCAACTTAATGTACCAGTCATATCAAAAATGGTATCTTTTCAAAAAGCAACTTAATGTACCAGTCATATCAAAAATGGTATCTTTTCATGAGGCAACTTAATGTACCAGTCTTATCAAAAATGGTATCTTTTCATGAGGCAACTTAATGTACCAGTCATATCAAAAATGGTATCTTTTCATGAGGCAACTTAATGTACCAGTCATATCAAAAATGGTATCTTTTCATGAGGCAACTTAATGTACCAGTCTTATCAAAAATGGTATCTTTTCATGAGGCAACTTAATGTACCAGTCTTATCAAAAATGGTATCTTTTCATGAGGCAAATTTAAGTGTACCTGTCTTATCAAAAATGGTATCTTTTCATGAGGCAACTTAATATACCAGTCATATCAAAAATGGCCGTGGATCTCACTATAATGACTATCATTACCATGTAATTTCTTTCACTTGATATTAATATTTAACTGGTTCATGATAATCCATTTTATAGTAGGCTAACATGCTCTTTTGTTTTATGAATGTCATTAGACAGAGAGTATTATGTCATGAGGTTATCTGTCAATCTGTCCATTTAAGTCTGTTACCAATTTCATATCAATGGGTCTCCACCATTGACAGTTACCAGTCTTTGCAAACAGCTTGCAGTTGCAGTTTGGAAGAGCCCTATTGATTTCAGAGTCCAATGGTTAAAGGTCAAGGTCAGTGTGACTGAAAGAAGTAAAATGATTTCTGTACAATAATTCTAGTTACCAATCTATAGGGATGGTTTAAACTTGGTATATGTTGTTGTTGTTGTAGGGTTTAATGCCATTTTCCAGCACACGATAGGCTATACATGGCGGCCAGTATTAATGGTGGAAGAAGAACCCGGGAAAACCCCGGAAAGAACCACTGACCCACGAGAAGCTACTGGCAAGCTTTCTCACATACCCCCATTGGCTGAATCCAAGACTCGAACCCATGCAGACAGAGGTGAGATGGTAGTGATCTGTAATGGACAGCGCTTTAGACCACTCGGCCACTAGGGACTTGGTATATGAGTTTTGGAGTCAATAGGTCAAATGTCATTGTCATTGTGATGGAAAGAATATATATGACTTTTGCATACAAATTTCTATTCCTGACTACATATCTTGACCAATGTTTTTGGTAGGCTTGCACTTAAGGTATGGCAGAGACCTATGGATTTTGCATCAGACGGTAAAAGTAGGTGGTCGTGATGGCTCAAAGAAAAATTTATTTTGCAGGCTAATTTTTGTTGAAGCTTATGTTCATTGACCAAGTTTTGTGAATGGATTACAGTAATAAAGAAACAGATTTTTTGAACTAAGGTCAAAGGTCATGGTCATTACAAGTGGTAAGAAAAGTATGGTTTCTGTGTATTAGATTTAGTTCCAGACTTTATACCTGGGCAATAATCTATATACCCTATTAGTGCCTACAGTGAGGTCCATTAATACAGTTTGGGCATACAATTTCTTGGCCCTTCTGACAATGTGCACATGTTGATCCACATTATAATAACCACATTGTAATTAAGGGATAATTTTATATCTGGGACAAGTCAGACAGATGCCTTTAACTTTATATAGAAAATAATAATAATCTATATGTTTTTTAAATTTTTCCTAAAAATGACTTTCAAAATAACTCCACTACAACACAGTATTTTTACCAATTCAAGCCCCTAACCAGAAGTTAATCCTGGTATGAGACCATCTTTCAAAAGTAGACTTTGATGAGTCCTTAAAGGAGTTATCTGCTCCTTGAAATTGATTCATTTAGCCCTGATACCAAAGTATGTAATATCTATTTTCTTGGTCTTTTATAATTAAAGAAAATAACAAGATGATTCCAGTTGGGAGTGACAAATCATAAATATGAAGTTGAAGAAGAGTGGAAAAGGCCTGCATGGTTGCACTTGTTTATTACTGTACGATGTGAATCGAGCTTTTAATTTCAAAACTTTTTAGCAATTTTTATAGGCAGAGAAACAATGAGAAAGCTTTCTTCTTTTGAAATTTATAATGAAGTGATTGTTTATGTATGAATATTATTCTATCAAACAATGTTTGTGAAGTTCACACATATTCTTCCAAGAACGTTAAGGAAAGGTACTGCCTTTTGGGTCCTAATTCTTGATTATGTTCACAGATCTGAATATCATGAACCAAGTACCCATCATTGTAAAGTGGTGGGTTTGAACAGTCCAAAGTTCAGAAAGCAAACATCTGAATGATGACTGCTTTTCCTGTTTTGATATGGAATTAGATACATATCAATAAAATTGATACTTTAATCCAGACATGTATTTAAAATTTTTCAGTTGGGAAATGCAGGAATGGTCAGGATGTAGTGTTACGTGTGGGGTGGGTCAGCAGACACGTAGAATTGAGTGTAAACAACGCATTTCTGCTACCCTAATCCTCAGTGTCTCAGCCAGTAACTGCCGTAACCCTATGCCTGCTACTGTACAGCAGTGTGAGCTTCGCAGATGTGCATCATGGGTTGCTGAAGATTGGAGCCAGGTAAATATTCATATTTTTTTCTTTTTCCTGTAATAAATTTTACACATAGTGCGAGAAAGAGATTACAAGGTCACCTTGTTATTCATATATTTATTATTACCTTTAATGCATCATATTGCTAAATCCAAGTCATAATTAGCTGTAAGTACTCCCTCACTATAAGACACCTCAATATAAGGCAGGTATGTCATGGATCCTGTTTCACTATTTAGTTTTGTTAATTATAAAATAACTCAATATAAGATAGTCCCTTCTATAAGGCAGATATGTCATAGATTCTATTTCGCTGTTTAGTATTATTATGTATAAATATTATGTATAAAATACCTCAATATAAAGTAAATTCACTTGCGAGGAAGTGAAATTTTATGGTTAACACAAACAACAATATGGCTGGGAAGCACTATGGCTATGTATCATCTTTTCACACATAATTACTACGAATAAGGCCATACACAATTACCAGGAATAAGGACATACACAATTACCAGGAATAAGGCCATACACAATTACCAGGAATAAGGCCATACACAATTGCCAGGAATAAGGCCATACACAATTACCAGGAATAAGGCCATACACAATTACCAGGAATAAGGCCATACACAATTGCCAGGAATAAGGCCATACACAATTACCAGGAATAAGGCCATACATATTTACTTGGAATAAGGCCATACACAATTACCAGGAATAAGGCCATACACAATTGCCAGGAATAAGGCCATACACAATTGCCAGGAATAAGGCCATACACAATTACCAGGAATAAGGCCATACACAATTACCAGGAATAAAGCCATACACAATTGCCAGGAATAAGGCCATACATATTTACTTGGAATAAGGCCATACACAATTACCAGGAATAAGGCCATACACAATTACCAGGAATAAGGCCATACACAATTGCCAGGAATAAGGCCATACACAATTGCCAGGAATAAGGCCATACACAATTACCAGGAATAAGGTCATACACAATTACCAGGAATAAGGCCATACACAATTACCAGGAATAAGGCCATACACAATTACCAGGAATAAGGCCATGCACAGTTACCAGGAATAAGGCCATACACAATTACTAGGAATAAGGCCATACACAATTGCCAGGAATAAGGCCATACACAATTACCAGGAATAAGGCCATACACAATTACCAGGAATAAGGCCATACACAATTACCAGGAATAAGGCCATACACAATTACCAGGAATAAGGCCATACACAATTGCCAGGAATAAGGCCATACACAATTACCAGGAATAAGGCCATACACAATTACCAGGAATAAGGCCATACACAATTACTAGGAATAAGGCCATACACAATTACCAGGAATAAGGCCATACACAATTGCCAGGAATAAGACCATACATAATTGCCAGGAATAAGGCCATACACAATTACTAGGAATAAGGCCATACACAGTTACCTGGAATAAGGCCATACACAATTGCCAGAAATAAGGCCATACATAATTACTTGGAATAAGGCCATACATAATTACCAGGAATAAGACCATACACAGTTACTAGGAATAAGGCCATACACAATTACCAGGAATAAGGCCATACACAATTACCAGGAATAAGGCCATACATAATTACCAGGAATAAGACCATACACAGTTACTAGGAATAAGGCCATACACAATTACCAGGAATAAGGCCATACATATTTACCAGGAATAAAGCCATACACAATTACCAGGAATAAGCCATGCACAATAACCAGGAATAAAGCCATACATAATTATCAGGAATAAGGCCATGTATAATTACTAGGAATAAGGCCATAAACAATTTCCAGGAATAAGGCCTTACACAATTACTAACAATAAGGCCATGTACAATTACCAGGAATAAGGCCATGCACAATTACCAGGAATAAGGCCATGCACAATTACCAGGAATAAGTACATACACAATTACCAGGAATAAGTCCATATACAATTACCAGGAATAAGGCCATACACAATTACCAGGAATAAGGCCATACTCAATTACCAGGAATAAGGACACACACAATTACCAGGAATAAGGTCATATACAATTACCAGGAATAAGGCCATATACAGTTACCAGGAATAAGGCCATGCACAATTGCCAGGAATTAGGTCATGCACAATTATCAGGACTAAAGGCATGCAAAATTACCAGGAATAAGGCCATATACAATTACCAGGAATTAGGTCATGCACAATTACCAGGAATAAGGGCATATACAATTACCAGGGATAAGGCCATTTACAATTACCAGGAATAAGGCCATATACAATTACCAGGAATTAGGTTATGCACAATTACCACAAATAAGGCCATGCACAATTACACAGGAGAAAGGGCATGAGTATTTTAATATAATAATGTTTTCACACATCTTACCATATATACTTGCTTATAAGTCAAGTCAAACTGCAAACAACAAAGATCCTGATTTCCTGTAGCATAGTATGCCTGCAGATCATGATCTATTTAATTTATTCTACTGATTACTCCTAACAAACTGCACTGTGCAACATTATGCAATGGCAGATCTGGGTCTGTGCATTTTGCAGTTGGACTCAACTTTATAAGCAAGTACATATGGTGTTCATCTTTTTTTTTTCTATGAAAAAATGTCTTTAGAACAACACTTTTCTGTGACATACAGTTACATTACAAAATGTAAGATGCAATGTTCATGAGGATTAAAGATCTGACAGGTCACAAATATCAAAGATTTCTTGGTAGCAATGGTCAGAGATTTCACAAGGATGGAAATCTTCCTATTCACAAATATCAAAGATTTCTTGGTAGCAATGGTCAGAGGTTTCACAAGGATGGAAATCTTCCTATTCACAAATGTTAAAGCAGAGCTTGAACTTTTTTCACTGATTCAAGATCGTCATAGTTCAGTTTTTCCTGCCTATATTTCAGTGATCCACAAACTTTCTAATTCTGTGAATTTTTAGAACAGGAAGTGCACAATATCATATCCTTTTCTGAGTCATTTTTCATCCATTCATATTTATTTTCTCTGTCATTTTTCTTCCATTTATATTTATTTTCTGGGTAATTTGTCATCCATTTGTATTCATTTTCTCTGGATTTCTCATAGTTTTTCATTCACTTCCTACAATCATGTTTATGATCAAGTTCTATCTCATAATCATATACTTCCTTGTCATCATATAATTTCTGGCATTTTATTGCAACTATGCAATTAATAACTGCCATGTCTTTCCAACTGTCACCTCAAAATTAAGTTTATTAACAATTATCAAACAATACAAACTCTTATTCTGTATAATTCTGCATTATTCATTGGGTCCACCAACATGACCGTTTCTAGTTTTGCCCTTAACCTGATACCCTTGATCATTTTATATCATCGTGATTGAAGTTTGTACATTGGGCTAGGGTACCAGGCTAGAGCGATTGAAGTTTGTACATTGGGCTAGGGTACCAGGCTAGAGTGATTGAAGTTTGTACATTGGGCTAGGGTACCAGGCTAGAGTGATTGAAGTTTGTACATTGGGCTAGGGTACCAGGCTAGAGTGATTGAAGTTTGTGCATTGGGCTAGGGTACCAGGCTAGATCAGAGTGCATGCCGAGTCTTATGAAAATCAGCACCCTTATTTATTTAATGCCTGGAAAAGCAACTGGTCATGAAAAGGTATGACATCCCATATTTTATTAGAAATATTCAACAGTGTCGGGACCACTTATTATCTCTTATGTTAGCAACCCAAACAAATTTCTACTGATCCAACTGTTGTTTTAGTCATCTATTAACAATTTACTCATGTCATATTATCAACTAAGCATTAATTCCCAGCCTTGTAAATGATCACCATGGACATAGGGGTCAAGGATTTTCTGCTTAAAAGTGTAAAACTTTTCATTATCACAGAGGAAAACAATGTTCTGCTGAATGGCTAAAATTTATATTTAGTCACATGGGTCTCGGGTGTCTTAGTTAAAAGATCAAAATATAATCTATTGTCATGGATCAAGCACCCCATGCAAACAAGGGCAGAATATAATCTAGTGTCATGGGTCAAACATGCAATGCAAACAAGGGCAAAATATAATCTAGTTTCAAGGGTCAAACATGCAATGCAAACAAGGGCAAAATATAATCTAGTGTTATAGATCAAACATCCCATGCAAACAAGGGCAAAATATAATCTAGTGTCATAGGTCAAACATCTCATGTAAACAAGGGCACACATTTTCTGATCATATAGGTCAAAGTTTATGATTACAGGAGTCAAAGATTTCCTGCTCACATGTGTCAAGGATTCCAGGTCACATGTGTCAAGGATTTCAGGTCACATGTGTCAAGGATTCCAGGTCACATTAAGGATGATGGATCAAAAGCTTTTTTGTTACATGTC
>JAPYKE020000256.1:52500-65000 GCA_028554795.2 Sinohyriopsis cumingii
AAATCACAAATCACAATGTTAAAAGCAGTCCCTTGTATAATGATTCAAACCAGTAAAAAGTTTATAAAGAACTTCTGTATATACTCACTTACAAGATGAGTCAAACAGCATGCAACAAACATCTGCCATAGCACTTACAAGATGAGTCAAACAGCACGCAACAAACATCTGCCATAGCATAATCTCCCTACAGATCAGGGTTGGTGTTTTTTGTTCTACAGATTACTCCTAGAAAACTGCACAGACCCAGATCTGCTGGTGCATTAAAGATGATGGATTTGGGTCTGTGGAATTTACAGCATATATGGTATATCCAATTTTATAAGATGTGAACACATGACCAGTCTTTGCCTATGCTCAAAATACTAGTGGTACAGGTTGATGTTTTGCTCATTGGGATGTCTGTTGTCCATCATCCATCTGTCATAAATAGTCTGCTAGCACAAGTTTGTTATCAATACTCCCCCTATCTACTGTGAGGATTGCCTTGAAACTTTGCACACACATTTATCCCATGATCTAAAATGAAAATAGTGTTGCAAAGAACATCCAGTATGGTCACCACAGTATCCATCTTGAAAATCTTGCTATAATTATCCCCCCTGAATGGATGGTCATATTAACAGTGTTTTCACTTCTTATGCTATCTAGTTGGTCCTAAACGAAAATAGTGCTGAGTGATGTCCAATATGGCTACCTCAGTGGCCATCTTGATAATCTTGTTATTGCTATTCTTGACTGGATGGTCATATCAACATGGGGGTTTTCAACAAAAAATTTCATATGATGTCTAGTAGTTCCTAAGTGACAATGTTGATGGGATTTTCAGTACAAGATGTATTATGATATTTTGTTGGTCCTAAATGATAGTGGTATCCACCTGACTCCCAATATGGGTGTCATGGCAACCAGCTTGAAAATCTTGTTATTGCTACATCTCCTGATTGATGTCATATCAACATGGAGTTTTCACTTCTAATGATAACTATACAAGCTGGTCCTAAAAAGATGGAGATGATTTTACATTTAATACGGCCATCATGGCAGCTATCTTGAAAATCTTCTTATCACAACTCTACTTGAATAGAAAGTTGATTGGGTTTTTCATCATAAATTTTCTTATCACAACTCCACTTGAATAGAAAGAGAAAGTCATATTGATTGGGTTTTTCATCAGAAATGTGTTTGTAATGTCCAGTTGGTGTTAACTGAAAATAGTGCTGATCTGATATCCAGTATGGCTGCCTCAGCAGCCATCTTGAAAATCTTGTTGTTGCCACTCCTCCTGAATGGAAAGTCATATAATGAAAATACTGCTATCTCTACTCCTCTCCAAACATTTGGCATATCAACAATAGATTGTTTATGGTACCTAGTTGGTGCCAGTCATACATCAATATGGTAGCAATGATGATTTTCTTAAAAGTCATGTTGTCAGTACTCCCCTGAATGGATGATCATTACAAGGTTTTCACCAAAAGACTTCTAATGATATATGCTTTGTCCTAAAAAACAATAGTGCTACTCTGACATTCACTATGGTCACCATACCATCTAATTTGAAAATTGTGTTATTGCTGAAGAATATTGGAGAAGAGTTTAACACTTGACAGTTACAAGAGAGAAATAGTGTAATCTTGAATTTGGGAAATTCTGTTTTGCCCAGTTCAGCATCAGTCCCTTTGAGGGACTCTTCTTTACAAGAGTGTATCAGCATTTGAACACCATTAACTCTCGGTTTGTGATTTAAACTTTCATACTAACATGGAAATTAGTTAAAATGTTAATCAGATCAAGTTTTTATTAACATTTTCTTTTTAACCTGCAAATGAATATCAATGCGCGGAAACAATAAAAATCTACTAAAAAATGTCTCCAAGTAGAAACCCATAACGGGAGCAATTTATTTTAAGAGGCCTTGATGATTACTTCATACAAAAGGATGGAAAGTCTACAAAAAAATGATTCCTTTTGAATTGCTTATATCCTTTAGTTTATATTTCATTCTTGCATTTCATTCTTTAACAATAATAATAATAATAATAATAGTAATAAGATGATGATGATGATGATGATACTACTACTACTAATAATGACTTTATTTAAAGAGGGTGACACGATTAGTTGCATGGAAGTACTCCTCCTTGTGGCACTCTATTATGTGCTTATTTACATTCAAAGTACATTACATAGTCACACACACACACACACACACACACACACACACACACACACACACACACACACACATGCATACACACACACACACACACACACACACACACACATGCATTGATAATATGCTCTATTTCTATATGCATATATATAATAAACAGAAAATTTAAATTAACATGATCCAACAAGGTACATTGTGTATATACAGTAGAAAACTAGAGACAACAAAGTGGAAAGATGGTGAATTTATACTTTAAGTTGTAATGTATTTGTCAAATCAAATAGGTTCCACTTTTCATCCATTGAATTCGATTAAAATTAAATGCATTATATTATAATCCTCTCTAACTGGGATTCTGTTTCAAATTAGTGATCCTGAATATTGAAAACTTTTCTTAAAGAGTTTTTTATTTGGTTTTAAGGATGGAAATGTGGTTGGCTAAAATTGATCTTAAACTTGGAGTGTGCCTTGTTTTCTAGCATGAAATAGTTCATTGGGATATACTGGGGCCATATTGTTTGAAACTTTTTGCATGCTGTCTATACTCACTTGCTAGTCTAGTCCAACTGCAAACTGCATAGACCCAGATCTAACATCACATAATGCACCAGCAGATCTGGGTCTATGCATTTTGTTAGAAGTAATCAGTAGAACAATCAGCATAGACCCTGATCTGCAGGTGCATTATGCTACAGCAAATACAGATATTTTTCTTGTTTGAAGTTTGACTTGACTTATAGGTGAATATATATGGTAAGTATCAATTATCCTTTATTGAGTCTGTATTATGAAACACAATAACCAGGTAAATATTTCAATACATGGATACATCACTAACAAACTGGGACTACTATTATGTTGTTGTCATTTTCTACTGAACTGTGTTGTGGAAAAAGGCACTCACTCACACACACATACACACACACACACACACACACACACACACACACACATATATATATATATATATATATATATATATATATATATATATATATATATATATATATATATATATATATATATATATATATATATATATATAAATGTTTGTCTGTAATTGTGTCCATCTCTTTCTCCTAGTGAGGGTGGTTCTCTCTAAAATGCTCAGTTAACATGAATAAGAATTTATTACTTTATTTCATGTTTAGACTGTACCTTTTTTGTATCAATCCCATATAATAAGGCAATATATTATTGCTGGTCCTGTTTGAAAAAAAGGCTACAGTCTGAAACCGCAAAGGGTTACATAATCTCTTTATGTTGTCTTTAAGCTTAGTCCTTACATAAATTGGATCGGATTTCCAATCATTTCACTTCTTTAGGACATTGTACCTAATCTATGAGCCCATAATCATGGTTCAAAGAGAAATTTTGTGGGAAACAGACAATAGTTTCCAAATACTTCACAAGCATTTTTATATTATTACTTTTTGGAGAACATATTAGCAACAAAATTGAAACATGGGTAAATGGAAACATGGGTAAATTTGTTCTGGCTTTGGTTGAACTTGTACAAGTTGTCACATCATTTGCACTTGGATTACAACACTCTGATGCAGCCCCTCATGTTGGAATTAAAGTGCTTTTGACTTCTGTACTGTATATGGTCACTTATAAGTGGAGTCCAACTGCAAACAACAGAGACACTGTTGCATAATATGCTGGCATTTTGCTAGGAGTAATCAGTAGAACAAGTGACATAAACCCTGATCAGCTGGCCCATTATGTGATGGCTGGTGAGGGTCTCTATGTTTTGCAGTAGGACTAGACTTACATGTGAGATAGATACATCATGTCCTTGACTGGTATAGACCTGTATCTGCCATCACATAGTGTGCTGTATGAAGTTGGCACATGATAGATGACCAAACATTCTCTGTGTAATACTCAAATGATAGAATGCGAAGATTAAGACAGAAGAAACTATCTTTGTTATCTTTTGACAATTTACTTCTCCTAGAATGTTACATTTTAGGAATTTTTTCTCAAGCATCTTATTCTGTTGCTTTACAGATTTGGCCAGACATAGGGATACAAATCCATTATAGTCCTCAAACCCAGGGCTAGTTAAACTTATGTCAGTCTAGTAGATTTTATAATTTCAATTGTCCAATGGTGACGTTTCATTGCTGCCAGTCAGCTAGTTAAGAAGGGTAAGTGAAGATTTAGAAGAACGTTTCTCAATCTACTAGTCCTTCTGGCCACAAACAAAAATGTTAAATTCTAGGCCTGGTTTGCATTGTTTATTCTCATGATGGTAAATACTAGATTCAAGTCTGGTTACTCTCTGGAACTGCATGATTTTTGGTACAGTATCAAAATATCATCCTTCTAGAATTTCCGTTTTCCATGGTATTAGTGGCTGGTATTTGAATAGTCTGAGTACTAGCTATTGAATGTAAGCATATTTTCTATTTTCTAAAATCACAAAATATGGTAGAAATTATTTTAGTGGTAATTTATTTTTAATTCTTGGAAACAGGGATTTTTGTTTTGAGCTTTTGTTCATGCAAGTTGAGTTAGAATCAGTGGCAGAACCTTGAGTGGTTCTGGGGATTCTATTCAAATATTATACATGTACTGTTACATAGTGGCAGGTTCTTGAGTGGTTCTGGGGATTCTGTTAAAATATTACACTGTTACATAGTGGCAGGTTCTTGAGTGGTTCTGTTAAAATATTACACTGTTACATAGTGGCAGGTCCTCGAGTGGTTCTGTTAAAATATTACACTGTTACATAGTCACAGGACCTTGAGTGGTTCTGGGGATTCTGTTAAAATATTACACTGTTAAATAGTGTCAGGTCCTTGAATGGGTCTGGGGATTCTGTTAAAATATTACACTGTTAAATAGTGTCAGGTCCTTGAGTGGTTCTGGGAATTCTGTTAAAATATTAACTGTTACACAGCAGCAGGATCTTGAGTGGTTCTGGGTGTTCTGTTAACATATTACACTGTTACATAGTGGCAGGTCCTTGAGTGGTTCTGTTAAAATATTACACTGTTACATAGTCGCAGGACCTTGAGTGGTTCTGGGGATTCTGTTAAAATATTACACTATTAAATAGTGTCAGGTCCTTGAGTGGTTCTGGGGATTCTGTTAAAATATTAACTGTTACACAGCAGCAGGATCTTGAGTGGTTCTGGGGATTCTGTTAACATATTACACTGTTACATAGTGGCAGGTCCTTGAGTGGTTCTGTTAAAATATTACACTGTTACATAGTTGCAGGACCTTGAGTGGTTCTGGGGATTCTGTTCAAATATTACACTGTTACATAGTGACAGGTCCTTGAGTGGTTCTGGAGATTCTGTTCAAATATTACACTGTTACATAGTGGCAGGTCCTTGAGTGGTTCTGTTAAAATATTACATTGTTACATAGTTGCAGGACCTTGAGTGGTTCTGGGGATTCTGTTAAAATATTAATTGTTACACAGCAGCAGGACCTTGAGTGGTTCTGGGGGATTCTGTTAACATATTACACTGTTACATAGTGGCAGGTCCTTGAGTGGTTCTGTTCAAATATTACACTGTTACATAGTGGCAGGTCCTTGAGTGGTTCTATGGATTCTGTTAAAATATTACACTGCTATACAGTGGCAGGTCCTTGAGTATTTCTGGTGATTCTGTTAAAATATTACACTGTTGGACCCTGTGGCTGATCCTTAAAGGGTTCTGGGGATTGTGTTAAAATAGTACACTGTTACATAGTGGCTGGTCCTTTAGTGGTTCTGGGGATTCTGTTAAAATATTACACTGTTAGACCTAGTGGCTGATCCCTAATGGTTTCTGGGGATTTTTAAAAAATAGTACACTGTTCAACAAAGCACAGTGAGTTGGCAAAATTAAGTACCCTTTCCTCATACTTGTAATTAAATCCTAAAACATAAATATATACATTGATTCCGAGTCTTCATCATCATCTGCATTCATACTAACATTTACCACTAGTTTGATTATATGATACCCAGGTTAACTTTTATAGTGCTGAAAATAAGATTAACCTATTAAAGACATATTTTAAATTTTGTTTGCCTCTAACATTACATGTTGAAAGAAAACATAATAACAGCAAATCTAATATATTTTGTCACTGAAGCGTTGTCATTGTTAAATAAAAATGAGAGCTTGGGGACTGTTTTAATTGCTATACCAGTCCTGACTGACATGCCATACCAGTCCTGACTGACATGTATGACAGATCCATTGGCATTACTTAATCTGCACCTGTATGTGGTAAAACAGCTACTTCTCTGTATCTATTTGGTTTAATAAGGCCAAACACTGTGTGGGATCTATTGATATGAAATGTCAAGACAGACTATGCAGCTGGTTCACTTGTTAAGCTCAGCAGGTTATTTCAATCTTCCTTTTTCATGTTTGTGTATTAGATAAATATCATCCATGCAGATTTCGGTCATCAGAGGGATTAAATAAATACAGGTTCTTTCTATCACTCACATACCATGCATATTTTACCATAGGTAATGTTCTCTTCAATAAATACATTCAACAAAATGCTGTGTCTGCTCATGGCATTCTTTCATTGATCATGTTTCTTTAATGTCCCTGCTAATAATTTTATAAATAAGCTGAAAGGGATAATCTTCAGCAATTATGTCACAACTCACCAGCAAAGGAGCTAGCTTCCATTTTGCAATTACGTATTTCTCCCATGACAAAGCCATGGGGTGCAATTCCAATAAATTACAGCATTTTTCCCATGATAGGACCAGCAAGCCTATGCCAAATAAATTAAATAGGCCAGGGGGCCTAAGCCCAATAATTTACAGTATTTCTCCCATGATAAGACATGGGGGCCTAAGCCAAATAAATTCGTCAATTTGTCAAAGATTAACAGATGAGCTTATTACAAGGTAAAGACTATCAATAATTTGCCTCAATTTGTGAAAATGGTATGTGAATGGGCTTATCATCATATAAAACTGGTGTATAACCGCATTTTTTGTCTCACTTATATACGCCACTGCTTGTTACCTGGATATGCAAGACTTTGCTAACTCTGGCTCAATATGGTTTCCTGTGGTTAAAATGAAGCTGTCATAGTCAATATGGTTTCCTGTGGTTAAAATGAAGTTGTCATAGTCAATATGGTTTCCTGTGGTTAAAATGAAGTTGTCATAGTCAATATGGTTTCCTGTGGTTAAAATGAAGCTGTCATAGTCAATATGGTTTCCTGTGGTTAAAATGAAGTTGTCATAGTCAATATGGTTTCCTGTGGTTAAAATGAAGCTGTCATAGTTTATATAAGGTTATTTTCTATCTATCTATAGCATCCTCCAAAAGGGCTGTTATGGAAAAGTTACACAGAGTGGTTTCAGCAAAAGATCATGTTACAAAAATATCCAATGATATTGAGAAAAAATGGAGATACAGTATTAGGCACCATTAGGAGAAATATGAAATCATGTCACAAAATTCCAATAATTTGCATCTTATATATTAAATGCCAGAAATAATCACACACCATATCTACTCGCTTATAAGATGAGTCAGACTGCAAACAACAATGATCCTGATCTGCCATTGCATAATGTGCCTGCAGGGTCTATGTTTTTTGTTCTACTGATTACTCATAATGAACTGCATAGACCCAGATCTGCTGGCACATTATGTGGTGAAAGATCTGGGTCTGTGCAGTTTGCAGTTGGACTGGACTTATAAGTGAGTACATATTGTATCCAATTATATTTTTATTTAAATTTAGTTGTACATTCACTATTGTAAGTATAAAGAATGGAAATAAGGACACAGCCAAATTTTTGTAGTATTTGTATGAGTATGGTTGTTGTAGTTAATAAGTTTGCTGCAAGGCGGTTAGAAGCAATGCTAGTTAAATCTGACTCATAAATTGACCTTTCATTATTATCTTGTGTCAGAAAAAAAGATATCCATTTACATTCAACAAAAATAAATAACAGATAAACTAAGTTAAAAATTAACTTCTGCAATCAGAAAGAGCAAGCATTTAGGGAAATCACTGCCCTATTGGTAGATGCATACACTAATTATTGCCCTTTTGGTAGATGTATACACTTAATTATTGCCCTATTGGTAGATGCATACACCAATTATTGCCCTTTTGGTAGATATATACACTAATTATTGCCCTATTGGTAGATGCATACACTATTTATTGCCCTTTTGGTAGATGTATACACTAATTATTGCCCTATTGGTAGATGTATACACTAATTATTGCCCTATTGGTAGATGCATACACTAATTATTGCCCTTTTGGTAGATGTACATGTATACACTTAATTATCGCCCTATTGGTAGATGCATACACTAATTATTGCCCTTTTGGTACATGTATACACTTAATTATCGCCCTATTGGTAGATGCATACACTAATTATTGCCCTTTTGGTAGATATATACACTAATTATTGCCCTATTGGTAGATGCATACACTATTTATTGCCCTTTTGGTAGATGTATACACTAATTATTGCCCTATTGGTAGATGCATACACTAATTATTGCCCTTTTGGTAGATGTACATGTATACACTTAATTATCGCCGTATTGGTAGATGCATACACTAATTATTGCCCTATTGGTACATGCATACACTAATTATTGCCCTATTGGTAGATGTATACACTAATTATTGCCCTATTGGTAGATGCATACACTAATTATTGCCCTTTTGGTAGATGTACATGTATACACTTAATTATTGCCCTATTGGTAGATGCATACACTAATTATTGCCCTATTGGTAGATGCATACACTAATTATTGCCCTTTTGGTAGATGTATACACTTAATTATTGCCCTATTGGTAGATGTATACACTAATTATTGCCCTTTTGGTAGATGCATACACTAATTATTGCCCTTTTGGTAGATGTATACACTCAATTATCGCCATATTGGTAGATGCATACACTACTTGGGGCACCAAACTAGAATACAGAATTATGGCATTTTGAAAACCTCTAGCACATGTCAAACTCTTACTTGTATTATATAGTCTTTCTGCTTGATTTTTAAAATTAACTAGACTGGTTATGTGAAGGAAGTCTTGCAGATCAAACATTTAAATGGTTCATTGTTTTTTTAGCATGTTCATGTAACCATCATTAGTTTTTGTTTTTAAAAAAATCTTTTGAACAAGTGACATATTGTGCTGCACTGTTCTCTGGTTTAATGCCGTAAAGATCATGCTAAGGATTGTCTAGGCTTATATTCATTTTCGCAGTGTTCACATGCATATTTGTAGTCATGGCAACATGCCTTGTGGTCTTATCAGTGTTGCTCATTTTAAACATTTAATTGGGAAAAGATAAATGTAAGATAAATGGTTTGGGCACAAGTTCTGTGAACTTAGAATAGTCCTTACCCAATACCTCTTAAATAGTTATAATACTTTGAACAGGCATATGAAACAGATTTCTATAATGGATCTCAATGTCATAACATCAGTAAATTAATGGAACCAGAAATGCACATGTGTAAAAATAGTTGTGGTGAGATGTCCTTTGATTGATAAGTATCCAGGAACATGTAGATATATTATATGCAAGTATAAATACATACTCATGGTTTTACTGAAAAAATTAATATTGTTATGCATAGAATATGTATGATTTGGTGATTTAGAGATGAAAATAAAATGTAAATAGATGACTGAAAACATTGGTTGCTTCAGGATATTTTTGTTGCATTTGATTCCTTCAAATTCTAGCTGAAAAAATGTCAACAGCATACAGCATACTAGAACTGTTGAGAAACACAGAAAAGTTTACACCGGTAAGGCAGCCATGATTTTTTTCTATATTTTTCTGTATTTTACTTCACTGATGTATACTATTTAATGTCTGACCAATTTAAAATTATTTTTTCAAGCCATACAAATATCTGACACTTAAGTAGAACTTTTGTACAGACAATAAATGGAAAGAACTAAGTCTATTTTCAAAGTTTGATTTTGAATGGAAAGGTGCAGATTTATAGCTTGGGCTACTTTCTTTAACAAAGTTTTGACAAATGATAATAATTTTACTTCAATCTTTGTAAATTTTTCCTAAATATTTTTTTTTTTAGAATCAACATAAGTATATGTACACTGCTATTTTATTAATACTGCACACCAACATCAAAAATATTTCCCATGGAAATTATGTATTTGTTACTTACAATTTATTATTCATGATGTAAAATGTTTTTCCAAAATATCTTAAAACAGAATCACAGCAACTTATAGATTTTATGGAAGAATTTTGACAAAATATTTCACATAGAAGTTTGATGTGAGTGCTCATGCATTCTTCCCAAACCTACAAAGGGGATATTTATTAAAATGGACACGAGTGTGTGCTTACACTGATACAGTAATGTTTTCTATACTATTATGTGGTATATATGTGTTATGTATAATGTACAGTTATGTGGTATGTACAGTTATGTGGTATGTACAGTTATGTCTTATAAAAATACTGTTATGTATTATATACAATTTTGTATTATAAAATAGAGTTATGTGGAATATACAATTTTGTATTATAAAATGAGTTATGTGGAATATGCATTCATTACATCACAGTGATTCACTTTATCTTATTATTTAGAAAATGCACAGCTGGAACAATTAGTGTGCAGGAATGCAGCATTTTTTTATACTGAAAAAAAAATCAAATATTGATTACAATATCTAGCTTTGTTCCCTCAAACAGTAGTTATGTTCTATATTAAGTCCTTTGCTGATAGGAAGAAACCATCTGAGAATTCAGCCACTTTGCAACAGTTGGAATGTTGCAAAGCAAACATATGATTTGTTTAATCTATGATAGCATTGATGATAAGTACAAAGTAGCATCATGCTTCAGTTGTTGAAAGGTTGTATAAGGAAAATAAGATTCCAGTTTTTCGACAAGAGCAAAAAACTCAAAGTATTGTTGTATTGGTGTGCATCAGGTGCCAAGATGTGATAAAAAGCAGCAGTCATAACATCACAGTTAATGCCTATATCTGTTGTTTGTCAGCATTTGTAGATTAATTGAAGTAATTTTGGGCACAGATAGGATACTTATATCCACAACATTATGTTTGTCACAGAGATAACAACTGACTTGATTTTCAAGGCATGCATGGACAAAATCCAATCAATGTCAGTCCATGCTGTTTAAAGGTGCTGTTCTTATGCCCACAATGCTGACAGCAGATTTACATTGCTAGGATTGATTGATAAATTTGAAATTGCAGTACAGTAATAGATATTACTACCATCAATCAGTACACAATATATATATATATATATACACACACACACATATATATATATATGTTTAGGCCCTCATCTTGATATGCACATACTGATCAATCACAATGCTTTTCCAATCATTGGTAGAGTTATTGCCCTTTATTCCTGTAGCTGAATGCAGTGCATGACAAAATCTTGTCAACACCAATAATCTTGCAGTTTCTTGCTCTACTGGTCATAATAGACTGGTCAAAATAGACCATAAGAGCTTTTGGGGATGGTCTGTTGTCCATCCATCATCCATCTGTCTACTGGTCATAACAGACCATAAGAGCTTATGGGGATGGTCTGTTGTCCATTGTCCATCCATCATCATCTGTCTACTGGTCATAATAGACCATAAGAACTTATGGGGATGGTCTGTTGTCCATTGCCCATTCATCAACCATCTGTCTGCTGGTCATAATGGACCAATTAATAACTTATGGGGATGGTCTGTTGTCCATCCATCATCCGTCTGTTAGCTACATTTTAAATTGCTGGAAAATCTTTTTGCCTAGTTGAGCATCAGTCTTTATGAGAGACTCTTGATAGTTGTGAAACTTGGCACATATCAAACGATGTACAGATTGAGAAATCTTTGTCCTCCCATGATTTTTTGTACGAGTTGAACTCAGGTATGTAATAGACCTGATGCAGCGTCTTACATGTCATTAGAGGTAATGTGTTTGCTGCAGGATTCATCTCATGCTTATCTTGTAGGTGAGAATTTTGTCTTGGACTTTTGAAAAGAGTGTAGAAATTTACGCCTCTTTTATTTTAAGTAGGCCCTTTTTACCTTTCATCTTGTAACCACTACAGTTGCCTAAGTGGTTAGAGTGTCTACCTCAGATGCGGGAGTTTGTGGGTTTGAACCACAGCTGAGTCATTCCAAAGACTTCAGAAAATATTACTAGCAGGTGACTCACTTGGCACTCAGCATTAAGAGGTTAGTGTTAGAACTGGTAAGCCTGGTTTCAGGATGAAGTGACTGGTTGGAACATGATGCCCCAGTATTATACATCACTATAAATTACCACACTGCAGA
>JAPYKE020000256.1:67500-212500 GCA_028554795.2 Sinohyriopsis cumingii
CAGCACGATGCTTCACAATGACTAATTCGTTCCCAGCCCAAATGACTGTTAAATTCTGGTTCGAATTGATGGCCCCACTCTTCCTCAGTTCCGATTGGATATCAATTCTACCCCAGTCGGTCCAACTTAACAGACAAGCCTCAGGCCATCTGTCAACGCGGGGAGATTTACAACAGCATCGAGGGTCCTTTGTTCTAGAACAAAGCTTCTAATGTCTACATGTTAGTTTTGACACCTAATGAAGAGAACTCTTGTACAAACACGAATCGCCACAACAGTGCAGGGTCAACATACTCATGGCGCTAACCCATTCCTTTGTTCCTGACTTACGTAATCACGGGCAGGCAAACGTGACACTGCATAGCTTGTACAGTATGACCAGGATAGATTACAATACAGGGTAGTGTATTATTGCATACATACATACAAGCATTATTGCATAGCTTGTACAGTATGACCAAGATAGATTACAATACAGGGTAGTGTATGAACTCATAAGTCCAACAGCAAACTGCAGAGACACAGATCTGCAATCACATAACGAACCTGCAGATCTGGGTCTATGCAGTTTAATAAGAGTAATCAGAAGAAAAAACAACACAGACCCTGATCTCCAAGTGCATTATGCTATGACATATCAAGATGTTTTATGTTTGCAGTCTGACTCAACTTATAAACGAGTACCTACAGTACTACACCTATACCATGACACTGTGGTTGTTTTATTATCTTTTGTTTTTGTGATATCAAGCATAGTCATCATCATTATCCAATTTGTTAGCAGTCATGGGACAATGCACCGATAATCCAACTATTTTATCTACTTAATGGCATGTGTGTATACCTGTGCCAATACACATTCATTTCCTTGGATAAAGTGTACTGGCACAGTTTATATACTCTTGCAAATAGATCAGAATGTAAATCATACACACAGACTGCTGTTTGAAGCATTTATTTCACATAATTAGAATGCGTTTTCTTTCAATCTTTTTCTACAAACATATGCACCATACTTTCTAGGGATCATTTTTTTTATTACACAGTTATAGGCAAAGTCGATCCAAAACAATATTAATTATACACATAAAACTATGAGGAATCTGTTGTACTGTAAATACTCACTTATAAGACAATTCAACTGCACACAACATAGATCCTGATCTGATGTAGCATAATGTGCGTGCAGATCCGGGTCTATTTTGTTGTTCCCCTGATTATACCTCACAAACTGCACTGACCCAGATCTGCTGGCACATTATGTGATGACAGATCTGGGTCTGTGCAGTTTGCAGTTGGACTCATACGCAAGTATATATGGTATGTGACTATTGGATAACACAATTTTATGGTCATGCTATATAAAGACACAGGGATCTTCTAATTAGTGACAGTTTAATAAACATTTCTACAATTTAATATTGAAACAGAATACAGTATTGGCATTATGAAGTGTACATGTCTTCCATTCCATCAAACATTAATTTAACTGAAATGGATTTCACACAGTTTGGAACTCATTCTTTCATAACATATCAGTAGATAAAGTTATAAAACAATGAAGATGCACACACCTCTCTTTCATTACGACACTCGTGTTTATTGGTAATTAAAGCATACAATTTGTTCCAAAAATTAAGATGCTTTACAACTTTATTCCTTACACTTGATCTATTTAAGTCAAATTCTAACAATGATATGCAGTAATAAATAAAATACACTTTTTTCAGTTTTTCTTATCCAGAGTCATAATAATTGTGTTTGTGTCTCCTTGATGTATTCATTCTGCATGTTTGGTTGATTTAAAACTGCTTACCTTGTATACAATGTATAACAGTGTAAAAAATATTATTGTCAAATTTTACATTTCCCTTATTATCATAATATAGAATGTGTTACCACTCAAATTTGCTGTATATATTCGCTTCTATATTGGTCTGACTGCAAACTGCATAGATTCAGATCTGCTATTACATAAGGGACTCACAAACTTGGGTCTATGTAGTTGGCTAGGAGTAATCAATAAAGCAAACAAAAGAGACCCTGATCTGCCAGCACATTATTAGACAGAAGATCAGGGTCTATGTAGTTTACAGTTGGATCTAACTCATAAGGGAGTATATATAGTATTTCAAGTACAGTAATCCTTGTTCCTCTGTTATCACTGTGACAGTACTCCCTCATTATAACACTGTCCATGGGAGTCATGGAGTATGCAGCATTAAAGTGAGGTCACCTTATAATGAAGTATACATGTATACATCACTCTCTCATTATAGTGCTGACCATGTGAGTAAAGGAATAAACCACTTTATAATTAGATCATCATGTAATAAAGTACATTATACATATAATTTTCCTATGATATAACAAAATGGCATCATTGACCATACTTACCTTATAACAGGAGATATGTTATAAAGAAGAGCCTTATGTTGAGGGAGTGGTGCATCTTTACTCCTAGCAAACTACATAGTGGATTCCATGACCCTCAATGTAGTCAGGATAAAATCAACATCCATTTATGTGCCAGCATAGGCAGTCTCAGTTTATAAAATTAACATTTCTTAATTCATACGAGCTGAAGTAATTTGACAGGGGCTTTGATCCTAAATTGACAGGGGCTTTGATTCTAATTTGACAGGGGCTTTGGTCCTAATTAGTGCCAAGGGCTCAGGCCCTAATTTTGCAAGATCTTTGGTCCAAACTTTACAGGGGCTTTGATCCTATTTTGACAGTAGCTCTGCCCCTAATTCGACAGGAGCCTTGCCTCTAATTTGACAGTAGCTTTGCCCCTAATTTGACAGAAGCAAGTTGGTCCAAATTGAGGAATTACTTCAAACATACCTAGCCTACTTTTGTACCCTGCTATAGAGATGGTACTCAAGAAATGCAAGGTACCTGTAATGAAGGACAACCCAAATTCAGAGACACAATTTTGTCTATACAATATAGGGTATTGGGGACAGGTTCAACTGCATTCATTTGATATATCCTTTCATCTGCCTCCAAATAAATTTAGTTATCCATGAAGGATTGGCTAGTCCCACTATGACACTGGACTAAGGGTACATAGTGTTTGTCTGTCACACATTGGTTAATTTCTACATTTAGGTCATTTCAGTCATTGTGATAGGGGCTTCTATGTTCCATGAATATATTTTTTTGTTCTTTTCTCCAAAAGTTTGTGTATCTTGTTTTGTCCATTGCAGTGTTCAGTGGACTGTGGAATAGGACAGAAAAGACGTCAGGTGTCCTGCCATGATGGGGATGGAAATATTGTATCAGATTCAGAATGCCGAAATGAGTACTCAGTTCCTGTTTCTGTTGAGGCATGTGATATGGGGTCCTGCACCAAGCAATGGTTCTTCTCCAAATGGTCAAGAGAGGTAACCATACAGACAGGAATGTGTAAGAACATTCCCACTGCCATAAAACTCAAAATTATTAAGACAATCAAAAGGCAGCATTTGTACATTGTTAGCAATATTTCTAAATCTTAAGATCTGTTACTCAGATTGCTGAGTCAAGTTACATTAAGATAGGCCAGTCACATATAATAATGAAGAGTCAGGTTTCATTTAGAGAGTCCAGTCACATATAATAATGAAGATCAAGTTACATTTAGAGAGGCCAGTCACATATAATAATGAAGAGTCAAGTTTCATTTAGAGAGGCCAATCACATATAATAATGAAGAGTAAAGCTTCATTTAGAGAGGCCAGTCACATATAATAATGTAGAGTCAAGTTTCATTTAGAGAGGCCAACCGCATATAATAATGAAGAGTAAAGTTTCATTTAGAGACATTGATTAAGAGGGGCCAGTCACATATAATAATAAAGAGTAATGGTTTGATTACAAGGGGCCAGTCATATATAATAATAATAAAGAGTAATGGTTTGATTAAGAGAGGCCAGTCACATATAATAATAAAGAGTAACGTTTGAACAAGATGGCCCAGTCATATTTAATAATGAAGAGTAATGTCTGACTATGAAGGGCCAGTCACATATAATAATAAAGAGTAACGTTTGATCAAGATGGCCCAGTCATATTTAATAATGAAGAGTAATGTCTGACTATGAAGGGCCAGTCACATATAATAATAAAGAGTAATGTTTGATTAAGAGGGGCCAGTCAGATATAATAATAAAAGTAATGTCTGGTTATGAGGGTCCAGTCAGATATAATAATATAAGTAATGTCTGGTTATGAGCGGCCAGTCACATATAATAATATAAGTAATGTTTGATTAAGAGGGGCTAGTCACATATAACAATAAAAGTAATGTTTGATTAAGAGGGGCCAGTCACATATAATAATAAAGAGTAATGTTTTATCAAGATGAGCCAGTCACATACAATAATAAAGAGTAATGTTTGACCAAGAGAGGCCAGTCACATATAATACTGAAGAGTAATGTTTGATTTAAGAGGGGCCAGTCACATATCATGATAAAGAGTAATGTTTGATTACAAGGTACCAGTCACATATAATAATAGAGTAATGTTTGATTAAGAGGGGCCGATATCATATAATAATAAAGAGTAATGTTTGATCAAGTGGGGCCAGTCACATATAATAATAAAGAGTAATTTTTTATTAAGAGGGACATGTTACATATAATAATAAAGAGCAATCTTTGATTAAGAGGGGCCAGTCACATATAATAATAGAGTAATGCTTGATTAAGAGGGGCTAGTCACATATAATAATAGAGTAATGGTTTGATTACGAGGAGCCAGTCACATATAATAATGAAGAGTATTGTTTGATTAGGAGGGGCCAGTCACATATAATAATAAAAGTAATGTTTGATTAAGAGGGGCCAATCACATATAATAATAAAGAGTAATGTTTGATTAAGAGGGGCCAGTTACATATAATAATAAAGAGTAATGTTTGATTAAGAGGGGCCAGTCACATATAATAAAAGTAATGTTTGATTAAGAGGGGCCAGTCACATATAATAATAAAAGTAATGTTTGATTAAAAGGGGCCAGTCACATATAATAAAAGTAATGTTTGATTAAGAGGGGCCAATCACATATAATAATAAAAGTAATGTTTGATTAAGAGGGGCCAGTCACATATAATAAAAGTAATGTTTGATTAAGAGGGGCCAGTCACATATAATAAAAGTAATGTTTTATTAAGAGGGGCCAATCACATATAATAATAAAAGTAATGTTTGATTAAGAGGGGCCAGTCAAATATAATAATAAAAGTACTGTTTGATTAAGAGGGGCCAGTCACATATAAATAATAAAGAGTAATGGTTTGATTAAGAGAGGCCAGTCACATATAATAATAAAGAGTAACGTTTGAACAAGATGGCCCAGTCATATTTAATAATGAAGAGTAATGTCTGACTATGAAGGGCCAGTCACATATAATAATAAAGAGTAATGTTTGATTAAGAGGGGCCAGTCAGATATAATAATAAAAGTAATGTCTGGTTATGAGGGTCCAGTCAGATATAATAATATAAGTAATGTCTGGTTATGAGCGGCCAGTCACATATAATAATATAAGTAATGTTTGATTAAGAGGGGCTAGTCACATATAACAATAAAAGTAATGTTTGATTAAGAGGGGCCAGTCACATATAATAATAAAGAGTAATGTTTTATCAAGATGAGCCAGTCACATACAATAATAAAGAGTAATGTTTGACCAAGAGAGGCCAGTCACATATAATACTGAAGAGTAATGTTTGATTTAAGAGGGGCCAGTCACATATCATGATAAAGAGTAATGTTTGATTACAAGGTACCAGTCACATATAATAATAGAGTAATGTTTGATTAAGAGGGGCCGATATCATATAATAATAAAGAGTAATGTTTGATCAAGTGGGGCCAGTCACATATAATAATAAAGAGTAATTTTTTATTAAGAGGGACATGTTACATATAATAATAAAGAGCAATCTTTGATTAAGAGGGGCCAGTCACATATAATAATAGAGTAATGCTTGATTAAGAGGGGCTAGTCACATATAATAATAGAGTAATGGTTTGATTACGAGGAGCCAGTCACATATAATAATGAAGAGTATTGTTTGATTAGGAGGGGCCAGTCACATATAATAATAAAAGTAATGTTTGATTAAGAGGGGCCAATCACATATAATAATAAAGAGTAATGTTTGATTAAGAGGGGCCAGTTACATATAATAATAAAGAGTAATGTTTGATTAAGAGGGGCCAGTCACATATAATAAAAGTAATGTTTGATTAAGAGGGGCCAGTCACATATAATAATAAAAGTAATGTTTGATTAAAAGGGGCCAGTCACATATAATAAAAGTAATGTTTGATTAAGAGGGGCCAATCACATATAATAATAAAAGTAATGTTTGATTAAGAGGGGCCAGTCACATATAATAAAAGTAATGTTTGATTAAGAGGGGCCAGTCACATATAATAAAAGTAATGTTTTATTAAGAGGGGCCAATCACATATAATAATAAAAGTAATGTTTGATTAAGAGGGGCCAGTCAAATATAATAATAAAAGTACTGTTTGATTAAGAGGGGCCAGTCACATATAAATAATAAAGAGTCAAGTTTGATTAAGAGGGGCCTGTATAAACAAGAAAATTAAAGTAAATTTCCACAAAAAATCTATATAAATAATAAATAACCTTCAGGCATGACATTAAAATAACATTTATAACTCCTTAGTAATAGCTAATACAATATTATTTTATTAGTACCTGATTTAAAAGTTAACCAAAAAACTGATATTAGGTATAAAATGTTATCTGAACTAGACATTAAGCATTCAAGGAGTTTACATACAGCAACAAATGCAGCTTGAAGGGAAGAATGTATTGCCAGGAGTTTACATACAGCAACAAATGCAGCTTGAAGGAAAGAATGTATTGCTAGGAGTTCTGAAACCTAAGGCCTTCAATTTCAATGCAATATTTAAAAGACTCTTTTGAGAAATCATAGATAGATCAACATCTTTTCCTGGGCCCATTGCAATCATTCTGTTTATAGTAATTAGTTGTCAGAAGAAAGTTAATGAGTTTTCTTTGTGTTCAAACTGTTGTCTATTGGTATAACCAATTTTAAACTTTAATGATCAAAAGTTAATCTAAATTGATCACCACATGTCCAGTTCATTAATAAACTGTCTTAATGGCACTTCCATAAAAAGGCAGTGTATGAACTCTTAATTTTCACACATTTTTCTATCTCCATATAGAGAGCACCTGTGCAGAAAGGACAATCATTCGTTAATTTAGTCACTCAAGTATCAATAATAGACAGGGTTATTGTTTTATATCACTGCTTGTATAAATACATATTTAGTTAATTTCTGATTAACAATGTGAACCATGCTGATATTATCTGTTAAGTTCAGATAATCAAAATTGAACTGTATGTAGTACAGATCAGTTTGATCTATTATGCAGTGTTCATCAGACTGTGCATCGGGGGTCTTGACTCGACATGTACATTGTGCTACAGACACAGGGGTAAAGGTATTGGACAGCTTCTGTGATGGTTCCAAGAAACCTGCTACAGCAAAAGCATGTCAGAGAGATGTCCACTGCACTGGCAGCAAATGGTTTTCTGGGCCTTGGAGTGGGGTAAGTTAATACCGAGTAAATGCATTGTGGATTAAGTATCCACTATGTCTGGTGGGTGTCCCAATAGAGTCCAGTCTTGGGATTTAAATTATAATATTGACACAGGTATTTATATATATATTTATAGTCTACATACAAGTATTTATATTTATAGCATAGACACAAGTATTTATATTTATAGCATAGATACAAGTATTTATGTTTATAGCATAGATACAAGTATTTATATTTATAGCATAGATACAAGTATTTATGTTTATAGCATAGATATAACTATTTATATTTATAGCATAGATACAAGTATTTATATTTATAGCATAGATACAAGTATTTATATTTATAGCATAGATACAAGTATTTATATTTATAGCATAGTTACAAGTATTTATATTTATAGCATAGATACAAGTATTTATATTTATAGCATAGATACAAGTATTTATATTTATAGCATAGATACAAGTATTTATATTTATAGCATAGATACAAGTATTTATATTTATAGCATAGACATAAGTATTTATATTTATAGCATAGATACAAGTATTTATATTTATAGCATAGACATAAGTATTTATACATAGTCTACATACAAGTATTTATATTTATAGTATAGACACAGGTGTATATATATATATATATATATATATATATACATATATATATATATATATATATATATATATATATATATATATATATATATATATATATATATATATATATATATATATATCTCAAAGATGTTTTCACCACTTTTTATGCATGAAAGATCAAATTCTTGTGTCGCATCTGTGTGACATGAGTTTTCTCTCAATAATGTTGAGATTCCAGCACCTAGTACTATAGTGCATTATCAGCATTTCAGAATATCACTGTCGTAGCTTCATAACAAAGATCTGTTCCTTATGGGAATCTTCAACTTTTCATGCTAAAGTTAGAAAGCTTCAAAAGGTCTCTGTAATGTTATGGGGCTTTCATATGGAATGGTATTCCTAAAAACTTCAAAAGGAGTGGTAATCTAACAATATTCAAAGTGTATTTATAAGATGTTTAACATCGGATTGTCATAATACAGATACTTTTATATTATGCTGCAAATATGACAAATACTATTAACTTCTATAAATAAAGTATTATTATTATTGTTATTATTTATTTCACATTCTGTTTCAATGGCAATATTATACAAGAATGGTACCTATCTAAAATATAGGTGTGATCTTTTCAGCGATAATTTTAGGATAAAATTTGTTCGCTTTAATGAGAGCTGATTAGACAAAATCGTCACGATGATAAAATCTTCATTTTAGTGCTCAGTTTCATGCGGTAGTGGTCTCAAAACCCGTGATGTGGTGTGTGTCAACGAGGTTAATGCTACTGTGAAAGCTGTGGTAGCAGATACCAACTGTATTCTGTCTGAGAAACCTAGCACCGACGAACCATGTAATCATCACAACTGCACCACTGCCCAGTGGTATATGAGCGAGTGGACAACGGTAAGCCCCGCCCCGCATTAGCATAAGTATGCACAGACCTCAATCAGTTTCCAGCAAGGGGTGTTACATGGTACTACCATTATTCATGATGGAAAGTGAAAAATAAAATATAAGACCTTATTTTCAGCTTTTACCGTACAGAGCTTTTTTTAAAACTATTTTGTTAAAGGTAGACCTGGCTCTCCTGTAACATATGCTATTCAGGAATTCAGAATGCAGTATCTGAATAGTTGATCATTAATTATCAAGGTATTTACTTTAAATCTATATGTGATGAATATTGCCCCTAGGTCATGTACAACTTCAGCATTTTCTGTGACTGAAAGTCTGTGATATCACTGGGGAACCCTGCAATGTGAATCACCATGTAGGATTGTGATATCATGGGGGAACCCTGCATTGTGAATCACCATGTAGGATTGTGATATCATTGGGGGAATCCTGCATTGTGAATCACCATGTAGGATTGTGACATCATTGGGGGAACCCTGCATTGTGAATCACCATGTAGGATTGTGATATCATTGGGGGAACCGTGCATTGTGAATCACAATGTAGGATTGTGCTCAAGATTGCTCAAGACAAGTAAATCCATAATCAGATTGATACAATACTCGCAATTTTTCTACAAAAAAAACTAAATAAATAATGCCATATAATGGACGAGTTAGTTTCTTTTATAGCTGCTTTTACAAAAAAAAGAGCATATTCTTTTAGAAAAACATGGTTCTCCTCATAAGCATGTCAGGACCCCAGGTGGCCAAATGGTGTAAAGCGCTTGCCTTTACCAGTCACTGCCATCTCACCTCTATCCACGTGGGTTTGAGTCTCAGGCTTGACTAGTGTGAGACAGCTAGTCAGTAGCTTCCTGTAGGTCAGTGGTTCTTACTGCATTTCCTGGGTTCTTCATTCACCAATTATACTAGCTACCATGTATGGAATGTCTTGAGGTAAGAAATGGAGTCAAACCCAAAACAACAACAACAACATAAGCATGATCATATTCTCTTAGTAAAACATGTATTTCCTCAGGTCTGTCTGAAGCATAGGCATCAATAGGAAGGTCCCACTGTTGGCAGGGATGTTCTTTGCTACATGTATACATATTTACATGGCTATTTAAAAAAGAATGGTTCACTTGATAAGATGGAGAGGATGATAGTAGGTGGTGAGTGGTTGCTGGCAATGTGTTGAAAGACACTGAATTACAGTTAAAGGGAATTTCATTATTTTCACTTAACCTTGATTGGAAAAAGATGTAAAATTACACCAGGAGAAGAACTGAGAGAAAGCAGGAACAGATAGTGAAAGATTAAAATAGGGGGGCTAAATGAGTGGGTGCATGCTGTCCCACCATTGTAATAAATGGTATATTTAAAAACAATATTTATTTTATTATAAGCTAAATGTGAACTATGCATATAGTTTACTGAGTCCTCACATTCTTTGAGACAAAGTGACCTGTACGCAAAATTGCTGATAAAAGATGATTACAATAACACATGAATTCAAGGCAAGGTTGAAAAATGGTGGTCTAGAACTTACCCACCTCTTCAGCTTAACAAATAAATACATTGTTGACAATTTCAGGTCTTTGGAACAAACCAGATCCGGGACTAATGGAGGGACAAAGAGATTAGTCTAAAAAATCATGACAATTTTCCCAGATTATTAATCATTTCAACAATACATTTCACTCATTTTTTACAGACAGTTATCAATCATCAAGCTTCTGCTGTTTGCTGGGTTACAATAGGACTGCTAAATATGATACTTGTGAAATGATTGTTTTTATCTTCAAGTTATATATTTGACATAAAGATGATTAATTTGTATAAAAGGTTTCACATCTTTTTTTTAAGAAGATGTGATTAAAAAAAAGATGTAAAATTATACTGAAGAATAACTGAGAGAAGGCAGGAACAGATAGTGAGAGAGAAAGATTAAAATAGGGGGCTAAATGCACAGGTGCATGCTGTCCCACCAATACAGAAATGGAATATTAAAAAAAATTATTGATTTTATTGTCTGCTAAATGTGAACTGTATATATAATTTACTGAGCAGTCTATTCCCTAGGGGTGCAAGACTGAGAGTCAAAAATCTCCATGGTGTCAAAAGCGGGGATCAGACTGAGTAAAAAAAACAAACTTTGGTACTAAACTGGGGGTCAACAAATTAAAAATTTGGAGGTCTCTAAAGCAAAAGTGAGGGTAAAGGGAAACACTGCTGAGTCCTTACATTCTTTGAGATGTAGAGTGACCTATATGCAAAATTGCTGAAGAAAGATGATTAAAATAAGACATGAATTCAAGGCAAGGTTGTGGTCTAGAACATCCCCACCTCTTCCAACCCCAACCCCCAATATTATTGACAATTTCAGGTCTTTGGTACCTGGACTAATGGAGAGACAGAGATATTAGTCTCAGAATCATGAAAATTTTCCCAGATTATTAATCATTTCAACAATACATTTCATTCAGTTTTACGGACAGTTATCAACCATCAAGCTTCTGCAGTTTGCTGGGTTACAATAGGACTCTTAAATATGATACTGCAAGTGAGAATGGCTTCAATGTAATATAAATGACACCTTAATTATCAATTGTCCAATTACTAAGCTCTCACTATTAATTGCTGGGCTAGGCTGTTAAACACTACACTCAACCTAATCGCAAAGGTATTGAATTTACAAAACTCTTGTGAAATGATCGTTTTTATCTTCATGTTATATATTTGACATAAAGATGTTTAATTTGTTCAAAAGGTTTCACATATTATTTTTAAGAAAATGATTAAGAAAGAGATAAAATTGTCGTTTTTGGGGTAATTCTAAAAAAATGTTGACACGCAATCCAGTACTAAACATAAGCAGGCTAAACTTTAAAATATAAAAAAACGCAAGTTAAAGGTTGTCAGCCTTACTTAATGGAACTATTCTTTTCAATTTCAACAATGCTGCAAAACAGAAAGCAAGTTTTATTGGTATTGTCGCTGATTATTATGCATATTGTATACAGTTCCTCCACTTGGGAGATCACAAACTATGGAATCTTTACAAAAATTTGCTTCACTGTGTCCACAGGTTGCATTTTGATGTTAAACGAATAGCCTTGTCTATTTATCCAGTGAATGAACATTTCAAGTCATTACATTGCATGTGAACAAATGAAGTGTACCTTTAAAATTTACCCTGAAAACTTTTGTGAAGTTTTTGGATAGATGACACAGAATTACCTCCCTTCCAGTACTCAATAATAAGTATGTTATTGTTGTTGTTGTTGTAGGGTTTAACGCCATTTTTCAGCACATGATAGGCTATACATGGAGGCCAGTATTAATGGTGGAGGAAGAACCCGGGAAAACCCCGGAAAGAACCACCGACCCACGAGAAGCTACTGGCAAGCATTCTCACATACCCACATTGGCTGAATTCGAGACTCAAACTGGCGCAGAGGTGAGATGGCAGTGATCCGTAAATCTTTTGGTGAAAACCCCACATCAATATGACCATCCATTCAGGTAAAGTAACAACAGCAAGACAGCTATCTTGGTCATATTGGACATCGTTTTACAGATCAGCATAATTTTTATTTAGGACCAATTAATCTTCTGGTGTTATGATTTCTATTTAGGATGATTAAAAGATTTTCAAAATGGCTGCCTCCTTATCGATATGAGGTGTGGCAATAATCTTTTAAAGAAGCCCGATATTACCAGCAACCATACTAAAGATATGACCAATCAAGGTAGGTGTGCTTCTTTACAGGTTTAGACAGGCTCTGTGTCAGTATTAAGGATCAGTGTTGTTGGGCCCTCATATTTTGTGATGCCACAGAGAAGAAACGATCTCTGAAGAGCATCTCTGCATCAAGTAGTGCAGCCCTCAACTGGTTTTCGCTCTAGTGAAGCAAAACTTTGGAAGTCTCCAAAGCAGCATCTCAATGGAGGCAGAGAAGCTCTTCAGAGAACAAAATGGACATCAAACATGCATGCCTTGATGTTTTAACCACAGCTTCCAATAAGCACATAGCAAACTGGAGGGAGCAGAAATGAGATTGGCTTGTAAGACTACTGTATCCAGGATTCAAACCTCTGGTTTCAAGGACCTGAAAGATTGGACTTGGAGAGGAGTCCAAATTATCAACTGATATTCCCACCTGGGAAGCACTCAAATCCATTGGGGGGAGGGGCTTGAGGGACTAAGCAGTGTAATACACCGAATAACTTAAGTTTGAAACCAGTGGCTACAGCCTCAAAAAGGGAACAGACCACTTTGTATATGCTTTAGATGCAGACAGCATCTTGGCCCCTGAGAAAACTTCTGAGCAAACTCCTGAACCATAGCTGAATATGGGAACAACAAAAGATCTGAACAAGAATGTACCTCAGAAAGTCTCTCCAAACTGGAGAAAATTTAAGTGTCCTCATGGCCCAAATGTTTTTTGACACAGCTCTTGGGGAAGGAAATGGAAGACCTTGTGTACTGTTATCACCTTATGGAAAGTCCAGACTTCCTCCTCCGCCATCTCCTGACCCACAAGATGGAATGAAGATGGGGAACAAAATGGAAGGGAAGGGCTTGCCACAGTTGGTTCTGTAAATCCATTCAGGTCTAAAAGAGCATCATTGCCCTGATCTCTTTCTCGTCAGAAAGGAATATCGTTCCTGGTCTCCTTCTCTGTAAATATTAAAGTGGGGGTTTTGTCATCCCATAACTACCCATGGGGGTGGGGGGAGGCAGTGGGAATAATACTACAATTTTCCTTCCTGGAAGAACAGGATTGATAATCCATTCCATGTGATCTGAAAAGAAAGTGGTGATCTGCATCCTTTTTGCTGGACAAGGTTGGAGAGATGGAGGTCTATGACCTGCTGTCTGATGTGCCTTGGAACCAAGATGTCAAAAACAAGATTCACTTCCAAATAGTGAGAGATCCAAAATCAGAAAAGGATTAAATGAAAACATGGGGAAAGTGGGTGTGGTGGGTCTCAACACAATCCCTGTCCCTGGACCATCAACCAGTGAATAGCACTCACAGCCTGGTGCCCAATGTGTAGCACCCAGTACGCAGTCATTGGTCACTGATCAAAGACCAGACTAGTGATAAGGTCTGAGAAAATGAAAGTCAGTATCTAGATCTATTCAAATGAGTGAGAGTACTGCTCTTTCCTTAGGAAGGCATGGCTCACTCTTACTGAAATGTCATGTGGAGCCAAGGATTAATCACTAACAGGAACTGATAATGTTGGTTCAAGTGTCAGTGACCTAAGGCCCTCGGGTGATTTCTGAATGACAGAAAGTGACCTGGACCCCTCAGGGAATGAAGTGGTTGCCCCTAGATGAAGAAGAGGAAGTGGCATCCTTCCTTCCTTCCTCTTCAACAGCAGTGACTTTCTGCAGACCCCACACTGTGTGTTCCCACAGACAGCAAGTAGGACAACATATGTTACATGTACACTTACTGCACCATAAAAAGGTGGTGTAAATGCCCCATTTGACCATTTTTTGCCGACACTTTTCAACATAAGCAGCTGAAACAGAAGAAAAAAAATCACAAAATGAATGAAGGAAGGAAGTACTGAACTTTAGTGTCAAGGAATATAGATACATAATTATAGCAATGACTGGAGAGAAAATTATTAAAACCACATCCACAAGGAGAGGTGTTTGGCTGAAAAAAAGCCTCAGTCAAAATTTTATAGACTGATGAACATGCATTTAAGAGAAAGATGAAGATGTTCCATATGTTAGATATTACTAAGGAATCATACTGGGGTCATGTTCTTTTCTTTCTTACCCTCCAATTAAATATTAGAGTAAAGAATTAGCTTTGACTGGATGACTTTGCATTTCAGTAAAGGTAGACAATCCAACAGCAGCAGGTTTTGTATTACTGCCCTTTGTTGTATTACTGTTATTAAACTTATTCTGCACTACATAGCCTGGTTGGAACTGATGTGCTGTTAAATCCTGTATATACATACACACATATCAGATCAGGTACTTCAATTTTGTTTTAAATTTATATTATATTTTGGCTTTATGCGGCGTACAACAATTTATAGTTAAGAAATATCAATTTTATATTTGAAGTAAAAATATCTGCTGATCTTAATATGAATCTAGATTTAATTGAAAAAAGAAAGGAAAAAACCCAGTAATATTGATATGATGGTAAATGAAAAATTAGAGCATATGAATTAACTATTACATAAAAGACAGGGTTATATAATTTTGACTATGTACATTTTAGTGCTCTGTGACTTGTGGAGGAGGCCAGAGGCACAGGTACATACGTTGTCTAGATGAGCAACAGCGTCCATCATCACTATGTTCTGAGGCAGAGAAACCGGTAGAAGCCGAACGTTGTAATGAGGACAAATGCGTATTACTACCTAATATAGCAAGTGAGTAACATCATCATCCGAGTAATTTTTGTACTTGTGCAACATTGTATCCCTATATAAACAACTAAAATGGCTTTTAAAACATCCAAATTCCTTAAAATGTTTGATGGGGAAAAAAAAATGATTTTTTTACATTTCTGTAACATATTGACAGTACTAAATTTAAAAAATGTGAAACATCAATATTCAATGTAGGTAATCATGGCACCATGCACCCAATGTAACAATCAATCACATTTCAAATCTTTGGCCATAACAAAAGAAATATTGTAATAACTTGTATTCAACTTACACTTAAATAGGAAATTAAAAATGAGCTATTTTGCCATGTACAATTTTTACATAAATATCTTTTACGGAATGATCCATTTCAAAATTCCTCAGGCATCAGATCCACTGATACAATGTATCCCAGAAGATATGCTTAAATTTGTATCATTTTGGACCTGTGTGGAACCGATCTTTGTTTAGGAGCAGATGTCCCTGAAATTAGGGAATCCCCTGGAGATTCTCATGCCTACTGTAAATTTTTACACCTGCCATACTATTGATACATACAATTTTATTTAGCGATAATTTATTTGTATATAACATCTCTATAAATGAATTGAATTAATACATCCTAAATGAAACAGGCCCAAGTTAACCAGTGATTAGTAATTGCTCAACTGCTAACATCTGCCTAACAACCAAATGCAAGAGCAATGAGCCAAGAAAAGTGGGTCAGTAGGATGGTTTGTATCAAAATGTCTTCTAATGCTAAGATTGGACATGTTATAAGAATTGTTTCAAGGTTTCTCAAGTTTTGTATCTTCATCCAGACCGCTCAAGTAGCCTAGTGATTAGAGCGTTGGATGTGGGAGGTTGCGGGTTTGAACCTCGGCCAAGTCATACCAAAGACTAAAAGAAGAAAGGTACTAACAGCTGCCACGCTAGTGCAGAGCATGAAGAGGTTAGTGTTAGGACTGGTCGGCCTGGTGTCAGGATAATGAGACTGGGTAGGACATCATGCTACATGTCTGCATCATGATGCCCCAGTGCTAGACATCACTATACACTGTCACACTGCAGACATTGTAGCGTTATGACTGAAAAATTGTTAAAGCTACTTTAAAAATCCAAATCACATACACACACATAGACACTAAATCTATTTTTGAAGTATATTATACATAAGCGGGAACTGATACTTTCAGTAGATGTTTATACATAAGCAGAGACTGATATTTTCACTAGGTGTTTATATATAAGCAGAGACTGATACTTTCACTAGGTGTTTATACATAAGCGGGAACTGATACTTTCAGTAGGTGTTTGTACATAAGAGGGAGACTGGATGGATATTTTATCTCTAGAAGATATTTTCCGATTTGGTTCAGACCGCTCCGGTGGCCTGGTGGTTAGAGCTTCCACCTCGAATAAGGGAGGTCATGGATATGATCCCAGGCCGAGTCATACCAAAGACTTACAAAAATGGAACTAACAACTGTCTTGCTTGGTGCTTAGCATTAACAACCAGACTATTAGAATTATCAACTGACAATTCCGATGGCCAAAGTGGTTACAGTGTCCGAAGCGGATACGGAAGGTCGCGGGTTACAACCCTGGCGGTGTCTTAGCAAGGACTTTTTAAAAAATGGTACTAGCAGCTGCTCGCTTGGCGGTCAGCATTAAGAGGTTAGTGTTAGGACTGGTCGGCCTGGTGTCAGGATAATGTGACTGTGTGGGACATCATGCTACATGTCTGCATCATGATGCCCCAGTGCTAGACATCACTACAAACTGCCAACACTGCAGACATCGTAATATGACTGAAAAATACTTAAAGCTACGTTATAAATCCAAATCACATACACACCTATCTTCATCCATATTAAATGAAAATTCACATTCATTTGTCCTGTTTTCAAAGCCCCTAGGCTAGGATGCTCTACTGTCTATATTGGCCAAATTTTGTTTAGTAGTTTCTTGAGATAAAATTGTGTAGATTTTTTTCTTCTTGGTTTAGGAAATGTAAGCAAATGAAAAACCTAACCAAACCCAAGATCAATGTGGCAAGTAGAGAAAGTCATAGAAGGAACTGTCTTTGCCTCATAACAATTACTGCCAAGTATAATGAGAATCAATTAAGGAAATATCAGCAAATGAATTTTTTTCTAAACCAAAACCTTAATGCCAGTTCTCTGTCTGGGACCTTGACCCCAAAATATGTGAGTAAATGAACAGGTGATAGAATGAATTCTTTGCCTCATAATGATTCATGCCAAGTATTGTGAAAATCTATAAAGGGTTCTAGCCAAAAGTGTAAAATCTGATGCCAACACTAACATCAGAAAAGTAACTGCTGTTTTGTTTACCAGTAATGTGGGCTTGAAAATTAAACAGGTGCCATTGCATTTGCTTGGAATGGTTACCAGTAATAAACTAATTCTGTGGTAGAAGCCAACAGAATCTATGACAGTACTAAAATAGATTACAAGACATTCTCATTCTTTTTCAGGTCCCAGCAACTGCAGAGACAGACTTCCCAACTGCAAGGTGGCAGTGCAAGCCAGACTGTGTCGCCTCCTTTACTATCAGAAAAAATGCTGTGCATCTTGCTCTGCAGGAATTGTCTAATTAATGCTTTATGCATTAATGCAAACATGACAAAGGAGTCAGTTCACCACTGCCACATAAGTGTGCAGGACTATTCCTGTCATGGAGTATGACAGGATTGTAGCTATTGCATATAAATCAACCTACAAAGATAGGTACACATCATGGTTTTGTTCCTAATGACTTGCTAGGATTTTAAAAGTCCACAGATAACGAATGTCAGCAAACTGAGCCAGTGCTTGGAAGTAACAAAAAATTATTGTTCCTTTCTTGATGTCTACATGCACTGTTGTTTCATTCACAAAACTGCTATTGTTAGCTCTTTGTGTAAAGGTATATCTAGTTATGCCAGTTCATTGGTCTGGATATTGACAAAACTTTCATAAATTCCATGCTACTCAAATATAGCAGTTGATAAATTAATTGCAGTTTGGAGAGTTTCTAGACGTAATCCTTTGCATGGAGAATATGATTTGCATTTACAAACGATTATCAAATTCTTTTATATTTTTGCAAATAACGATTATTAAATTCTTTTATAATTTAGCAAATATTCAACCTTTTTAATGTTAAGTGATAATATAAATAAATCTGGCAATAATAATGTAGAGTAAAATACAATTACTAAAGGGTGCATGGCCAAACCAAATTTCTGCTCTATTCTGGGAAAGCTAAGGGAAATAACTCTGTAAATTTCAAATGCTCATGTGCTATAAAAGAAGCATTCTTATGTCTGAACATCCACATTTTTATTAGAGATCGAATTATACAGGTCTCTTTAGCTAACACTGGATATATCAATTATGATTTAAATTTTTAGGCACTTCAAATTTAAAAGTAAATCTGATTTGCTAATTGGAACTTTTATGTCTTTAGGAGCCATGCTCTTTGCAAGCAAGTTTCATTCAGAAATAGCAATGTGTGCACTGGCTAGTGAATAAGTTCTCTATTACACGTTAATTTAGTGTGTGCATGTAAGAGAGAAAGAGAAGAGATGAAAAAATGACTAAAGGAAGTAGATTGTAAACTAATTTTCCTGCAGCTTCTCATCCTGGTCATTTCATTGTATTGCACAGGTTGTCCATTTCATTTTGCTGATTTATATCACTGCTTGTATTTTTAATTTCTTAGCAAAGTGTAATTTAGAGCTAATGAACACAACAAAAATAAACAGGAGGTGAAAATCTTGAAAATGTTATTTATAGCATCGATAAATGATTGTTTCAAGGTTGTGGCTATATTTGGTCTGTGTAGATTAAACTACAAACATCCATGCAAGACTTAATGTTGACATTTGTTATGATTAATTGTATATATATTTTGACATGAAAACATGTCAGCTCAGATACCGTTTTTACATTTGAAAGCTGTGTTCTGTATAAGTTCATATTGCCGTTGCTTATTAAAAAAATATATATGTATATTATGCATTTGATCTGGACATACTAGCTCAAATTTTGAGCTGGTAATTTATTAATGAAAGAAATAAAGCTTTTATATGCCTTACCAGTTTTGTTTATGTTTGAAATTCAGCTATATCACTAAAGATCAAAGTTATTAGTAATTACCATGCTATATATCTAAATGACGAAGAGTCTGATGAGAAGAGACCTCTTACTTGAATATAATGATTCACTCAAATTTCTGTTTGTAAGATAACTTCATCAGCTAAGTAGGTTGCTAATATTGCTCACAACTCGTATCAAACTAGTCGAGCAAATTTGTACCTATTAATGTTTTGAGTGATCTGTGGCAGTATACTATAAAATGAGGACAAATTCACAAATTATGTGGGAAATACAAGCACATCAAACTTCCAGTATTTTTATATCATAAATAAACTTACATATGTGTATCCAAGAAAAAACAAATGTTTGAAGTGCAACATTTGCTTTTTGCATGCAAATTTTTCTGTTGACCTCATTTGAATTGCTTTTCATTGTTACTATTTGTTCTTTCTATAATCAGCCAGTTTATCAACATTCCTCGGCTACCATGGCATTTCCATCAACTATTTTAAAAAAAAAAAAAACAGGCGTTGACTCAAGACAACATAAGCATCAGTGTGGATGTATTACATTGTTGCTGTCTTCACTGTTATATGCTTCCAATCAATTCTGCAAGTTTAATTTTTCTACCTCCAAAAGACCAATGGCTACAATGATTTCCTTAAAAGTTCTTGGTCTTTACCACAGAATTCAGCCTTTCACTGGCCCCTTCAAACAACTGGAAAGCCTTCTGTTTACTACAGAATTCAGTCTTTCACTGGCCCCTCCAAACAACTGGAAAGCCTTCTGTTTACTACAGAATTCAGTCTTTCACTGGCCCCTCCAAACAACTGGAAAGCCTTCTGTTTACTACAGAATTCAGTCTTTCACTGGCCCCTCCAAACAACTGGAAAGCCTTCTGTTTACTACAGAATTCAGTCTTTCACTGGCCCCTCCAAACAACTGGAAAGCCTTCTGTTTACTACAGAATTCAGTCTTTCACTGGCCCCTCCAAACAACTGGAAAGCCTTCTGTTTACTACAGAATTCAGTCTTTCACTGGCCCCTCCAAACAACTGGAAAGCCTTCTGTTTACTACAGAATTCAGTCTTTCACCGGCCCCTCCAAACAACTGGAAAGCCTTCTGTTTACTACAGAATTCAGTCTTTCACCGGCCCCTCCAAACAACTGGAAAGCCTTCTGTTTACTACAGAATTCAGTCTTTCACCGGCCCCTCCAAACAACTGGAAAGCCTTCTGTTTACTACAGAATTCAGTCTTTCACTGGCCCCTCCAAACAACTGGAAAGCCTTCTGTTTACTACAGAATTCAGTCTTTCACTGGCCCCTCCAAACAACTGGAAAGCCTTCTGTTTACTACAGAATTCAGTCTTTCACCGGCCCCTCCAAACAACTGGAAAGCCTTCTGTTTACTACAGAATTCAGTCTTTCACCGGCCCCTCCAAACAACTGGAAAGCCTTCTGTTTACTACAGAATTCAGTCTTTCACCGGCCCCTCCAAACAACTGGAAAGCCTTCTGTTTACTACAGAATTCAGTCTTTCACCGGCCCCTCCAAACAACTGGAAAGCCTTCTGTTTACTACAGAATTCAGTCTTTCACCGGCCCCTCCAAACAACTGGAAAGCCTTCTGTTTACTACAGAATTCAGTCTTTCACTGGTCCCTTCAAACAACTGGAAAGCCTTCTGTTTACCACAGAATTCAGTCTTTCACCGACCCCTCCAAGCAAATAGTAAGCCTTCTGAAGCTCTTCTTGAAAGGATCCTTCACTTTTTATCTTTCTGAATCTGTCTAATGACTTTCTCTTTCTTTCTTCATACTTTTCATGGCTTCTGTCAAGCTACTCTATTTGATTTTGCTTGTTTCTTCTGGAGTTTTAACTGCATTTTCCTCCACAACATTATTTTTGTATGTACTGTTTGATTTCTTCACAGCACTAAGCTCTGAGTTAATGGAATATAGTAATGTTTCATGTACATCACTATAAATCTCAATTTATACTCTTCTACAAGGAGTGTTTGGTCTTCTGTCAATGTCTTCCTGTTTGTTGACAAACTTCTTTCAACATCTACATTTCCATGAACAACTTTCTCAACATGAGAATATTTTAGCATTCCTGTCAAATTCATGATCTGCAACACTTTATTCTAATAATGGTCAACCATCTTAAGCTTCCAACTATCATCTTACATCCATTCTTCTGGGACCTTTTCATCCATTACGAGAGGTGTATCATGTCTGCAAGCTTCCTTATGCATCTAGATGCCACTTTGTGATGTACGCACTGTGCATTTTTAAAACTGGATTTAACAAGAGGTAGGCATATACCAAGGTACTGAAACCTCCTGCAGGAATGTCACCATTTTTAATACCAATACTTTCTGAAATGAAGATTTGAGTTTTAACAATGCTCTATTAGCAACCTCTGTATATTTTTTATCCAAAATATTTTCTGGCTTCATGAAACCCACACTCAGAAGCTTAAATTACCAATGGCAGCATCTTTGATGAACTTAAGTGTGAATTTCTTCAGCATCCTGTATGCAGTCTTGTTTTTAAATAAGGTCAACAATCTCTCAAACTTGCACCCAATGCTAGTAAATCTGAACACAGGTTTCACCATTTTTCAAAATTTCAGATTCTTTTGTACCTTTCATTTATCAGGTTCTCAGAGCTGTCTTCCCTTGTTCTTGCCATTCGATCTTTCATAAAAGATTAAAACAGCATTTCACATCAATCTTTATCAGAACTGGTGAAAGTGTGAGCAACCTGCAATGAACACGAGTTTAAAGAAATATATCCTCCAGATCTCTGACAGATTATTCAAGAAATCTTCCTTCTGACTAATGTGAGACTTAAACCAGTTACACAGATCTCTGACAGATTATTCAAAAAATCTTCCCTCTGACTAATGTGTGACTTAAACCAGTCACACAGATCTCTGACAGATTATTCAAGAAATCTTCCTTCTGACTAATGTGAGACTTAAACCAGTTACACAGATCTCTGACAGATTATTCAAAAAATCTTCCCTCTGACTAATGTGAGACTTAAACCAGTCACACAGATCTCTGACAGATTATTCAAGAAATCTTCCCACTGACTAATGTGAGACTTAAACCAGTCACACAGATCTCTGACAGATTATTCAAGAAATCTTCCCTCTGACTAATGTGAAACTTAAACCAGTCACACAGATCTCCGACATATTATTCAGGAAATCTTCCCTCTGACTAATTTGAGACTTAAACCAGTCACACAGATCTCTGACAGATTATTCAAGAAATCTTCCCTTGACTAATTTGAGACTTAAACCAGTCACCAGTGAAACAGATCTAAAGCTAACTGCTCTCCCAAAAAATACCAAGACCTTGTCTGAAGGCACTGTGAACAACACGCAATGCATATGAAAAAACTGTACCATCTCTGAAAAACCTAAGCCTTTTGAAAGGGCGTCAACAATAAACCACGGTGTCTCATTAACATTAATGTTATCACTGCCTAAATAAATAAATTGAGATGGAGGCAGCTGGTTCTCCTGTCAGTATGTGATATAGTTCCTGTTATACATCACCCATTTTGCATCACCAAACATAACAACTTTAAAGAAATGAATTTCCCCCGTTTCATCTGACCAGAATCAAATCAGATAACACTGCTTTTTCCCTTAAGCAAACATCATTTTGTCTAACGGAAAAGTAAATGACATTTTACAGTTATTTTCTGTGATATTTGATTCCTGAACTATGGCCCAAGTCCATCAGAAATCATAAAAGAAATTTTACCTTTGGTTCTTATAAAATCTTCAAAACCTGAGCCAGAAAACATCGTTTGAGAATGTTCTGGAGTTCCATCATTGAAACTGCAAGAATACACAGAAGCAGCAACTTTCATGGCCTACAAAACTTCTGCCATGATAACTTGTTAATGATGTACTGTGCTGCAGAGCCACTGACTATGACTCAAATTCTGTCAAGGACATTTGCCAAATCGCATTTCTGCAATCTCTTTGTGCTTCTCTCCTTCAGCATGACTCATCTGCAGCTCAAGTCCAGTGTTTCCACAGCAAAATTAATTTGCTTCTGAAGTCCAGTGTTTCCACACCGAAATTAATTTGCTTCTCAAGTTCAGTGTTTCCACAGCAAAATTAATTTGCTTCTCAAGTTCAGTGTTTCCACACCGAAATTAATTTGCTACATTTAAAACAACAACCTGCATATTCTGAAGATGAGCCCTTACACCACGATTTAAGTTTATATTCATTGCTATCTTGTGGCATTATCAGTTACTTGAAAGGAAATTACTATATTAATTGAGCACCTCTTAACTTCTTTGCAACTTGTTCCTTCATCTAAAATAGTATACTCTCCTATTGCACCAACATGCCATGAACATATGCAAGGTAGCATATCTTGAGATGAGGCGCATCAGCTTCATTCGCAAATATCTTTCAGTTGATGCCACTAAAACACTCGTGTGTTCATTATTACTTTCAAGACTGGACTATTGTAACTCAATTCTGTCTGGTTCATCTCAATATCTACTCCAAAAACTTCAAAACACAGCTGCTTGGATCATACTTAGAGTACCACGATCAGAGCACACATCCCCACTGCTCTATACCCTACACTGGCTATCCATTCGATCCAGAATCAAACACAAAATTTGTGCTACATTTCATTGACGGACTCCAGTTCAACATACCTTTCCGACCTCACCCATGTGTACACACCAGCCAGATACTTACGCTCCTCTTCTGACAATCGTATATTCATTATTCCCTCTATGAAAACGAAGTCATATGGACATTCTTTTGCATACCAGTGCCCAGTAATGTGGAATGAATTGCCCACTGAACTCAGACACAAAGACACAGTTATTCAAGAGTGCTCTTAAAACTCACTTATTTCGACTGCAAGAACAAACTTAAAGACCTAAAATGTTCCCTAAATTAAAGATTTTCTGCACGTTTTTTTATGTTTTCTAATTTCATGGTGTTTGTTTTTTTGTAATAATTTCATTATATATGTTTTTTATGTTATAGGTGTTGTCTAATGTTGTAATAATAATAATAATAATAATAATAATTACCTTATTTAAAGAGGGTAACACAATTAGCTAAAAACTAATCTACCTTGAGGCCCTCATACAAAGGAATTTATTTATTTAAGCTGCATCTCTGAAGCCACTGGATATATTGGGTTTGGAAGAAGGAAATAGAGTGGGCATTTCTAATCTCAACTGGAATACTATTCCAGAGCAGAGTTCCAGAGTATTGGAAACTTTTTTTAAATAACTCCTTATTTGGTTTGGGAATTTTATACTGTTTGGTAGACATGGATCGCAGGTGGGGAGTATTACCAGGTAGCCTATACTGGAATAGTGATTGTAAATATTCAGGAGCACTATTCTGAGATATCCTGTACATTAATTTGGCTTTTCTCAAACAGATTCGGTCTTTAATAGGTAATATTTTTAACCTACCAGTTAAACTTTCCTTGCTTTCTTTCTGGATTGATATTAGCCCAAATGCTCTTTTTTGAAGATGTGCCAGCTTTGCTATGTTTTTATCATTTGAATTACCCCATACTGTACTACAGTAGTCCAAATAGGGTTGTATGTAACTGTTATAAAATAGTTTTCTGTGCCTTTCAGGGAGAAAATGTCTTATCCTACTGAGAAGCCATAAACTTGAATTGACTTTTTTACTGATATGTTTGATATGTTCAGTCCATGATAGGTTATTATCTACCAGAACACCAAGTAGCCTATCATGACAGACTATTTGCAGATTTGTATCCTTCCATGTCAGACATAGTTCATCACTATCAAGATTTGTCCTTCTTTGCTGTGTTGAAATAAGTAATATTTTAGTTTTACCAGTATTTACCACCATGCCATTACATATGCACCAGTTTTACAGTTTGTTTAGTGCATTCTGTAAAGAAATTTCGAGCTCATGCTTTGTGTTTTGGATGTCTGACAATGTTGTGTCATCTGCATAGAGATCTGTAGATGATATTGAGTCTCTTAGTAAAAGTGGTAGGTCATTAATAAATAAAATAAATAGTAGTGAACCTAGAATTGAGCCTTGTGGTAAAGCGTAAAGCACTTAGAGCTTCTAAAGATTAGGCGCTATATAAAGTCCTCATTATTATTATTATTATCTTCTGGATGTAAAATTTCTCACCCACAAAAAGTTCAATATAATGAATCGGATTCACTTGTAAAATGTAGAAAGATCATAAAAGTTACCCATTTTTATACACATCTAGCAATATGACTGCTTTACACACCATGTAGAAACAGTTACAAAGCCTTAAAAATTAGCAATAATAAAAAAATCAATATTCAATGTCCTAAATAGCATATCTTGCATGTATTATTCAGCTGATTTTAAAATGTAGGATGCACATTAAAGCTGATATCCTTGGGAAATGCAATGATTCTAAAAAGCTTCAGTTCACCTTCTTTCTAAACCGTATGCATCACAACATGTGCTTAGATGGGATTTGAAAAAATAATCTCAGTGTAAGTAGAGAGAAAATCTTTCTTTTTGCTAATAGCTACTGACAGGAAATATACAGAGAGACAAAACAGAGTTCTCTTTATGTCGTTATATCGTTATAAAATATGAAAGAAGTAGGGATAGTAGTGCTATTTAGGAATAAAATATGGAAAAATAAAGAATCTAAAAAAGTAGGAAAAACTAGATCCACAACAGGAGTCGCTGGAAAGGCTTTAAAAAATATCCATTGAAACACTTCACTGCTACAAAGTGCACGTACAACCTTCACTAACTTCCAAATAAGCATATATATGTCTTATTCACATCTTACAGTATTCAAATTTTCTGTTTCTTTCTCTCACTCACTCTCTCAAGAAACAACATAAGGTTTAAATGTTTATATTTATTAACAGTACTTCTCTAGCAGTAAAGAAACCATACTTTTACAAACAGAAATATGCAATTGTTTAAATGTACCTGAAAGAAAATTCAAAATACTTTTTCTTTTCCAAATTTAAAAACATGACGACAGTATCCACTCTGGCCTTTTTCTCAACAAAATACAGTACAAACAGTTTTTGTTCCAGGAATAAAGATGCACTTCTTATACCGCTTCAATTAAAATGAGCTGGCACAGGCATTACATTATGTGGCTGAGAACAGCAATGTGTCTAATCGTAATCTGAAAATAAAATAAGCAAACCATAAGGCCATGTATCTCACATTGTCAGTGTCACGTATCTCACATTGTCAGTGTCATGTATCTCACATTGTCAGTGTCACGATACTCAAATAGGGAAAACATGTATAGGTCTCTATGCAGTTGGCTATTACCATATATACTCAATCAAAAGTTGAGCCCAACAGTAAACTGCAGAGACCCAAATCTTGGTGCATAATGCAATGGGAGATCTTGGTCTCTGCAGCTGGTTGTAGGTAATCAGCAGAAGAAAAAAACAGAGACCCTGATCTGCTGGTGCACTGTTTGACAACAAATCAGGGTTTATTTGTTTGCAGTTGGACTGGACTTATAAACAAATATATATAGTAGTGAACAAAGATGATCATCTATAATAAATCCATGCTACAAGTTTTATCGTGGCTTATTATAGCTAAAAAAAAGTTCTGCACAGTATTTAAAAGCTAATTCAAGAAAACAACAAAATATGCCATCCATTTAGGTCAAGTATGCAACTCGCATATAATCCCTTGCAAGTTTCTATGCAACTCACATCCACTCCCTTATGGGTCTCTATGCAACTTGTATTTACTTCCTCATGTGTCTTTATGCAACTGACATTCACACCAATAGGTCTCTATGCAACTCACTTTCACCCCATTACATGTCTCTATGCAACTCACATTCAGCCATTTATGTGTCTCTAAGCAACTCGTATTCACTCCATCATGCCTCTATGCATATCCCTCCATTGTGTTTCTCCATGCAACACACATGCCTCGTGTTTCTATGCAACTCATATTCACTCCCTTGTGTCTCTATGCAAAACATATTCACTCCCTTATGTGCCTGTATGCAACTCACTTTCACTAACTCATGTTTGTATGCAAGTCACATGCACTCCTTTGCGTGTCTCTATTGCCAGTATGTCTGGTCATTTGTGAGGTGTGATCTTTCAAGCAATGAATATTTTTTTGTAATAATGCATTTAATGTGACAGTATGTCAAAATTGTAAACAGTCATAACATGGTGTTTAGTCATGTGATCTAACATCATCCTAAGTCAGAAATCATTGTGAGAGCATCAGCTGCAAACAGTGGACACCATCAGTACTTACTTATAAGTTGAGTTCAACTGCATGGACTCAGATCGGCTGGAGCTTCATGCAGTTTGTTTGTGGTAATCAGCATAACAAACAACACTGACCCTGATCTGCCAATAGCATTATTAAGAAGCAATATCTATGTGTGTACGAACATGCAAAAGAACATTCCAAATATTACTCCTAACAAACTGCATTGACCCAGATCAGCTGGCACATTATGGATCAGATGTATGCAAGTATCAGGGATAGTCCTGGCTTTTAAAAACCTGTTGCCAAAAAAATCGCCAACCTCATTATTTTGTCGCCAATTTTCAAAAAGTGTCGCCAGAACAAGTAGTGTACATTTTTTCAAGTGTTAATTTAGTCTGTTAATGTAACAGGCAATGAAAATTACAGTAGATGAGTTAGTTAATACTCTAATTACAACAAGCATTAACAAAAGGTTACAAACTGTTGCATGAAGATCCGTCGCGATTTTAGGGCTGCCCACTTGCCGAATGCAGTTTTAAAGTCTAATTTTTCACATCTGTACATGCTGATTCTCATTAAATTCTCGAGAGATGAGATGCAGAGTTTATTTCTGATGTCAGTTTTTATGAGGTTCATCTTACTGAATCCACGTTCACAGTCTACAGTGCTGACAGGTGACACCAGTAGTCTCTGAGCAGCCCCCCCCCCCCCACCTTATGGCTAGCTTCACAAAGCTTGAGTGAATTGCTTCCTAAATCCCAAGAATGATCACTGAATGCTGTATAAATTTTCTCAACAAGCAAAATATGATCTCCATTCCCACGAATAAAACTTACATGAGTCAACACCTGGCAATAATGGGATTCTTTCACACCTGTATTTTGAGAAATAAATAATTATTATTAATTATGCAAAACTGTTTTTTTTTTTTGCTCTTTCTTGTTGCGGAGTTTAAGTCTCTGCAGCTGTAACACGGATTGATGGCAAAAGGAAAAGATCAATGAGTAAAATGCTGCGCTGGCGACAGATATAATTGTGATTGAGATTTTTTCCATTTGCTTTGTATTTATACGCAGTAGTCGGTACTTCAAAGGTTATCAGTTTTCTATGAAGGTTCAGCAAAACTATTGTATTGGTATATGACAACAACAACAAAAAATCAACAGAAGGATTAGCCATTCAATTAATTGTATCTGTTCTATTTCGCGTCTTCATAAGTCGGTCAGTTGTAGGTATAGTTCGGTAGCATGATTGACTGTATCACAGCATACAGTACTCAGCCCAGATGTCAGCATAAGCAGATTATGATGTAACAATGCATGGGTTGTCAATAAGAACAAAGGATTGTTTGTGTAACAGATTGATTCCAATGCATTGCTTAGTCAAGTTTGTGGCTTCCTTTCATTCTCCCTTTTAATTTATCCAGTCCAAATCCATGAATGTATATACAAATTAAATAACCAAAAAGTCTGTCGCCAAAACAATCGCCAGATGGGATATTTTTGTCGCCAATAAGGAAAAAAAAATCACAATTTGCGACATTGGCGAAGCCCAGGACGATCCCTGAAGTATGTATGGTAATATGCCGAGTTGTACCTGTTAATCAAAGGTACTTTTCTCTCAATAAGCTCTAAATACTTTAAAACATTAGACAACACCTAAAACATAAAAAAATCATCACAACAAAACAGAACATGTCTACCGAATGTCAATAGTTTGCCAAGTTTCTGAGTAATTTATCTAAAGCCATGGGACTTGCTGCATACAGAAGAATTATCATATACAATGTTTGCATTTAACACAAGAAAAGGTACAGTTCTGGAAATATGCATCAGAGAAAAAACAGAAATGGTATGTGCCCATTCACTTCATTATATAAACACCTGCACAAGTTCTAAAATGTAAATGTGATGGACAAGCCCAACACTAACGCATATTCATGGTTTAGGGCATACAAGTTTATTATGACAAATACTTGTTGTAACTTAAGTCCAACTAAAAATAACATAGACCCTGAACTGCCACTGCTTAATGAAGAGGCAGATCAGGACTGTTGCTTGTTCACTGATTACTCCTAACAAACTGCATTGACCCAGATCTGCTGGGACATTATGGATCAGACATATGGAAGTATATATGGTAATATGTAGAATTGTACTTGTTAATCAAAGGTACTTTTTTCTCAATAACCATTTTGTAACAAAATCACTTGGCCCTGAACTAACTGAAACGCAGAACTTAATCAAGATATAACAAAAAGCTGGACAAAGGTAATGCCATATGCCTTACCACTCAATGTTGGTGTAGGCCATACATCCAGAATGCCTTACCACTCGCTGTTGGTGTAGGCCATATATCCAGAATGCCTTACCACTCACTGTTGGTGTAGGCCATATATCTAGAATGCCTTACCACTCAATGTTGGTGTAGGCCATATATCTAGAATGCCTTACCACTCACTGTTGGTGTACGCCATATATCCAGAATGCCTTACCACTCACTGTTGGTGTAGGCCATATATCCAGAATGCCTTACCACTCACTGTTGGTGTAGGCCATATATCCAGAATGCTTTACCACTCAATGTTGGTGTAGGCCATATATCCAGAATGCCTTACCACTCAATGTTGGTGTAGGCCATATATCTAGAATGCCTTACCACTCAATGTTGGTGTAGGCCATATATCCAGAATGCCTTACCACTCAATGTTGGTGTAGGCCATATATCTAGAATGCCTTACCACTCACTGTTGGTGTAGGCCATATATCCAGAATGCCTTACCACTCACTGTTGGTGTAGGCCATATATCCAGAATGCCTTACCACTCACTGTTGGTGTACGCCATATATCCAGAATGCCTTACCACTCAATGTTGGTGTAGGCCATATATCCAGAATGCCTTACCACTCAATGTTGGTGTAGGCCATATATCTAGAATGCCTTACCACTCACTGTTGGTGTAGGCCATATATCCAGAATGCCTTACCACTCACTGTTGGTGTAGGCCATATATCCAGAATGCCTTACCACTCAATGTTGGTGTAGGCCATATATCCAGAATGCCTTACCACTCAATGTTGGTGTAGGCCATATATCTAGAATGCCTTACCACTCAATGTTGGTGTAGGCCATATATCTAGAATGCCTTACCACTCAATGTTGGTGTAGGCCATATATCCAGAATGCCTTACCACACACTGTTGGTGTAGGCCATATATCCAGAATGCCTTACCACTCACTGTTGGTGTAGGCCATATATCCAGAATGACTCTTGTCTCCTTAATTACACAATTAGAATCTTGTAGACAACGTGCAGGGAAACAGAGAACTTCCAACAAAAGTAGCTGAAAGTGATCACTGAGGTTTTCCTTGGCATATCTGAGAAAACTGAATTTATTATACGTTTGACAGTGAGACACAAATATAGCAGTGAAAGAAAAATGATATCAATACAGTGGTACTTCAATCATCAGAGTGACAGTATCACTTTTGGACTACTTTTTTCCTCTTTTGGCAACATATCTATTCTTATGCTGTTAACCACAATGCCGCAGAATGGAGAAATATACCTACTCTTATGCTGTTAACCACAATGCCACAGAATGGAGAAATAAACCTACTCTTATGCTGTTTACCACAATGCCACAGAATGGAGAAATATACCTACTGTTATGCTGTTAATCATAATTACACTGCCTCACAAGTTTTATCCACAATGACACAGAATGGAGAAAATCCAAGCAACTGCCTGACAGGTTTTAGCCATTAAAAATATATAATGAAAAAAATTGATGTTTTTCAGTAGATATACAGAAATATTTCTCTTGTGAAGTGAAAACATTTGGTATTGTTGTTACGACTCTATTGGCACAAACTTAAGTAACAGAAAAGAAGCAAAACAAAGAAGTTTGTGAAACTCAACAAAAAACTTACAGTATAATGAAGTGAATCAAAATTTGTTCTTATAAAAGTCTTTGAAAGTCCTAAATGAATGAATAGTCACAAATAATTTCTATACCAGAAATGTACTTGTCCTCCATGAACTGTGACGTCAAGATGGCACTGTCCAGAATTCTTTCAAATAATTGATAACAGTTCCAGAATAATATTATTGTCCGAATAATGAGCACCTTCTATCACCATTGAACAGTCCAGACAAATGTTTTCCTCTCGTAAAATATCTAAGGGCTGTTCCAGTAAAACATATACCCCCCGGGGGGAAGGCACTTTCAAATTCAACCATCCCACACAAAAAACAATTAAAAAAAATTATGATCCACCATCAGATATGTTTTAATTGAAAAACACTGCCCTACAGAAGCATATTTTTTAAACATAATTTCTGGTTATTGGTTACTGGGCAGTAGAAGCGATTTTAATATTGAGTTGGGGACGGAAGCGATTTAAATGACAACTGGCTGGAGGTAATTTTTACTGAATTCTTATCGATCATATAATCTAATGCATATTTTTATTTTTATTCATTCATTATAATCAATCTTTTGTCTTTTGTTTGTTTGTCAGCCATGTATGTCTCTGATATTGTGAAATCAAAAATTTTCATGGGGGCTTATTATTTCTAGATGTCATTGATCAGTCCCTTAATACCTACTAATTTAATGCCCCTGAATGCAGATTTTATAATAGGGACTTCTATTCTAATACAGACATAATGAATTTGTATCCTTACTAAACTATGTGTTTACTAAAGTGATCACTATGTTTTGCTATTTTTCTTTGTTCTCAGGCATGCTGCTTTTGATTAGAATAATAGTTAAATCTTGTATTGCTTTAAATGTGTGGTCAGATGCTATGATTCCTTGTTATTTTTTTTTTAAATAAATGTTTTGGTAAACTTATAATACATGATTTGTCAGAAAAAAACACCACATTAATGAATGTGGAAGTGATGTTGCATTATTTCTGCCTACTTTTTACACTATATCATTTTTTGTAAGAACATATATTTCAGTTACTGATGTCTTATTTTTATGCCTTGTTGCAAGACTAATATAAAGTTTTAAAAAAACAAAAGAAATATAGCAAGTCAAACATTTTTATATCATTAATTAGATTTTTAAAAATGGATGAAAGTCAAGGAATCATTTTTGCCAGAGTACTCATAAAATCAACGTCATTGCAGTTAACTGTATTGTCAATAGCATCATCATCATCACTGATGGCCTAGCAGTAACATTCTGCACTTCCAATCTAGATGTCAAAGGTTCTATCTCCCACTTCTAGTCTTTCATATGAGACTTATACCTATGGCCTGAGGGACTTTCATGGCAAAGTGGTATAAGATGCTTGTCTTGTGATACAGATCAGAGGGGCTTCCATGGCCGAGTGGTACAAGATGCTTGTCATGTGATTACTTGCCTCCAATGTGTAAATGAGACTGTTGTCAGTTACTTGTGGAAGGTCAGTGGTTCTACATTAAGTGGTGTTTGGTGTCTCAAAAGTACTTGGATTTTCTTCAGCAGTAAAACTGGCTGCCACATATAGTCTTCATCTGAAAATGACGTAAAGCCATAATGATCTACCGAAACCCGAGATCTCATGTCTAAATGACTTTAGCTGTTGGAGATAAACATCAAATCAACAGAGGCTCTATGTGCCCAAGTGTTCTAAGGTGCTTGCTTTTTACATCACTTGTCATAAATCAACAATTATGGGTTGGTGGTCTAATATATTGCTAAAACCTCCCCCCCCCAGAAAACAGACCAAACTAAATGAACCAACTAATCCATTGTGGCAACAGCAGCAAAGGTACTAGTCCATCATTTTTGTATAAGCTGTATGAGTTTATAAATTTTGACTAATTTTTGTAGACCTTTGAATATCGTCAATTATGCCTTTCTGATAGTTACCAAAAAGTCATCATCAGTTTGTACAAATGGATTTTTCATGGTGAGCATGTGAGATGGAGAAGTCTTAAGCAATCTTGCATCACACGCTGCCGTAAAGTTTACATTTTAGCTCACTTAAAGTTTCTCTAACAATGTACATTGATCCAACTAGAACTGTTATAACTTATTCAATCTATATTCACCGATATCTGGAGATATGCATCTGTAATAAATATTTGTAACAAAGTATGAGAATGCATCAATGTTTTTCAATGATACATTTGAACTGAGCAATAACCAGAATCAACAAACCAATAAATAAAATTATTCACATCTCTCAGGCAGAAATGCAATATATACCGGTAATCATAATCTGCCAAATTTGCCAATTTTTTTCCCAACCATACTGATTCAGTAGACATAATCACCAGAATGGACAGAAACAGGACAGAACGGATATAACCAGAAGGTTAAAATCGATTTGATACATCTTTTAAGTAGCTAAATTCACATTGGTTTAGTTAACTGTACACCCTTTATTGTCTTCCCTTGATGTAATTTCTTACTAAAGCCGAGAAAATAATATTGCACACATAAAAATGAGACACACTTCTACTCATCATTGTTTTTATTATACTTCTCCATTCCAGTCGGTTCTTACGGTCTTGTCCCCCCACATACTGTTTGTCTTGTTTATGATATGTATCTAAATTTGTCACTTACTTTTCCTACTACTATACTAACTGTCTGTGAATATGCACATCAATGTGAAATGCAACGGGGAGACTATATTGAAAACCTCTACGTTTATGCATGTATTCTGCTTGGATTCCATGTTTCTGCAAAAAACTCAATCATTCAGGACTACTGTAAACCTGTACAACACCATGATATTAAAATTCAATAACTTAAAATTTAGAGTGCTCATGATCAAAATTTTATCAGTATAGACACATCTATGACGACAGCTTTTGTGAAAAGAAATCCATAACAGCTGCACCATTTTCTGGACCTACACAAATTTGAAATGTGTGCTTTCAATACTGCACCAAAGAGACAGCTGCTGATTTCAGTAATGAGTCTTCCAAACTCGGGTCTGTAAAGGGATGGAAATTATGTTAATAAAACAATGTCCCTCACTTTTTTCAGTTACAAGTAGGACAAACTATCAAAAGATTCTTTTTACTAAAATCTTGCGTTCATTATCAACCAATCAGGGACGGTCAAACCCACATATACTCTATTTTATCTTCACGGACTTATAGTATGGTTCTCATTGTTTCATATCTGTAGTATCCTTCAACAACTCTCAATAGTTACAAGCCTTTTTCAACCATGCTGACTGGATACACTGTAAGATAATGTTCACGTAACAGAAATGCCATGGGATAACCAGAGACCAATAAAATCAAATAAAATAGTCAAGTTATCTCCCCTGCAGGGATGCTGCCAGGATTTCAGGATTTACTGTAAGTTTTGTGTGGGTGAGATCTCCAATGAGGGAGTGGTGGGAGGAGGAATAGCCATTGTTAGATATATCCCTAACACTTAAATATCTGTCACTCTTTCTTACTCTTCCAGTCTGTTAAAGCTCTACTGAAATCAAAATACTCAAAGAGATGTCATTTCTAGTTGTATAGTGATTATTACTGTGATGTCATTGGGCATGGTCACGTGGTTGTAGTGGGGTCTTGGTTGGGATGGCAGAAAGACCATAGGCTTACTCCATATTTGACAGCTAATTATGATGTTGTGAAAGGAATTTAAAAATTTCTAACAATTCAGTTGGACTCGGATTATATACTTGATTCATAGTCAATGAACAGGTTCTAAAACTGATGTGTTTATTTTGGAGCCATGATCCTCCATCACATTCAAGATTTGAATATACCAAAGGTAAAATTAGTACAGTTGCATCCTAAATTACTATCATGGCTACTTCAAATGTTATTTACTGTGAGACTTTAATGCCAGAATTCATAGCTTCAGTGATTTTTGGGTTAAAAAAATGAATTTCTTCTCAAACAACTCAATTTGGTGCAGATTACATTGTTTTTTTAATGATACTGTGAGAATTCTTGATGTGTAAAAATTGCACAAGAAATGAACAACATCAGATCAGAAAATTAATACCAATTGGAAAATACTGATAAAAATACGCAGAAATAATAATATTATTATTTAAATGGAATATGTGGTGATAAAACAAGTGCTGGTTCAACAACTTTGCAAAATACATCTTGTACAAATATTCTGTTGTTTCTAACAACACTGTAATATGGCAATAATTTCTGCACACATGAAGTTGACCAACTTTTTACTTTAGTTCCTTGCTAATTAATAGTTTAGATTTTACAACAAAACTAAGTAGTTTTTACCTTCTGACAATAATACATGATTAAATATATTAGGATTGCAATAAAAAAGAAGTTACAATTTTTATTAAAAGTACTGGTACCAGTAAAACTAAAGGAGATGATAAAAAAGAATCAGGATGAACAGATTAGTAGTGTAGTAAAGAATCCGATTATCAGAATGACATCAAGTATTTTTTCATCAATTTCATCATTAGTTAATGACACTGCTTCAAAATGTTGTGTACTAGATAATAGTAATCCAATTTGTAATACAAATACCAAATGATGGCTTGGATATAAGGGCCAAAAGGTCTGCAGAAAATATAACCAGGAAGAACCAAACACATACTGGACAAATTTTATCCATCTTGCTTTGAGTTTACACAGACCAGTCAGTCTCTTAAGTTTAATGTCATTTAATTTTTGCACATAGAGAGCATGTACTTCATTTGGTAATACATCTGCATGATATAGAAGTTTGTCACGTTATTCTTTTGTTGCCAACGGGTTTCTGCAAATACAGATCTACACATACATAATTATGTTGTATGGGGATTCTCTGATGTTCCCTATGAGCATTAATCTGTTAATTGTTTCTGAATTTAATTTGATCCTCCTCCTCTGTGTATGAATATTATTATGTTCTGAGAACTCCTTTCATTGTCTGCTGTCTGAAACACATATGCATAACTAGCTTGAACAAGTTACTGTTCTTTATGGTTGTGAAATTTTCAACATCTCACAGGTATGGCTCCATGGGTATTCTCTCTTGGATAACTCTGTTTCAAAAAGAAAAGTTTTCCAGAGGTCTTGTTAGGATTTTAAAACTAGAGAGTCCAGGACTCCCATTTTGGTAAAAATAGGAGTCCTACCAGCAAAAGTTGCAGTTCCCTCCCAGAAAACTATGCAAATTATAAGAACTATTGGTTGCCACTGAGTTTAATTTCTACATTCTTTATAACACTGACACAGCTCTTGTTTGTCCATCTGAGTGAGTCTGAATTTTGTCAATCCAAGGAAGGTCTTATTCAAAGCACTAAGCTAGGTATCACACACTTTCTTACACTTGGCTACTGTCCCATCCAAACTATCAGTTCTAGCAACTTTAGCAATCTCCTGAATCTCGTTACAATCTTTGTCAGTTTGCCGTTGAACTCCAAAATACTCATTCAAGTCTAAGTCTCAACATGTAATGATTCTGAGGTCAAGTGCACTGCTTATTCCACTACACTTAGAAATGAACACAATAACGAAAGCTAAAGTTGTTTATTTGATGTACTCTTATAAATGACCATATGTACATCTCTGGGTCTTTCTGCCTCTGAATTCAAGCACTGTAAATATCAGTAGATTTTCCCACCCAACTGCCAGTCAAAGCCTTTGATCTTGCCGCACAGCTATTGGAGCATGTTCTTTTGATGTACTCTTATAATGGTGACATGTACATGCTGGAGGGGCTTTCAGCCATTAAATTCTGTCATTGTAAATATCATGACAGCTAACTGATCAACATATTTTCCCACTAAGCAGGTGGATGAAGCAGGACTGGCAAGTCTTTGAATTTTGCTGCCAACCTATTACATGCGTACGGAGGACTCTCGCCTAAGCGATTTTCTGCATCCCCAATAAAACATTGACATCCAAATACACGCGATTAAGCATTTCCAAGACCTCCGAGTTTTCATTAACATGAACCCTGCCAAAGATTCACTTCCTTGAATCAGTGCTTTGCTGCCTCTTATGCCAGATTTTTCTCTTCCATAATGCTGTATTAGGGTTTTAAGTCCAACATTCCCATAGTCTGCTTATTCAGACATGGGTATCTTGAATAAATATAACCGGCATATTGTCCATCCAACACGTACATCGGACTCACACTCAACATCAATTCTGGGCTCAAAATCACACACTGGTATTTCCAGTGACATTTTCCCAATGTCCAACTTACCGATATCATGAAATTCATTGTCATTATAGTTATCACCGGCTTGTATTTGCCGACTGAAAACGTCATCTGAAAACAAACCCTGTTGTTATTCAGCCATTTTGGTTTGCTACATGGCCCTCACTTGAAACATGCATTTGTAAAACTTCCATGATGAAAATAAGTTTAAAACTACCATAAAATGCTTGTTCCAGGGCCAATGAACCAATCAAATTTAGTTAAGCAGTCAGTCATGTCAAACTGAAGTATCCAGCTATCTGGATGTCACATCAAGCACTGCATGACCGCTACTGGCAGCACGCATTATGTTGCAAAATGCACTATTAAAGTTAAAAGTTTATTATAAATTGCAAACTGTGCAAAGCACATTTTATATCTGCAACGTTGACGTAATTTGCGGAATGAGTATCACTGCTTTAAAAGTAAGCGAGTTTGTACAAATAACGTGCACTCACATGTACTGGCATCAATTTCTGACCCAATGTTTTTATTCACGTTAGACCACTAGGAGGGGATTAGATGTGATTTTAAATATATATTCGGTTTATTTTTTTTCTGACAACTCCACCAGCGATTTCTCATTTTGTTAACACAACCCACAAAAGAAGTTATTTTCCTAACCAACCTTCCACTGACAGAATCAAAATAGTTTCAAACACAACCTTCTACAAAATTTTTTTTTTTAAGTGCCGTCCCCAGGGGGATATATATTTTACTGGAACAGACCTAAGTACAATATAAAAAATGTCTGCAGACTAACATCAGGAACACTAAAAGTGTGAATGACTCCAGGAATTGGAATGAATCTGAATGCTTAACTTTCTCCTTATATACAACATAAATTGCGACTGTATTTCGAAATGGACCCCATATGACAACATACACTATTGATTTACGATGAACCAAGTCACAATGTATTAAATTCACATGATCTCAAGCAACCAATGTGGAAACCATATAATTCTTCTCGAAACATCAGCCACTGAGAAACTATGCCATAGGTGCCACTTTAAGTCTTATTATTATTATTATTGCTAATTGTCAACACATAGGTAAGCAACTATTTATAGACCCTATGTGATTATTATTCCTAATTGTCAACAAGTAGGTAAGCAACTATTTATAGACCCTATGTGATTTGTGTTTTCAACAAAGCCAAATTATGCACACAATTTAGAATAAAAATATTCTATACAATTTATGACCATGAATAAAAATTATGAAAATTAAATAAAATCATATACCAGAAATTACAGAAAATATAGATATACAAAACACTGTCACGAGTGGATAAAAGTGTCTGTGCAGTAAACATAATTGTACCATGCTCTTGTATGGAGAGATGAACTAGGACTTTTCTTTTTTCTTCTCTGCCTCTGCCTTTGCCTCTTCTTCTTCGTATTTCTTAATGATAACTTCAACCTCCTTGGCTGGAAGGATCCGGATCTTTGTCTTGTTGTTCTCACGAGTCAATGTGGCTATCTCCACTTTAACAGAAAACAGATGGTGTTATACACAATAAGCACAACTGCCACCTTGAGTGGAATAAAAATCAGGATGTCAAAAAAAAAGAAAAATCGGGATTTGGATATAAAAAATCAGAATTAGTGTTTGTAACCATATATTACAAAAACTATACAAAGGAATTGACATCTCTGCAGTATTATGCTATTTACTCAATGTAAAAATGTTTGCTATAGCCATACCATGAAAATCTATAACTTTTCCATAATCGTCTTTTATGCATATATTTAGTGCTAATTCAATTAACAAACTAAATATCAGCAAAAAAGATGAAAATGGAAAGATTGATAAAGATTTTCACAGTATGACTATAGTGTATTCCTTGCAGAATTTCTGAATCAATTTTGCCGTCTTTGCACATGTTAATGAAAAGGTTAATTTGAAAAAAAAAATTGATATTTTAAAAAATCTGGACTTGGGAAGGAAAAAAAGTGAAATCTGGATTATTGGATTTTTAAACAAAACTTTGGGATGATCCAAGTAGATCAGGATAAGTGGCAGGTCTGCATAAAGGTAATTCAGCAAGTAAAATATCAACAATATGCAGGTCTGTATAAAGGTAATTCAGCAAGTAAACTATCAGCAATATGCAGGTCTGCATAAAGGTAATTCAGCAAGAAAAATATCAGCAATATGCAGGTCTGCATAAAGGTAATTCAGCAAGTAAAATATCAGCAATATGCAGGTCTGCATAAAGGTAATTCAGCAAGTAAACTATCAGCAATATGCAGGTCTGCATAAAGGTAATTCAGCAAGTAAAATATCAACAATATGCAGGTCTGCATAAAGGTAATTCAGCAAGTAAACTATCAGCAATATGCAGGTCTGCATAAAGATAATTCAGCAAGCAAAATATCAGCAATATGCAGGTCTGTATAAAGGTAATTCAGCAAGCAAAATATCAGCAATATGCAGGTCTGCATAAAGGTAATTCAGCAAGTAAACTATCAGCAATATGCAGGTCTGCATAAAGGTAATTCAGCAAGCAAAATATCAGCAATATGCAGGTCTGCATAAAGGTAATTCAGCAAGCAAAATATCAGCAATATTTTATGTTATCCCAAAAGCCCTTGTGCAAAGTTTGATTATAATTCCATGAAAAAACTTAATGTCTGTCAGGTTTGAAAAAAAAAGTCTAAATTTTTCAAAAAAGTAAATCCTACAAAAATGTGGCCAGACAAAAAGATGGAAGAATGATATTATGATGACAAGTCTGGATATAAAATCAACACTGGACATAAAATCCTGACAGATAATTTTGACCACAAAATTCCAACAGAAAAAAAATTATGTGACAAGTACCCAGCATGCAAAATACACCCATCAAGTTTTATGACCATTCATACAACCGTGTCACAGAAACACTGAACCAGATGCAAAAGCTTAATATTGTCATGCATGCCAACAATGCTATCAGTAAAAATAGCATAATAGGTAAAAAAGTACTGAATACCTTTCTCAGGTGTGAGTTTTGTCATATCCAAAGTCTTGCTAAGCACTTTTATAGCCAGAGCCAAAGTATCTTCAAGTTTTACCTCGCCTTCTTTATATTCTTGTTTTAACATGGAAACAGCATTCTGCAGAAGACCAGAACATATTAAACAACAGACAATAAGCATTGTGCAAAATAAATAAATTATTCAGGCAGCCATAAATAAGTACAGGTAATGCTTAATTTATGTCACAGATGTCAGACCTATATCTGAAGTTATGGCCTAAATAAATAAAAAATTGACAGAAAACAAAAGTAACATTTTGCAACAGAATATGTATAAATTAAATAAGTTCTTGGGCAAATTATAACTCTAAGTTTTCAAGTAATATTTATCATTAATTTTCTCAGTGAGTATTGACAATGACCTGGAATTTACACTGATAAAAATTGGTACTTCAATAATCAACAGTCACAGTGTATTGTTGACTTACAGCACTATTGTTCCCTATACACGTTGCCTTCCAGCCTCCATAGTTTCCACTAGGGTCACTCTGGTACAGCTGAAATCCATAGTGCTTGTCCCATCCCATATACAGCAATGAGACACCAAACGGTCTTTTACCTGGACAAAAAATGTAGAATAAAATATGGGTTCCACATCTTATATACTCATTTATAAGTCGACTCCAACTGCAAACAACAAAGATCCTGATCTGCCATAGCATAATGTGCCTGCAGATCCAGGTCTATGTTGTTTGTTCTTCTGGCTACTCCTATCAAACAGCACAGACCCAGATCTGCCAGCACAATTTGCTTGGCCAGTGCAGTTTATAGTTGGACTACTTATAAGTGAGTACAAACAGTATATATGCAAGGAGAAATTTTAGGATATAACATGCTGACTTCATCATTTTAACAAAGCCATAAAATTACTGATGTCTTTTTTCTAATAAATTCAAATTCAAAAGACGTAATTAACATAATAACACAAAGCAGGTCTGTTTTTAATTCAATGCTTCAACTGAGCAAATACTTCCAGAAGTCACATATCAAAACATGGACAGCAATTAACTAGGTTCTCACAGAAATGCTTGCAGTCATAGCTGTAATGATAGATTGACATTTTCATGCTTAAATACAAGAGGATATATTGTATTTATGACAAATGTACTTAACCAAACTAAAAGATAGAACTAGAAAACAAATTTCACTTGACAAAACTTAACTGGTATTTGTTTTGTAAAGTGCTGCCTCCAGCAGGTGCTACTGACATTTTTAATGATTAAAATTTCATTGAATATTGTGATCCATGTTGTACTAAAAATGTTGTTTCGAAAGAAAATTTAACAGAATATATAACTTCTGATTAAAAGTTGAGAATTTCATGATGTTGTTTTAAAAATTTGCTATCCACCATTTTCAACAACAGAAGGAGTGATATATCAGGTTTCAGTTACCAGTTTTGATTGCAATTTTCTTCATGTTCAGCAAACTGGGGTAAATTATTTTGGTATGATATAGTAAAAAAAATGGGATCTGTGCCTAACAAATGTTATCAGCAGATTCGTGAGCTATCAGGGTGTGAGGCAGATTCAAGAAGGGGGCATAAACAGCTAGATACAGGTAGATATAGTCATCAAAGTATGTAAATAAGCTAATGTCAGACTTGTTTTAAAATAGGGTGAAAAGAGCACCTCATTCAGACAAGGACCTCAGAAAAGTTTTATTAGTCCAATTTTGGAAAATGAATAGTCTGAGATGTCAGGTTATGGGATTCAATCAGCTGTTATGCTTTGGAGGAATAACAAAGGGTTCAATCTACTGATGGTGTTGTCATATCATTATGATTTTAGTTGTGTTTGACTGATGCCACTATTTTAACAGTAATGAAACTTGATGGGCATATTCATCATGATGGATCCTGCCCCAAAATAGGTCAGGATGGCTACTTGCCACACTCTAGTGATTACTTTGTGTATTTAGCTCAGTTTCTCAGACACGGTTGGCTGTACAGTAATGAAACTTGATGGGTTCAACTGACCTTGGGCAGGAGTAGGTAACAGTGAGCTGCTTTTCATGATCCAGCAATTGCAAAACTTTTTGCATTGATCTTAATTCCTTAGACATTGTTGTGCATACAGCCATGTAATTGATAGGTATATTTACACTGGGAATATTAATCACCTCATATACAGGGATTGTCCTGGGCTTCGCCAATGTTGCAAATTGCGATTTTTTTCCTTATTGGCGAAAAAAATATCCCATCTGGCGATTTTTTTGGCGACAGACTTTTTGGTTATTTAATTTGTACATACAATCATGGATTAGGACTGAATAAATTAAAAGGGAGAACGAAAGGAAGCCACAAACTTGACTAAGCAATGCATTGGAATCAATCTGTTACACAAACGATCTTTGTTCGTATTGACAACCCCATCTTTACAGTGCATTGTTACATCATAATCTGCTTATGCTGACATCTGGGCTGAGTACTGTATGCTGTGATACAGTCAATCATGCTACCGAACTATACCTACAACTGACCGACTTCTGAAGACAGGAATAGAACAGATACAATTAATCGAATGGCTAATCCTTCTTTTGTTTTGTTTTTACATATACCAATACAATAGTTTTGCTGAACCTTCATAGAAAACTGATAACCTTTGAAGTACCGACTACTGTGTATAAATACAAAGCAAATGGAAAAAATCTCAATCACAATTATATCTGTCGCCAGTGCAGCATTTTACTCATTGATCTTTTTCTGTTGCCATCAATCCCATGTTACGGCTGCAGAGACTTAAACTCCGCAACAAGAAATAGCAACAAAAAAAAAACATTTTTGCATAATTAAAAATAATTATTTCTCAAAATACAGGAGTGAAAGAATCCCTAAATCGGGTGTGAATTTATGCTTATATATACGGTCCAATATTGCCAGGTGTTGACTCGTGTAAGTTTCATTCGTGGGAATGGAGATCCTATTTTGCTTGTCGAGAAAATTTATACAGTATTCAGTGATCATTCTTGGGATTTAGGGAGCAATTCACTACAAGTTTTGTGAAGCTAGCCATAAAATGGGGGGTGGGGGTGGGCTGCTAAGAGACTACTGGTGTCACCTGTCGGCACTGTAGACTGTGAACGTGGATTCAGTAAGATGAACCTCATAAAAACTGACATCAGAAATAAGCTCTGCATCTCATCTCTCGAGAATTTAATGAGAATCAGCATGTACAGATGTGAAAAATTAGACTTTGAAACTGCATTCAACAAGTGGGCAGTCCTAAAATCGCGACGGATCTTCATGTAACACTTTGTAACATTTTGTTAATGCTTGTTGTAATTAGAGTATTAACTAACCCATCTTTTGTAATTTTCATTGCCTGTTACATTAATAGACTAAATTAACACTTGGAAAAATGTACACTACTTGTTCTGGCGACACTTTTTGAAAATTGGCGACAAAATATTGAGGTTGGCGATTTTTTTGGCGACAGCTTTTTAAAAGCCAGGACCATCCCTGCATATACCTTGTTAAAATGATCAGTTGTCTAGTGACTATGCAAGAATTCTGGATACTGGTGTTGTCTAGTGACTATGCAAGAGTTCTGGATACTGGTGTTGTCTAGTGACTATGCAAGAGTTCTGTATACTGGTGTTGTCTAGTGACTATGCAAGAGTTCTGGATACTGGTGTTGTCTAGTGACTATGCAAGAATTCTGGATACTGTGAATGTCTTGTTTATTTATAATGTGACTAAAAATTGAATCTTTTCTTTTCTGTCTCGAAGATATGACTCCAGAACAACAATATTCTCTCCTGAGGATAAATAATATTTTGGTACCATTTGTGTCAGTGAGCTGTAACTGGTGCAGATTACAAAGAATGTTGTTTTGTTTGTGTTTATGTGTGTACTTAATCAGCTTGTATCTTTCTGTGCCTTATCTTTAGTGTTTTTTCAGTGATTCACTTAATATTTAGTAGAATACAGTGATGTATTGTGTGTTATGTTTGCAAGAGCTATTGTAGTGGTACTGCATCCATTAGCTGTTCAATATTGCTTCTGTAGAAGGTGAGCCTGGAAGCATCAAATTGCTAAAAAATATGGATATCAAGTTAAACTAGTCAAAACTAATTCTGAGAATGAAAAGGTGTTTGATAACCAAACACACAATATGAATGGAAAAAGTGGTGCATGACCGACTTTTCTATGTATAAAAATAGCACGATGTACAATAAAGGAATATGAGTTAGAATGATTCATAAATGAACCATACAATGAATCCAAATGTGTCCAAAAATAAAATTACATGAGGATAAGTCTATTTTAACTAAATACTTATCCAAGCTAGAAATAATTCATAAAAAAAATAAGTATAGTAACACCCCAATGGGGAGAAATATTAAAATACAAGGTAGTATCATAACATGACCAGAACAAACTATGAATAACTTGAACAAACTCAATTTAAGCCAAAAATTCTTGATCAAGGATAACTTCACACTATTAAGATGATGGACATAAAGAATAAGTAAAATTGCCATATTAACACACCAAGCAAAAGTAATTCTTCTTCATTGTAAAGAAATCAGTCAATAGTGTCTGTGACTGAAAACAGAAAGAAGGAAGTGCACAGGGAAAATGTATCTGTGGGTTGGAACAGGGGGGGTAAGCTAGTATTCTAGAATTTTCTGTTTTACCATATGGAAGGATGAATTCTCTATTTTTCTCTCCAGAAAAGATCCAGCAATTCAATAGCAACAGTTGCGAATCATTGGTTTAAAATGATCATTTACCTGATATAACTTTGAAAAAAAGATGGCAAACTGAGACAAATACTTGAAATGACAGAGCAACAAAGTAAAGATGATGCTGACTTAAAATACAATAAAGTTTGAGTGCATATTATTAATCTGTAATGATGTTAGTCCCAAATTTAGCAAGAAAACTGATAAATGGTGACAAAACTCTGAAGTATTGCTTATAATGGTAAAAAGACACACATGTAGAAGGTGTTTGTGAGGCCTCCTGTAAGAGCATGTTGATCAGGAATGAACAGAGGCAGCTAATGGTGACTGACAGGATTTTTGTGCCAATCATTGTCTTCACGAGGAGACCACTCTTGTCTCACTTCTGTATCTGCAAGATGCTGACCATTTAGCACTTTTGTTGCTAAAACAAGTCAAAGAGAATGTTACTTTCAGCTTAGGAAGACTGGATCTATCCTGAGTGGGAATACAATGTGTTATGAATAGGTAACATATAAGAACAAACACAATTTATGATGCAAAGGTGAGCTTCCAAGTCCAAAAAGAGCCAGGACTCCAAATTTCACACAAACATACCAAACTCAGCATGGATTTTGTTGTCAATATAAAGCCTCTTGCTAAATTTAGTTTAATTCATGCAATCCATCAAAGGTTACTGCACAGAAACCAAATTCATAATACATGAGCAAACTAAAATGTGTCAAAGAGAGTTAACCAAGTCAAATTCTGATAGAAATGGGAGACAAACGAACCTGCATTTTATCTTTTTAAAAGAAAGCACCATATCAAATTAGGTTTCACTCCATTAACTTTTGGGTCTTCTGAGGTTATTGTGGAAACAAAATTAACAACAGCTGTGATACGTATGTGGTGTGATGGACAGATATGCCCCTGAATATGTCATGGGTATAAAATTACCCTCTGGATACAGATGTGATGTGATGTACAGATATGCCCCTGAATATGTCATGGGTATAAAATTACCCTCTGGATACATATGTGGTGTGATGGACAGATATGCCCCTGAATATGTCATGGGTATAAAATTACCCTCTGGATACTTATGTGGTGTGATGGACAGATATGCCCCATAATATGTCATGGGTATAAAATTACCCTCTGGATACAGATGTGATGTGATGGACAGATATGTCCCTGAATTTTGGCATGGGTATAAAATTATCCTCTGGATACATATGTGTTGACCTTTATACTTTAGACAAGAAATGTATGGCATTACCTCCAAACTGTGTATAAGCTTGTTTGATATCACAGAGTGTGCTGACTAACTGCTCACAAGGGATGGGTTCTTGATACTGTAATAAGTACCTGAAATGAAAATGAAATCACTAGACTATAGGTGAGCAAAAATTGCAATTTTTAAGTGTTTTGACTACTGAATTATATTGATAAAAAAAGAAACAAAATTACATATTTGTTTATTTGTCAGGGTTCTACTGATTACTCCTGACAAAATGCATAGACCCTGATCTACCAGTAGATTATGTGATGACAGATCAAGGTCCATTTTGTTTGTTCTAATGATTTATCCTGACAAAAATGTATAGACCTAGATTTACCAGTAGATTATGCGATGACAGATGAAAGTCTATGCTGTTTGTTCTACTGATTGATCTTGACAAACTGTATTGCCCTAGATCTACCAGTACAGTATGTGATGACAGATCAAGGTCTACCTTGTTTGTTCTAATGATTACTCCTTCAAAATTGCAGAAACTTATATCTACCAGCATGTCACGTGATGGCAGATCAAGGTATATGCTGTTCGAAAGAAAGGTGCTACCATGGGTCGATTCAATGCCTGATCCTAAGGGAGACAAAGTATGTGTATGTGTTCTGAAGTCCATACCTAAGTGAACTAATCGCTGAGATGCTACTAGGTCAAATTTTTCCTTGTTAATGAGAAATCCAGATTAGTAACAAGGGCCACCATGACTGGTTAGAGCTCGCTATGTTGCTGCAGGATGCTGTCCAGGTAACTGAGGTTGCTGCCATAGAAATGGTCCGGATATGCGCAATTACTCAATCTGTCAGATGAGGGAAGACCCCTGAGCTGATGAGAAGCTTCAAATGGGGTGCTCTGAATTGATATACGATGTTGTATGCAATTCTCAGGAATGTCCTGGGAGTCTATGAATAGACATGAAGGTATATGCTGTTTAAGCCCGGAGTGAAGGCAAAGTCTCCCTTGTGGATATCATTCAAAATGCACTGCAGGATTCCTGGAGGGAACCGTGGGGCGTGAAAAAATGACTGAGGGTGTTTTGGCCAATGACCAGACATAGAGAGTTGTTTGCTGTTGGGACCAAGAAAAAAGTGTCTCATGAACATTAGAACCATCTCGGCGCTATATCCACATGGTATTTGATTGATGGGGCTATGACAGGAGGTTTGTGTCCTATGAGTGACCCTTGTTTTTTCTTGTTGAATTTCTGTATCGATGCTGTGGTTACAGAGGGAGGGAAGCATGTCTCCTTGATTGCTTGCTACCATATTCATCCATCGGGATGTTAAGCAGAGTGGTAGAGGACTGAGGTCATGTTCTTAGTTTGAGATTGACTCCATGTATGCCTTAATTGTTCTGCATGGAGTTTTAAGATGAGGTATGTTACACCGGTTTAAAGATAAATTGGGAAAATAAAAGTCCCACAATGAATTGCGTTAACGATATTGTGCATTAAATCAGAAGTGTAAACAATGGCCATCCGATCCATGCATATGGAGTGTGGCTATGTTATCCCCAATGTGGCGAGATCACTGTTGATGCTGGGATTACGAAGGATTAGCTGGTGATAAAGGTTGGCCAGAAAGTCCATAACTCTGAGAAGACTGCGAACGTAACTAAGTCAGAACCATCCATTCATTGTAAGATCAACAGCGCTGGAGCACTGGTGTATGTTGATGGAGCTGGAAGAGGATATAGCTCCAGGAGCGGAAACACATCCTCAGTGGAGGTCGAAGGCAGAAACTTCCCGTGCCCTTGTGTAGGATGGAATTGATGATACTGGTAGAATGATCAACATCATCTGGTTGTGTGGAAAGGGCTACAGTCCAAATAACACAATAAGTCTTACCTGATGAAGAGTGATGCAGCCTGTCACTCACTATTCAAGTAGAATGCCATGAAATAGAAACAATGGCTTCAAGAAAGTCGCCGAGTAAAATAATAGCTCTTCTCGTGGCAAAGCATAGAGAAATTGTGAGACGACATCTGTTGAGGCACGAGGATTAGGCCAAATGAGCATTATGAGGTGGTATGAGTCAGACTGGTCCCTGCACATGTCTGTAAAGGTCTTGTTTGACATACTGCAAACTCTGGCTATTATTGATTGGGCCAGTAATATTGATGATTGGCCATTCGTGATCCCTAGTATATGGCCTAGGTTAGTCGCAATGGAAATGGCCATCAGAGTGAGGAAGATGTCATTAGGATCATCAGTTGGTGTAACCGGTCTGTAAGTCTGCTCAATGAGAGGGAACTTAGCTGTTTGTTAGCTCTGCCCCATTCTGTAGGAAGAATCATGTCAGACGCCAAAGAGGCAAGGTAAGGGAGCAGTTCCAAAAATGACATGGCCTGTGGTGGTGACTTGGGTGCCAGAGCTGTTTTCAAGCATGTCAATGTCCAGCGCTTTGTGGTTAAAGGGTAAGTTGAATTATCTCCCTTGCTGCCATAAAGGTTCACAATGCAGAAGAAATCAGCATGCCGACTACTGATATCCTTGATCTGAGCTGCATGTTGTTTGTGCTTTCTAATCTGTGAGACAAAATAGAGTAAAATGGATGAAGTTGTAGCCCTGCACCTGAACTGGAATGCAATGTCTGTGCTGAGCTAATTCATTAAGAGGGTGACACAGAAATTAATGTCTAATAAGGTAAGGAAGCATACAGATAAACTATGACAATATCACCTGTTTATAAACATGTGTGCCTGAACATGTTATGCTGCATACTGTGCGACAATGCCACCTATCTGTGGGTGCTATACAAAAAATGGTTACCTGGAAAAAATTACGAGCAGATGATTTCTACGACCATGATTACCTGTATGGAGGTCAAGGACAGCCTATTCAGGTAGAACCATTGTGTTCCAAGGCTAAAAATACCATGGTAAAAGAACTCATCTTGATATAAAAAAGAACGGAATTATACATATATAAGCTGTAAATAATGCAGACTGAACCTAACTATGAAGACATGGGCAACACATGCACACGACTAAGTGTTCAATCAACATGCTATAAAGTTATGCAGATAAACATGACTCAAGGGTCGCGTATATCAACATGCATGCACAGGAGTTGACTGAATGAACCATGTATTGAGTGCTGAACTGTACTTGTCCAACAATACACACAAACAACCTTCACAAAGAATGGAATAAAGCCACCATTATCAAGATATAATGCAGTAGGTGAGACAGAATCCATTATGAAGCAATTCTTGTATGGAAAAAAGGCCCAGAGACCGTCTGTACAAGTAATAACTCTCAAATGGCACCTGCACGCTATGAAAGCCTTGGATACAAAACTCACCAATATGTATTCTTTAGTAAGAAAATTACACATATGGAGTAATATTAGTCATATGAGCACGAGAGACTTGCACATAAAATCAAGTATAGTGCAAACAGACTGTGAAGTCACTTAGGCTCCAAGTTCAAGTACCCAAACTGTGATAGCAAGAAAGTGTGACTAATTTGTAAAGGCAGCACGTTATTGTAAGAGAAAAAGTTGGAAATATAGATGGAGTATACTTTCCTTAGAAGTGAAAAAACTCCTCCAACTTGAAGTGAAATATCTTCCACATAGCTTTGGCTTTGTGAGTTCTCTTGTGACGACAGTGTGCTTTGTGGGACGAGCATAATTAATAACTAACATAACCTTATGCCTTGCTGCCAAGTCTTATATGTAAGGGGAGATCACTTTGCCCAACCGCCAATGGGTCAGCAGACAACTTCTAGCTCCCTTGAGCTAAAAGTAGTATCTGGAGGGCTGGATTTGAAAGGTAGTGGTAATTTTTATAAGGTACTGATTGGGTAATGTATTCAGAAAAGAAATTCAACATTGCATCTATAGATGAGTACCCCACTTTAAAAGCACCTTCCCTGGGTCCCAAGTATGTACTAATGGAACAGCCCTGAGTTAGCAGAATGCAATCAGTTGACATTTCTCAAATTATGTTGAATGCGTATGTCATGAAAACCGCCGTTTCAAGATTTCTCTAGCTTTTGTCTCTTCATCAATGTATTATAATTAATCTTTAAGGTCCTTATTCCAAGACAGGTTTGTTTACATAGCTGATCAAGTTCTGTTCGGCATTTCTTTAAGACAAAGTTGTGTATACAGTCTACTATGTTTAGCAATGGCAGCCATATTTAATGGGTGAGCTGCATAATTTGTATAAATTCAAGCTAAGACACTTTATTTCAAATTCAGTCAAATTCTGTCAAGCAGTTATTTACAAGTAGTTATTAATGGTTTGTCTAGTTTTAGTAACAGCAGCAATCTCATAGCAGATTGTAATCATCTGTACCTATGCTGAAAGCCCTATGTGCCAAAGAATTTTCTGTAAAATTTGGTCAAATTCTGTTTGAGAAGAAGTCACTTAATGGTTTTCAGTTTTCTGTAATGACTGGTGAATCATCATCATTTGTATAAATCTGAAAGCCTTAATACAAGAATGCCCTCATCTGGTCAAATTCTGCTGAGCAGTTTTTGAGAAGTCATGAAGAGTTTTATTCTGCAATGGTAGCCATACCCGACAGCAGATTTGCATTATTTGCACAAAATATTATAAGCCTTTTATGCCAGGATGCTTTTCTTTAAAGTCTTGTGAAAGTCTGTTAAACAGTTTGTCATCAATAGTCACATAAATGTTTTTCTACTGTTTGTAATGTTGGCCATATTAGTTGACAGATGGGCATCGTTTGAACCAAAATGTCAGGCCATATTAGTTGACAGATGGGCATTGTTTGAACCAAAATGACAGGCCATATTAGTTGACAGATGGGCACTGTTTGAACCAAAATGTCTGGATCCTTCCTAATTCAGTTAAGCAATTTTTCTAAGTTATTTAACGATTTGTCAATTATTAGTAATAGCAACTGTCAAATTTCATCATGTTCTGAAGTAAAAAGTTGTTTTCAGATATTTTTCAGTCATAGTTGTAGTTACTTAGACACTTAACACCGGTACAATCATCAAATAAAACTGATACAATAATCACCAACACTGGCACAATAATCAACAACGTCATCCAAAAATGATCCTAGGTCTTGCATTGCAACAGACATGAAAAAATTGGAAATAAACAATAATTTAAAACACTGAACCACAAAACCTGTGCAAAACAATAAAGAATTCAATTCAAGTTTGCAACATCCAGTGATTGAGATCACAATTCAGAACTATATTTTGCCTGACTGATTATAAAAGATTATCATCCAATTTTGGCTGCAAACAATCAATGATGATTGTGTGGTTCCCACATTTTTCCAAAGATAAATTTCCAGGGTTTTTCCAGGTGTAAATTACTTTTTTTTCAAGGTTCACAAATGACCATTACTGAACGAAACTAAAGAATATTTTAGATTATAAAACAAGCATTTTCTAAATCTAAATATGTTTCTCCTTCAAGACTCTCCAAAAACATTGAAGTCAGAAAAGACCTTCGTGTACAAAACAACAAATGTATCACATGAAACAAGTTCGATTATTTTCCTACAAATTAGCATGTAAAGTCATTATAATATATGGAATAAAAATTCAAATTTTCTTTTGCTGCATTGTGTTGTTAAGTGAGAACAACATAATGAACACAGATTATGTTTTGCTTCCTTTCAAACCTTTTATTCTAAAGAATTATATAGCAATATATATATGCATTTCATAGAAAGTAAAATTTCCTATTACAGTATGAAAGAAAAAAAATATGCAAATAATTAGAATCTTGCCTTGTAACGAAAAGAATTTAACATTGAATTTATCTGTGCCAATAACCCCACCCCCATTTTCAAACAACATAATCTCATTAAGACAATCTGGTTAAAAATCCTTCATTTAAAAAAGATTTTCAAAAGGGCTGATTTAAATTTTGACAAAAGACCTTCAAAATTATATACTGTGGTATAAACAAGGACTGAATTTGATGAAAATACAACCTGTCTTCTTGTAATTCGTTAAACCAGTACCCAAACATGTATTGATAGAGAAGCTCATATCTTTTTTAATATACACAATGCTGTCAGGCATTTCTGCATACCTAAGGTTTCCACATCCAATACTGAAATAAAACATGTGCCGAATTTGACCGATTGATGAAAATAAAATACTGTTAATGCTTACCATTTGAAAAGAAGCAATTTTCACTACAATATTCTGCTCAAAATAATATTAATTTTGGACACACCGGATACCACAACCATGTTTTCACGACTCGCGATATGTCGGCCAATTCTGTGCACAGCTTTAAAATGATGTAATGTTTATCCATCGGGCTAGAGAAATGAAATACGTTACTTTAGACTGCTTCTGTCAGCAGTTCAGTCGAGTAATTTGATCAGGTTTATAGCTAGTTTTACAAAATTCAACGTAACAGTGCCAATAAATAGCAATATAAGCCAACTAAACCGATCTTGTAATTTTTTTTAAAGCAAAATTAAATATTTTATATTTAAAATATATTATGTGGAAGAGAAACAACAATGAATAGGGTGTAATGTGTTTACAATGTCTTGTTTATGGCAAAAAAATGCTAAAAAGTTTAGAAACAGACTACACGCCAGGAAATTTTGTGAGAATCTTGTTCTAGTGGCAAGCTGACATGTTGGGCAGCAGACGCTTTTGTACGTGTGGGATAACTTCTTGCAAAACTGGAAACTTTGATTAAAATGCATAATTTTTTAAAGGTATAAATTTCCATCTTTTATAAAATGTATTTATTTCTATGATTCTAACAGTTACATAGTAAATAGGATTAACTGGGTTACAGGTTCAAGCACGGGAGCCGGACGTTTTATCAATAAATTACGGCAAAATCTTGGACATGAAATCACCATATAGGTTATATAAATGAACACAAACAGTGCAAGCCCTCCGCTCGATTAGGCTTTTTTAACGCGTCTTTTATCACTTTGGAATCGCAAGACTGAAAACTACACATATACATTCAAAAGACAGTGACGTACCAACGCATAACTCTCGGACGACCATCGCATGAATCCAATCCGACGAATTAACCTTTATTTTCACCATTATTTTCTCAGAAATGGCAAGTATTATAATCGTTATGTCGTTAATCAACAGTCAAACAAGATGAAACTACGGTGTAGACGAAACCGGACCCAGTACTCGCCATTTGCATTAATAGTCACATGACTTCACAAATCTCAAATGAGGACATTGGAAGTGCTATATTCAGGTTATATCAACAACAAACTCTTTTATAATGTTGTTGTACAGAAATTCAATTATATTAAATGAAAGTTAGATATTTTTTGTAAAATCCAGCAAACTGGCCAGTCTGATTTATCAAGCAGAGATCACACGTCAACGTGGTGGTCACGTGATACTTATTGTTGTTGGGTTTAATGCCATTTTTCAGCACACGATAGGCTATACATGGCGGCCAGTATTAATGGTGGAGGAAGAACCTGGGAAAACCCCGGAAAGAACCACCAACCAACGAGAAGCTACTGGCAAGCTTTCTCACATACCCACATTGGCTGAATCTTAGACTTGAACCGCTGCAGACAGGTGAGATGGCAGTGATCCGTAACGAAGAGTGCTTTAGACCACTTGGCCACTTGGGGCCAAAGGTCATGTGATACAACAATACTCCAAAAGTTGTTCTCGGAAATATAAATATGGAGAATTTTGTGTTCTTTCGTTTTTGTATTTTTATTACAACCACTAAGCGACTTCCATTTAATATTTTTTTCTCTCTCTACAACCTTTGAAAAGGTGGGTTGTTAGATATGTGTACAGTACTCATGCGACTAGCAATGCAAATCATGAGTACCAGGTCACATTTCATCCACGACATAGCTAGAGGAATCTGATCCACTGGGCGTTTGGATTGACTCAGCATATATGTTTACTGCAAGCAACCAAATAATCCATACTACACACTCTGAATATTCTGGTTAGAACATGATAAATTTAACTCATGATCAGTTTAGTTACAACTCAATTACGGATTGTTTCGGGTGTCAAGTGGTGGTGGAAAATTCACGGGTTTTAACTTTCATCAATATTGGCGAAATTCCAGACTTTTCACGGTCGGGAAAAAATTATCATTTCTCCTGACTTCCTGGTAGCATGGGAACCCTGTGATTGAAATTTCAACCAATTGTGGAATACTAGCCTTGACATAAGGTTGAATATTAGCCTTTAATAAAAAAAAAATTCTTTTAAGAATTTCTTATAGCATACATTTTAAGTTTCAGTCTCTGCCTGCTGTTGCATGTCACCACCCACTTGCCCAAATGGGCAAGTATTAAAGTATAACCCTTCCTTCAACTCTTCACCTTTCACTTCCACAATGACTTTATTCCATTCCCAGGACTACATACCTCTGAGCTATAAGCCGTAGTTCATTTGTTAGAACATTTGCATCAGATGTGATACCAGCAACACTGCATGCCATGTCGCTGCAAACAAAAAAGACAGGATGTTTATATTTTATATATCCTAAAAATATATCAATAATGTAAAAAACTCAATATTGTTTTTTGAAAAATTATACTGACTGTAATTATGCAGACACATACAAATTCCTCCTGTTCAGTACTGTTGAAAATACTTGTCAGTCATTGTACCTTGTTAACTAGTGTATATAAAAAAAACTTTTTGGAAGTAACTCCATAATATGACTACATTTTATTAAAGTAACAAGCAAACTTTGCAATTAATTACAATTTCCTTTTGTTTTATTTTATAGCTCATTTCAGCTGCATCAACCACAGTCACTTTCAACAATTTATAAATAAAGATGCATATCATTGGTGTTCTAATGACTACATGTTAACTTGATTTTGACACATTGGTGTTCTAATGGCTACATGTTAACTTGATTTTGACACATTGGTGTTCTAATGGCTACATGTTAACTTGATTTTGACACATTGGTGTTCTAATGGCTACATTTTAACTTCATTTTGACACATTGGTGTTCTAATGACTACATGTTAACTTGATTTTGACACTATTTCTTGCCTTACGGGCAAGTTATGCCAATTTCACAACCTGCACTGAAAAAGTTTTTCCCCTCTCAAGAAATTCTTACCAATAAAAACAAAACATTAAATGTACTCTAAGAACGAAACTTGACATTCATCCTCAGACAGAATCATTTTCCTGGCCAAAATGCGCAGCATCAGCATGTTACCTGTCAGATTTTGGATACCTCAGATTTATCCAATAGCCCTTTGTTTGCTAACAACTATCCCATGCAATCAAAAAGCATTAGCAGGGCCCTTATGTCAATGATTATTCCCCCCCAACTCCTGAAAACTTTTTTACAAAACAAAACTATGAACTGTACGGTATTGTGTCAAACAGCTACAAATACACATCTACATCTATCAGCCAAATGGTCAACACCTGTTTTTGTCAGTGTGATAACAGCATATGTTTACTGTTATCCAGAGACTCATGGGGAGTTTGTCAGTTTAACCAGAGACTCCAGGGAAGTTTGTCAGCATTGTCCAGAGACTCCAGGGATGTTTAAAAGTCACCAAGAACATTTGTTTGGTATTAAGCAGGTCTTTACTCACAGGTACAGGCTGCCACTTTCCTACACCTGTATTTTCTATGCATGTCCACCCCTTTCTTAATTCTTCAGAGGTATCTTTGTAACTTGCAGCTATGCATTCAAGAATGAGAGACATCTTACATAATGGCCATTCTGCTAACCCAATATACAAGCTTGTACACAGTATCAAATACAATGCAATGCCTCAAAAGGAAGCAAAATAGAAAGACTATTTCTCTCTCTCATTTTTTCCCATGTGGATACAGAAATGAGTCTGCTAATTTTGTTATTAGCTTTCAGTGCCTTAATCATGAATGTTCTTGTTATGAAATTAAACTGGGCAACATTGGGAAAAAATATCAACAACAACAATGAAGATAACAGAAACAAATTATTGTAACTGAAAACGGTACTGCAAATCAGTACTGGCAGTGATGCATGAACAGCTGTTTTGCACAGCAAACAAGTCTACATGGAATAATGCACACTCATAGTAACATATGTAGTTACAGGCCTGCTTGCTATTATTGCAATGACAAATTAATGCAATGACAAATTAATGCATCAGTCAAAACAATTTTTTTGCCTGTACCAAAATTCAAGAGTTATAAACCATTTTGACAATTTAATTTGAAGGCATCTTATGCACAGCATAAATTCATGGATTACTCAAATTCACCTACTTATCAAGTTTGTAGATTTTCTCTGAGTAAGACACTTCATCTAGCAGCTTGTTAATATTCCTCCTTTCTGCTGCCAACAGAACCCCATCTGATGCCAAGATGCCTAAACAGGTGCCTGCATGGCCAATGGCCTCCATGGCATACTCCACCTGATACAGTCTCCCTGTCAAATGTAAAATACATCAGTGTAGCCATCATTTGAAGTTTTTGGAGATTAATGTTATTTCTTTTATATCATAATAATAAATTCTGACATTTAAACAAAGTGTTCTTATAACATTAACCTTTCAAGTGCTTTTTGTGGCAGCGTAAACCATTTTTAGGGTAGGCAAATGCTTACACATCTAAGTATTACAGCCTGAAATAAATGGCTGTTCAACAAAATCTGATCGGTACATTGGGCCTGGAAACAAGCATTCTGTCATAGTTTAACAATCCATTTAGCAAAGAAATTTTACAAATCTTTGGCCAAATATGTGCCACCTGAAAACTCCAAATTCCAGACTGTTAACTGGATCCGTCTTCAAATGATCATTTCCTTTGGCAGATACTAGATGATGATAATTTTGAAAGCTTTTAAGTAGATGAGGTTACTGGGAAGTGTTACTGAAGTACCCAACGGTGATTTTGAGACCAAAAAATGATGCTGAATATGTGTCAGATGCAAATATTAGCCGCAGAAAAACAGACCACATGCAGGTCAACTCCATATTCAGTAGTATTCCAAAATTAAATGGCGAAATAGAAAATACCAAGCCAAACAACTATTCGGAGCTATTCTTAGATCAGAATTTCTTGCATTTGGTCATAAATCTGTATAAAGACCAGAGCATATATGGGCTGGAATTGACGTACAATAGCTGCTTGAGAAAACGGAAGCATGAATTTGAATTATTATATTTGTACTGATGGCCATGGGTTTAATGCATAAATCTAATATTAACTTTACTGGGCACTGAGTATGTGAAATCAATCCCATGCTTCAGCACAAGGTTTTGTAAAGTAGAGACATAGTACTTAATATTCTGAGCAAGTAACATCTGAACAGGTATTAAACTAGGTTTCTGTCTCTTTAAGGCCATGTGCGACATGAGATAAAATACATACACTAGATTAGACCCCCCCCCATTTTTTCAATTCAATGACTATTTCTACTTTTAGATGTTTAATAATTACCTGTGGTGTTCCTTCACTGGATGTGTATTAGCTGCTCACTATTAAGTATATTTAATTAATATTGTATATGATTTCTGTTCACGATTGTGCATACCTGACTTTATTGTGATAGAGGACTGTGAACAGGGTTTTTCACCTGACCTTTGACCTGGTGTTGAGTATTAAACAAAATGTTTATTAGAATCTGAGCTCAAGAGTTGATGAAATTTTCCATCAGAAATTGTACTGTGTTGTAGGTCAAGTAGGTATTTGAAAATAAAAAGGTTGGTAAATAATTATTCATTCCTGTAGAATTAGTTACAGTTGTGTTCAAATATAATTTGAAAGAAATGTTTATTAAATTATTCATTAGAATTACAATGTGCTCACTGACTTTTGGACTAAAACACTACTTTTGGGATCATTGAGAACTCATCGAAAGACGTCAGGATATTCAAGACTATTAGTATTCATTGGGAACATTATATACTTGATACGACATTTAAGATATAATTCATAATACAGTGTTATGTGTTTAGGCTCGAATAAACAGTAACACAAGAAAGAGCAAAAACAACAGGCTTTGAAAAATATAACAAATAATTTATTTCCCTGGAAAAATACTGTAAAAATGAAAAAATATGAAAACTTACGGTTTCCAGAATCAAATCCAAAAATAATACAAGAATAATCCATAAATAAAAGTTTTGAAGTCCTAATATTGATATGTTCTAATGATTCTGAGTTCGAGTCCTGGCGAAGAATCCATGATGGAAGGCGATGACATATGCTGTAGCCTGTAGAAACATAATAATTAATGCTCCGGTTTTGGAAATCCCAAATAAATTTTTTAAGAAATGTCCTTCAAAATCTTCAATACTGGTCACAACAGAAGAAAACAACTTGACATCAAGTGTTTAAAAGCCTGGACTCTGATACCTCTCTCTCTAAAACTCTGATATCTTTCTCTCTAAACATCACTAATAATACTATGTATTTCACTATTTTGGAAATGCCTAATTGCGAAAGGGGATGACATGATCATGTTTACATGCAAAAAAATCACACAGCTCCTGTATGTCCTTGATAAGAACCAATCATTTTACTCTGAGAAAAAGTTGTTTACTTGACCCACAATCAAGGCCAGGAACTACGTAAAAAATACAAAGTTTTTCTATTATTAGGTATCTAAGAAAAAAAGCAGGTCAAACTGAATTTTCTGGAAAATATAAAATTCTTAGTAAACAAAATGACATTACACTGACAAGTAAAGAAAATAAAAAGACTCTAAAACCCACAAACAATAAAATCAAACACAACTTAATTCAAAAATAAATTAAATAAATATACATAACAACATTAAGTGTCTCTTAAATTTTACAGAAATAAATTATTTGATGATTTTACTAAACTAATTGGTTTTTCTTCTTTCTGTTACATAGTTTAAGACCCAGAGACATAACACCTATTCTACACCTTTGATTTTTGCAACCTAGATATAAAGTTGTAAATATTTGAGCCACATATTTTATGTTTCGTTTATTTTTGTCCTTTTTCTAATCCATCTGTGAAATTATTTGAAAGGAGATATTTTTGCTCTCATACATGCATCGACTAAAAAAAAATTATACTTTTCAGTGCCAAATACATATAGACTGGTTCTGTACTAAATATAAATTAGAAAAAAGAATCTGCGCATAAAGATTAAAAATTAGAATACCAGTCTGTTCTCTCCTCACTAAGCCATACAGCTGCTATACTGTTAGGAAAGTGCACGGACAAGCATACTCTTATACTGTAGTTACGTAGAATCCGTCTTTTCTAAAATAAGGTCTGTGAGATTAATGGGATGTTAGTAAAAACGAGAAAACAAACAACTGATTTTTTGGGAAGGTGGATATACCAAAAAGCGTAATCCATATATGTTTACACGTAAGGCGTAATTTAGTGAAAAAATAAGCGTAATGATTATGCCAAAAGCGTAATGGTTGGCATGTATGCCAATGTATGGTTCTTCATGCCATGTAAAATGTTTATTAAATTACTTGGATTAGGAAAGGGTAAGTGTTTAAATTCTGCAATAATGTGAATTACCTGAAAACAGCTACTGGCTACTGTTAAAGGTATTGTTTTATTTTTAAGTATTGTCATTGTTTTCTTAAAGAAAACAAAAATTTGTTTCTGCCTCATGTCATCCAGTACTCCAAATGCCATTCAAAGTTTAGCAGGCTGTATTTTGATGCTTCCAGGCTCACCTTCTCCAAAAGCAATAATAAACAATTTCTAATTGAAGCAAGACACTTGATGCAGTACCACTACATTAGTTCTCGAAACACAACACACAATACATCACTGAATTCTACTTAATATTAACTGAATCACTGAAACAACACTAAAGATAAGGTGCAAAAAGCTACAAGCTGATTAAGTAAACACATAAACACAAACAAAACAACATTCCTTTCAATGTCATCTTCAACAGAGTCACTGACAAAAATGGTACCAAAATATTATTTACCCTCAGGAGAGAATATTGTTGTTCTGGAATCGTATCTTCGAGACTGAAAAGAAAAGATTAAATTAGTAGTTACATTATAAATAAACAGGACATTTACCTTGTCATATTTGAATTTTATGTGAACTTTAAAAACAAGATTTCTGGGAAATGCTATGTCTCCCCTGCAAAATCATCACAGTATCCAGAACTCTTGCATAGTCACCAGCCAACAGATCATTGTAACAATGCATCTGAGGTGATTAATATTCCCAATGTAAATATGCCTATCAATTCCATGGCTGTATGCACAACAGTGTCTAAGGAACTAAGATAAATGCAAAAAGTTATGCAATTGCTGGATCATGAAAAGCAGCTCACTGTTACCTACTCCTGCCCAAGGTCAGTTGAACCCATCAAGTTTCATTACTGTACAGCCAACCATATCTGAGAAACTGAGCTATATACAACAAATTAAAGTAATGGCTGGAATGTGACAACTAGCCATTCTGATCTTCTTTCGGGCAAGATCCTTCAAGATGAATACGTCCATCAAGTTTCATGACTTGACCCTTTACCTCATAGAGCATAGAGACAATGTGCAGCGCACTACAAACAGAACACCTGTTACCTAGTCGACAGCATACGCATAGGCCTGCCTGTGAACTGTTAAGCAATGTAGTGTATGTTACGTTTAACATCACTTTTCACCATTTTACATTTTTGGTACACATCTATTATATGTGGAAAAATTTAAGAGTAAAGTCCGATTGTTATAGCTGTGTAATTATTTTTCATGGAAGAATTTTTTAGGTGCTTTAAAATCTTGAGAGAACTCATTCACCGTCAAGTCAGTGAGGCCGCGTGACCAACCGTAGCTGCCATTTCCCATAATCGAAATTTACATGTTTTTCGTCTGCGTCTACATCATTAAGTCATCTGAATTTGATAATTATCTACATACTTTGATCTATATATGTACATGTATCTAGCTGTCTATGCCCCCTGCTTGAATCTACCTCTTCATTTATTTGTCAACATCCTATAATACTACAGTACGCGATAATTGATAACTGTCTTGTGTTCAAGTTCTATTACTACACATTGAACTATGTGACCAAATTACAACACTCCCTTGATAATTCACACCCTGATAACTCATGAATCTGCTTATAACATTTGTAAGGGGTAAGGCACAGATCCCTTTTTTATACTAGATCATACCAAAATAATTGGTCCCAATTTGCTAAACATGAAGAAAATTGCAATCAAAACTGGAAACTGAAGCCTGATATATTGCTCACTCTATCATCAAAAATGGTGGATTGTAAAATTAAATCAACATTACGAAATTCTGAACTTTTAATAAGAATTTATATATTGTTAAATTTTCTTTCCAAACAACATTCTCAGTACAACATAGATCACAATATTCAATGAAATTTTGATAAATGAAAATGTCAGTAACATCTACTGGAGACAGCACTTTACAAAATAAAGACCAATTATTTAAGTTTTGTCAAGTGAAATTGGTGTTCTATGTTCTAGTTCTAACTTTTACTTTGGTTTTAAGTACAACTGTCATAAATACAATGTGTCTTCTTGTATTTAAACATGAAAATGTCAATCTATCATTACAGCTATGACTGCGAGCATTTCTGTGAGAACCTAGTTAATTGTTGTCCGTGTTTTGATAGCTGACTTGTGGAAGTATTTGCTCTGTTAGGGATTGAATTAAAAACAGACCTGCTTTGTATTATTATGTTAATTATGTCTTCTGAATTTGAATTTATTAGAAACAAGACATCCAAATAAGTAAAGTCTGACTAAACCATTCACTTTAAATTTTAGAAAAGCATTGATATGGGCTGCCAAGTGTTAAATATTTCTGAAAATCTGACTTCTCATTCCAAAGTTAGTGAACATCAGCACAGGCTACACAGCACTGTTACTTTGGCAGTAAGACCTCAAAGCCCAAAACATAAATGTCAGGGTCTTGCTTCTAGCCTGTACTCCGAATCCTCAAATTGTACTAAATAAAAATAATACACGCATTTAAGACACAAAAGTAATCTGAAAACTCAATGTTCGCTCATCTCACTGATTAAGTTCATTACATATGACACCCCACCTCAAGTTCTACAATGTAATACATCGAAAATAAACACTGAATCAATTTTAACATGTAGAATAGTATCGACTGTTCTTCAAAGTATGAGATATTCCTGAAAATGTGACAACTCTCAATGATGTTAGTCAACATCGGGACACACTACACTGCTCCGTTATTTAGATTTTGGCAGTATTACCTCGGCTCCTAAAACATAAATCTATCAACCCCCCCCCCCGCATTTTTCGGCCGGCCAGTTACCAACATGAGAGACCATTGATTTTAAACATTTTTGACAGGTTACATCATATCAATCAGGCACCAGTCATGATTAGTTATGCTTGGTGAAAATATACAATACAGCAAAGTACGAATGTTCAGCACTATAAAAGCCTCTTTTCGAAGTCCAAATGCAAAAATGATGCATCATACTCACCATGTTGAATCCTAAGTAGAGTTATCTCAAAGTTGTGCTGTTTCGCATTCAATGTTTCCGATTGCAAGTCTTGTTTAAGGTTCTCCAACATGAAATGAATTAATATGTATGTATAGGCAGATGTATATGAATTCAAATAATAATTAACTTTTCTAAATACGAAACTAAAACTAATGTGGTGACTAGTACGTAAGTAGTCTGGTTCCCTACATAGGTATGCTTAATGAGTTGCACTCCGCTATATTAACTCAGGAAGCATACTATTCAGGGAACCAGACTAATTCTCAATGAGTTTTAGATCCCAGATGACTCATCTGTCCTCTAACTCCTTGACAAGCAGACCGGTCGATTATACTAACCAACGGAATTAGCTTAGATTAATAAAAATTCTCTACTGAACTTCGACCATTTAATGTTTGAGTTAAAAACTATGACGCTCAGCAGCAGAGAGGGCGATCAGACCATTTTAGGGAATGGTCACCTTTGTTTTTAGACAAAAAAAAAATAGTGACCCTTCATAGAGGTCAATACCACGTCTACGATTATTGTTTGTCCCAAACAGAATTGTAGACAAGGCCCTCTCTGCTGCTGTGTTATTCTGAATAATCCTGGGAATCTTCATCTCAGTCCTTTCATTTGTTCTATGTTTCAAGTAATATTCAAGTTCTGATGGTGGTTTTTCTATTTTTGGATTTATGTTCTTTCTTTTTCTGTAATATATCATCAAACTTCTGTATCGATCTCCACCGCAATTTTTGCAAATCTGATATAATCCTCTAACGCCGTTGTTACAACCAACACAACTTCGTGGACCAGCATGAGGGTTTTTCTTTATAAGATAATTATGTTTTTTGCAATATTCTCCAAGACATTTTTTATCACATTTGTTAGTGGTTCCTTGACGCAGCCACGTACAATTGTTCATTATATTAATGATATCTGTTTACTTAAATTTAATTTTATTATTACCCCTGCTATCCAAATATTTTATCAAGACCCACACGATATCTTGTTCTAGGATCATGTAAATTTATTGTTATAAATCCATGCAGAGTAGCCTGCGCTCGTGAGAAGAAATTTCTGAATTTAATTATATCCATGTCACCGCTGCACCAGGTTTGATGAATATTTCGCAGCGTGTGTGTGTCTACGCCATTAAATACAACCAAAATATTACAATTGTCCCTGATCACTTTTGATATTTGTGTATACCGCTGAGTAACATAGATCACATCTGTATTTTTATGTCTGCCGCGAGAAAATATTCTGGCTGGATTTGATTGTTTATCTAGCATCACATCATCATACACAACTAAATTATTAATAAATCCGTCTAAAACATCAACGGACGGTGCTTCATCAATATCTGTTATAAACTCTATAACATCATTATCTTCGTCCTGTAATCTTGCATTTTCGTTAAAATCTTTTAATACTTCATAACACCTCTGATCATCAACGGATGGTGCTACCAAATACAACTTATCCCATTTCAACCATCTCATTATCAGATTAAATAATAACTGCGTCTTACCCGATCCAGATGGTCCTATGATAATCATTCTGATGGAATTCGGTAGCGCAGGATGGTCTTTAACTGGCTCTCGCTGCCGAGTTGCTCAGAAATCAATTATATCCATATATATTATAACATGAATTTATATTGTTTACGCTGTAAAGTTAAAACTCCAACCACTGATTTAGCTACGGTTACAACAAAAAATAAAAAAATAGTGTATGGTGGAAAATGTTCTGTGTGCGGTAGAAAGAAATTTTCATTTTTACCTAATAATCGCGGTGGTGATATTGCTAATTTGATGTCAAAGTTTCCAGGTACTCCATGGGCTAAATACTCAGGAGAAAAACATCTACCAGGATATAATTATTGCGGTCCTGGTACTCGACTCGATATCAGACTTGATAATCAAGATCAACCAAAACCAGGCAAGGAACCAGTAAACGCTATTGATAAAGCTTGTCATGTTCATGATGTTGCGTATAAGAGTAAAAATCTACAAGACAGGCATATTGTAGATGTGAAATTAATTCATGCAGTAAATTCTATAAAAAAATAAAAATATCAGAGAATCATTAGCTAATTGGTTAGTAAGATCTGCGATGAAAGGTAAATTAGCGTTTGGGTCTGGTAATATATAATGGAATTAATTTATTATTCACCAAGAGGATATTGGAAAGGTAAAGCAGCAATTGGTAAACTTGCTGATGCAGCAGCGGTTAAACATTCTACTGCTAAAGCGTGGTTATCCAAACAGGCAATATGGCAAATTTATCTACCACCACCGAAACGAATTCAGTACGCGTATTTCGATGTTAATGTTCCTAATGAAGTTCATCAAGCTGATATTTTATTTTTACCATATGATACTGTACGCAGAAAAACATATAAATACGCGTTAACTGTAGTTGATGTTGCAAGTAGATATAAAGAGGCAGAGCCGCTATCAACGAAAACAGCATCTGAAGTAGCCGATGCGTTTGAACGAATTTATCAACGAGGACCCGGACCACAAGGTGGTCTGCGATGGCCACAGCTACTACAGGTTGATCCTGGCAAGGAATTTCTTGGTCCAGTATCATCGTTGATGAAACAGCATAATACCAAAATACGACGAGGTCATACTGCAATTCACCGTGATCAGGCAATTGTTGAGCGATTTAATCGAACACTTGCTGAGCGGTTATTTGGATATCAATACGCTAAGGAATTTATTCAAGATAAAAGATCTCGTGAATGGGTTGCAAGATTACCAAGCGAGATAGCTGAGTAGTGAAAGGGGTGAGATTAGCGTCAATGGGAATTAGCATTAAAAACACCCCCTGGGCGAGATTAGCGTCAATGGAAATTTAACATTAACCACCCTGGGCGAGATTAGCGTCAATGGAAATTTAACATGGGCAAAAAACCCTGGGTAAGATTAGCGTCAATGGAATTTAACATTGGAGAAAGGAAAAAAAAGGAAATATTGAGATTAGCGTCAAAGGCATTCGAACAATGGAAAAAAAATATCGATTCTAGGGACAAAGGCAATTGAACATGGGGAATAGAGTTTGGGTCTGTCTAGGGACAAGGGGAATTGAACATGGGAATAAAGTGTGGGTTTGTCTAGGGACAAAGGGGAATTGAACATGTTAGAAAAAAAAAACTACTTTAGGGACAAGGGGAATTGAACATGGGATTTTTTAAAAAAAAATTTTTTTTATAAAGGGGTAGGCAATTGAAAAGTCATTCTCTTTTCGAGAAATATGGCTGGCCCTGAAAAGGGCCTTTGGTTTCTTCTTCTTCTTCTGCTTCTAATTTCTTCTTTTTCTCCACCAACTTCTTATTTTCTCACCTACACTCTTTTTCTTCTTTTTTTTCTCCTCCTCTTCTTTCTTCTCTTCCTCCTCCTCTTCTTTCTTCCTCTTCTCATTTTCTTCTTCTTTTTCAATTTTTTCATTCCATTTTCTTATTCTTATCCTTTCCTCTTCATCCTCCTTCTCCTCCTTTATTTCCTTCATCACACCACTTATCATGTCCTTTGCTTTTCTTAAGTTGTTAATCTCCATTTTTACTCTATGCGGACTATAAGAATAGTGGTCTTCATTGAGTCGTACTAGCATTTGTTCTATCATGCCCAAATTGTCAAGGACGTCTTGCAATGTTTGAAATTTATCGAGGTGGTTCGAAGCCATATTCTCTGTAGAATGGTTTGAACGACGAATACTGTGGGTTCTTATACGAAAAGCGTGGACGTGAAGGAAAACATCCCCCTAAAACATAAAATTGATATTACCTAGATCATGACCTAACATCGTGCGGACGTGAAAGAAAACATCCCCTACTTTTCTCATTTCATGTAATATACTATCCACATAAGTGAAGCAACAATAAACTAACCCCAAATCTACTATTTACACACGCAAATCATTAAAATAGACCCAAATCTACTATCCACACAATCGTACGTGAGCTGTTACAAAACCCAAACTATACTCTCCACATACGCTAAGAAACAATAAACAAAATCCATAATCTACTATCCACACAATCTTACGTGAGCGGTTACAAAACCCAAACTATACTCTCCACATACGCTAAGAAACAATAAACAAAATCCATAATCTACTATCCACACAATCGTACGTGAGCGGTTACAAAACCCAAACTATACTCTCCACATACGCTAAGAAACAATAAAGAAACCCATAATCTACCATTCACACAAACTTACGTGAGCAGTTACAAACACAAACACACAAACACATACACTCGCACTATGAAAAAAGAGTTAGTGTTTATATTCACACTACTCTACCTACACACACACACACACACACACACACACACACACACATTGGCAAATGGATGGTTATTTCTTTTCTAGAGTATTGGGTAGCCCTGAAAAGGGCTGTTTTTTTTTTGAACTTCATGGACACCTGGTTAATGGTGGCACCTTCCAGGCCTGGCGCCACATACACATCTTGTTCCCCAGTTGCTTTTTACTTTTTTGGGGGAGAGAGCAGAGGCAGGATATGTGGCTTCAGAATCCCAATTTTCGGTTTCTGGGATTCTGAAATTTCTTCTTCTTTTCTCCTTTTCCTCCTCCTCTTCTTTGTATCTTCTCTCCTCCTCTTCTTTGTATCTTCTCTCCTCTTCTTTGTATCTTCTTTCCTCCTCTTCTTTGTATCTTCTCTCCTCCTCTTCTTTATTTCTTCTTTCCTCCTCCTCTCTCATCCTTCCTTCTTCCACAATGGCCTCCGCGGCCAGTTCGTTCAACAGGCGCCTGGCATATTCCAGATGCACATGAAGTTCCAACAGTTTCGCCAGTCTCGTGTTCATTCTGGTGTTGATCAATCAACAAGGGTAGCTGGACTGCCGAACGAGTTTCAATTTATACTAAAACTGCGGACGTGAAGGAAAACATCCCCCTGAAAAACATAAAATTGATCTTACCTAGATCATGACCAAAAAAAAAAAACAACGCGCGGACCTAAAAGAAACACTCATTCACTTTTTTATACTGCTCATCACTATTCTAAAAAATTTTTTCATTAATCACTCCAATATACTATTCACATACGCAAAGCAATAAAATCAAACCCCCAAATCTACTCTCCCCACACCTCCAACAGCCAAAAAAACAAATATCATCTTAATCTACTATCCACACCAACGTACGTGAGCACTTACAAATACACATTCTTATACACAAACACATACCCTCACACTATGAAAAAAGAGTTAGTGTTTATATTCACACTACTCTACCTACACACATTGGCAAATGGATTGTTATTTCTTTTCTAGAGTATTGGGTAGCCCTGAAAAGGGCTGTTTTTTGTTTTTTTGTTTGCTATGGCAATCTTTTAGTTTCTAAGAATGCGATGTCCTCTGAGGATAGACTTTCTGGCGATAGGTCTGCTTCTTCGGAAAGAGAAGAAGAACTCTTTGGTGTCGATACGACAATCGACAAAGCCTCTCTCAGGTTCAGGTTCCTGCTGCTGTTGTTGTTGTTGTTGTTGCTGTTGTTGTTGTTTTTGTTGCTGTTGTCTCTGAAGTCTGTACTTTTCTGTCCATTCTTCTTTTTCCCTGTTCACTTCTTCTCTGAAGAGCTCTTCTATCAGGTCTTCAGTGACTTTTAACATTCTCACATTCTCTATCTCTTCTGGCTTCGGTATCAGACTGTGTCTGACCCTATGCAAATTCACGTAGGCTTCGTTGAGCTTAGCTAGTTTGGAGCACATCTTCGTAGGAGGATGAGTCGACAATGGATGGTTAGACTGGAAACAACCCGGTTCTTAAAGTCAAAGCGCGGACGTGAAGGAAAACATCCCCACACGGTTTTCGAGTCGCAACGTTCAGTGAGTGTCATGAGATGGATAGTAAGAAATGAAAGAGCATCAATCCAACATTCTTATAGCTAAACAAACCACAAAGGCATTTTTTTTCAAAACACAACATTTTTAATTCAAAAATCACTTAACACTAACCAACAACAACTCTAACATATTTTAAACAATAATCCAACATTATAACATCAAACATTTTTTTCTTCAAATACAGTCTACTTTAAACAGGGCTGACAACGTTGTGAATGAAATTGTGATTTCCACTGTTGGAAATCATTAGGCCATTGATGGACACTACGTTTCCTAGCTTGAGACAAAAGATAAGCATAATGGTCACAAAACCATCGATCTACTTTCACATCATTTCTAGAAGAAGAACGAGGATCAAAATGAGTTACTAAATGTTCTAAGGAATAGCCCAGGCTGCGATGATGCAGAAAATACACACAGTACTGTCCACACACCAAGGAATCTGTGCCTTGTAATTTCACATTATTGAATCGGGTGGTCTGAGCATTTCTTCTCATAAAGTCAATGATATCGTCTTCCAAAGGGGGCAATCCGTACGAATCGAAATATTCCACACATCCTTCTTGAGGAAAGTAGACGGCTACCCAGTGGGTTCCTGGGAGATGACTGTCGTCCGTGTTGATCACGTAAGCTTGATGGTCTTTAGGTTTGCGATGAGGGAGTTCATCTTTAGCACAGACGACAGGATTCCAAGAAGCCGTATACGAACTGTGGTTCAAAAGGTAATAAAGTTCCCAAGTATCCATTGATTTGTGTGCTTTTTTTCTTCCTCACAGGTAATAATACGTTGTCAATTCGATCCTGACTTTTTGCTTGAAAATGTCTGCCAAGTAACCGTTTCTTCGTTTCGTCTCCTCACTCTGATTCAGGAGAGCTTCGATACGATGGATCTCTTGAGTGGTTAATGGTGGACAAGAATGTTCACGCAAGTCTTTATACCACTGGTGCAACATGACTTCGTCCGAGATGAGACTCCAAGCCTCGTCCAGATACTCGTCCAATTTTTCTTCTTGACTCAACATCAGGCATTTATCGTGTTGAATTTGACTGGGATGATCGTTTTGACATCCATAGCAATTTTTCTTGATCAATTCCGTTATTTTTTCAGCCAAGTGTTTGGCAAAACAGCAGACTAAATGGGCTTCTTATTCTGGCCATCTTGACTTCATCATGATCACTTCTTCTTTTTCCATGGTCTCCTCACATTCCATCTCCAAAGTTTCTCCACTAGGTAAAGAGGGATAACAGTCTTCCATGGCTTCTAGTAATCTAGAATGACTTCTCTCAAACTGTTGGTTTCTATGGTATTATCGAATTCTGCATACAGGATGACGTTCACTGTCTCGTCCAGTGGCTTTGCAAACTGAAGTTCCACACGAATCTGGCCAGATTTTATAGGGTGGAAATGTCCCTCGTCGCTGCCTTGGTCTGGAGTGAAATCGAAAGCCCACAAAGCGTAGCCTCCTGCATAATCCTCGTACGTAATGCCGTGACTGGTGTTGGTTCCTAACTGTCCCGTGGCTTCGTACAGTGACAAGTACGACCTCAAGTAATTCTTCTTGTCAAAGTTAGGTTCGAAAGGTCGGGTACACGAGGTCTTGCCATCGCGACTGACTTCGATCTTGGACACGTCAAAGTGTTGAAAGTAGAAAGGATTTTTAGCGATAGCTCCGTTGAAGGCTGTATTCTCGACCATACCAACGATTAAACGTTTGGGTAACTGTCCTTGGAACAGATGATCTTCGATCATGGATCGCTGTTCCCTAGGAATGGTGAAGGTTTTCACTTCTACGCGTCGGATCGGATACTTGGCGGTCGTTCTGCTCAACGTCTGACTGATGTCGTTTCCCACTTTAGGTAACACTTCCACACGGCGTACGTAGAGTCTGGCTTCTTGGATTTTGGTTTTGTAATTATCGTCACTATCAGCTATTAAATGGAAAGCGGCACTGCCGCGATTCAGTCTCAGGCGGATATCCACTCCGTTTAGCAAATATTTCTCTTGCAACCACATGTCCAAATGCAAACGATCCATCAGTTCTAAACTCTTTCCATCTTTGATTCTGTCTCTTCGTTCTACAAATCCATCATTGTTGTCTTTGGTTGTATTAGTTTCGAATGTTTCAAATTTGCCTGCTTCGTCAGCTTCCCATACCACACAGGCATTGAGATGAGTGTTCTTGGCGTCTATTCCGTACGTCAAGAGATTTTCCAGGTACGCTCGATAAGGGTAAGTATCCATGCTGCTACTGACTAGTTTGTTATTCAAGTACAAGTCCACTCCGCTAAACAAGGAATGCATGAAATTGTTGACGGGAGCTACTGGCTCAGTGTCTATAGTATTTCCATCCTTATCTTGAACTTTGACTTTCAAGTACAAGTAACTGCTATTCAGATCGATGTAATCTTCGGGCTGTCCCTTGATTTCAAACTCGATGGGAGCGGAATCGGTCAATGAGGAGACGGGATGAAATTCCACCCATTGGGATTCTTGCATGGTCATCATGGTGGGGGGCATGGCAAACAGATCCAGTTCCGTCTTGGAACAGGCGCAAGACTCTCGGTGCATCATTTTTTGTTGCAGTGTCTCAATAATCGAAAACGTCTAAGTCTCGAACGGTTCTTCTTTTCTTGGCCTTTCTCGCTTGAAGTCTGGTGAAAGGGTGTTTTCTTCGTCGTCTCTTTCTGCCTTGTCCTTGCTGAATGCTTGACTCGGTAGCGTGCAGGGCATTTATAGGTGTGTCTTGTCGACCCAAAAGGTCTTTACCCGTTTGCAGCAAGACATTTTTGCCTGCCCTCATGAAGGCTTCTTTAGGGTTTTGTTTGTCGATGATGACATTTTGGAGAAATTCTTTGCCTTGCGTCAGTGCCGCATCTTTCAAGGCGTGCAATCCGCGTGTCACCATCGGTTTCAACACCGGGGCCACCGAACGAAAGGCCGATTTTAACATATCTCCTAAACCGTGTCCTCGCTGTCGAGCAACCCCTCGGTACACTGGATACATGACTTACGAGTCGTGAGAGAACCGTTTTCGAAAATGGAGTTTCACCGTGACTTTTCCTTTGGTGAATGGAATATTTTGTCCCAAATCTCCTTTTATAGCAATGTTGACCGTGTCCAAATACGACTTGCTGACCAGCAAATAGTGAGGATGTACAAATTCCCGGTGGACGTGGTAAGTGTTTCCACCTTCCTGGTCACTGGTCGTGGTACTATCCACTTTGAAAGGAATGACACGCAGTAACGGTACAGAGGTGTGTCCCACCACGTTATACTCCACCACATCGGAGTACACGAACATCAAATTCAGTCCTTGGTTCAGTTCTACAGGGAATCGAAAAAACTTGTAAAATTCCGTATTGCTGTTCATTTTCGGTTTAAAATTTGGAGCCATTTTTGTGTCTCCACTTAAAATATCAAACAAGTCACGATTAAAACTGATGGACAACGTTTGGGTATCCTGAAATTTCATCAGTAAGCGACGAGCCACTTTATGGTACTCCAGGGTGACACTTTTTTGACTCTGTTCAGGGCTTTGCCAAAGGCTAACTCGAACCTGGAAGTAATGGTGTCCACCAAATGTTGGCCACTAAAATAAAACCCTACCGGAATTTTCAAGGTGTAGATATTGAAGGGTGAATTGTTGGATGGTCTTGTGTCCCCTGAAAACCCGATGTCATTCATGGCTTCTTGTAATTGTTGGTTCAGGATTTCGACCTCAAAAGTGTTTTGCTTTTCGGTGATGTTTTGGATTTGTGTAGGGTGAATCATTTCTACTAAAGCCACTTCCCAATGGGCTTCGTGATCTAACTGGATGGCTTGAGGTAATTTAGCCGTGTAACAGCACAACGTGATGTGGGGAAACACCTCCATGGAACTGTCACTGGGTAAGGTTAAGTAAAATTGGCTTTCGTGACTCATAATTCCAGAGTTCTGTGGCTGTCCGAGGGGTTACTGGACGTCAGAGGCGTGTCTCCGCCCAAAATGGGGTTCTGGTTGTGATTGTTGATGGAGTGGTGACTCCCACTGGCACTGGACACAAGGTTCCCGTGGTTCCCGTTCGAGGAGAATTTCAGGGAGAGATTGGGAAGCAGGTAACCGATGCAACTGCTCAATAAAATGGTCCACAATTGTTTGTCTCCTTGTTGCAAACTCAGATTGGCGATGGCTGCCCCGATGACACAATACACCACGAAGATTTGGCAGAAAAAGACGATTTGCGTTTTAGGCACACGTTCTCCACACCACACCCACAAGGGTTGTTTTTGTAAATCTTGCACAGAAGAACTAGGTGAAGGAGGAGTGGTCGACGTAGCTGCGTCTGTGTGAAAGGGCATGATGGTCACTTCTTTTTATAGTCGATGACTTGCGAAGCGTCGATCCAAGAATCAAAACTGGGTGGATATCCTTTCCAACGTACTTTGACTTCTTTGACACGTCGTTTGCCCACTTTACGGGTTCTGCGTTCGAGAATGCTTTCGATGTCGTACACGTCGTCTTCTTTTTTGGTCACACGTTGTAACTCGGGAAAATAAAACGTTCCTTTGAGCACTTCTCCGTTCATGTCTTCCAATTTATAGACGATAGGATGACGGCCATGCACTCGTCCAGTGACACGAAACAATTCGGTCGTCCAGTTAGGTAAGTAACCTTTGTCGAAAGTGCGTTTGGTTTTGCCAATGCGCACCCAAACTCCTACGGCCAACTCTCCACTTTTCTTGGGGACAGCCCTCGTCGGGGACGTACCAAACAGGCGCTCAAACACCAACACTTCGTTGTCGGGAGTCACGTCTTGCAGGGCACGTCCGATGCTTCGATGGTAAGATTGGTTGTACGCTTGCACCAGGTGCGGTAAGATGTCGATGTACTTCAGAGTGTGGTGATGCGTAAAATATTTCCATATGCGTTCTTTCAAAGTGCGTTGAAAACGTTCCACGATGCTGGCTTTGGTTTCGGGATTCTCGGTGGTAAAAAAATGAATGTCACGTTTCTTTAATTCTTTTTGGAAAGCTTGGTTCAGAAATTCGGTGCCTTTGTGGTTTGCCATCGAAAAGGGTGACGACCCTTTGTTTCAACACCCGTTGCAGGCCTCGCACTAACTCGCTGCTTGATTTGGAAGTCAAGGGCACGACCCAGGCAAATTTGGAAAAGACGTCGATGACACAAAACAAATATTTGTAGCCACGATTGTAGCTGGCCAAATGAGAGACATCGGCTAAATCGGCTTGCCATTGATGATCGATGCCTTCCACTCGGGTGCGACTTCTGGCAAACTTGCGTCTAATGGGTTTGTGTAAAGTGTAGGTAGCTTGTTCTTGTAACCATCGTTGCACTTGAGGTAAACGGAGACTTTTCAGTTGCGTTTTGGCAGCACGATACAATTTTTGAACTCCTGCGTAACCTGCAGGATGAGAGGGATCGTAGTAAATGCTGGCTAAGACTTTTTCCATTTTTTTGTGTTTGTGTGTTAATAAGACACCCACTCTTGGAGGATGCTACTCTTTTTCTCTTGGGGTGCTTTCTTGGATTGCAATGCTTTGCGTGTGCGACCGGCAATAGGTGTTGAAGAGGAGGATGTCTGAGCGGGGGATATCGGTTCTTGTTTCACTTCTGTCTTCACTTCTGTCTTCACTTTCTTTTTCTCTTGTGATGAAGAAGGGGTGGCCATCATCTTTTTAATCCATCCAATTCTGGAGGGAGGTGGTGTTGTTAACTTGTGTACTTTTTCTGGTGGAGTTTGAAACCCTTCTTCTTCTTCTTCTCCTTTTTCTGTCTTGGTCACTGGTAGTGGTGGGACTGGTACTGGTACTGGTGATGGTGCTGGACTTTTCATCAAGGTCTTAAAATCTTTCAGAGTGGGTAGAGCTGTTTCGTCTAAAGCTTTCTGGTGAAAGAGTTGCAGTCGTTGCAAGAGTTGACCGTACTTTTGCGATTTTTCTGTTTCGGACAAATCTTGGGTATCCATTAAGGACTGCAATTCGTGTTGTAACTGGGACATCTCGCTCAAATGGGGATTGGGAGGTAAAGGCTGGGTGCGTTGTTCTTGCCACCGATGGTATTCCATCCATCGTTTGTAAGGCACTAAAGCTAGTTTTCGTCCTTCCATAGGGTTGTCAGGGGTCGATTCTGAGATCTTGGGACTTCCGAGGGCCTTTTTATCTTGCTCCCACCAGTCCTCCCAACATGGTTCCCAAGACTCCTTTCAGTATGGGGCCTAACAAGAGAGGCAAAATGCCTCCACGTTGGACTAACATCTTCTTCTTTTGACGAATGGGAATTTTCTTTTGAACTATTTGGCGAAGAACGTGACGATGTTTGCTTAAGCATTGTTTCTGGTGTTTGGACAAAGGGATCGTGCCTTTCAAAACGTTCAAACAACATTCGCACACGGTATCGATGACCTCTTTGGAGGCCGATTGAATGAGTTTTTTTCGTAGAGGTGGAGAAGCTTTGGACAGGACAGATAACATGTCCCCATGTTTGACTAAACGTGGTGGTAGTCCTTTTCTTTTCTTTCCTTCGGGTTTTCTGGAGGGTGACATCTTTGAGTCTTCAGGAGCACCAAAAAAACACTGATACCCCCGACTTGGTCACAGATCTTTTTTATACTGGAACGCGTCGCCACTGATTGTCTTTACGGCGTATAAGTTTGAGGACAGGCATGACACGTCGTGAAGGGGTACGCAACGGACTAAATCGAGCCAGTTCTTGCTTGGACAAATCCAGTAAACTTTGTAACATACCCGATCTTTCATGGACTTTGATTTTAGGAGAAGATACTTTGTGAGCAGCAGCCACTGCCACTAAATTGGAGGGTCCTGCCACTGGGGAAGTTCTTTTGGGGGTCATCAACGGAGAAGTTCTTGGTGTGATCAACGTCTCCAAGTACTCTTCAGTTCTTGGTGTCATCAACGGAGAAGTGGATGAACGTGAGGCTGCCGGAGATGCGGTCACCGCCGTGGCAGGTCGTGGTTTGCGAGTGTAAGGTTGCGTCCTGGCGGAACTGCCTCTCTTGCGACTAGTTTTCTTCTGTGGACTTTTCTTTTTCTGGGGGCTTCTTTTCTTTTCCCGGGGTGGTGTCTGTTAAGAGGAGGGTCCCGCCACTGGAGAAGTTCTTCTTGGGGACCTGGTCTTTTTCTTTTTCTTGTTGGGGCTTCGTTGGACTTTTTTCTTGGGGATAACTTTGGGGGCATTAGGATCCCATCTTAAGAGTGAGCGAATGATGACCCCTCCTAGAGTACCACTCCCTCCAGGTTTCAAAATGATTTGTTTTTTGGTTTGAGTGTCGATGCGGGGATCGGCCAGTTGGACCAAGGCGACTTTGTTTCGATCGAAAAAGCGTTTGGTTTGATGAGGAATCTGAATGATTCCTTGGAGTATTTGACGTGCCGTCACCGTGAACCATCGTAAGACTTCTTTGAGACTAGCTTCTAAGACACGAGCTCGTATTTGTGGATTTTTTTCTCGACTGATGCCATACAAGGCACGAATCAATTTGACGGGAAGATGCGACTGAAGGGACGTCATGTTCAAACTGTGAGTGAGACAGACGAAAAGGGTCTGAGGTTTTTATAGATTTTTTTATGTGGAGTGAAATGAAGTCGAGGACGGAGACGTGTACAGGACAGGCCCTCCGTCTTGGCACCAGTGGTGAAACAAGTGGGTACGAAATCGCAAATCCTCGGGGGTCGTAGGTTTCAAATCGACAAGTAAATAGGCGTGTGGAGTTTGAGTGGCATCGTCGTACGCCTGAGTCAGCCAAGGCGTTCCTAACTGTTTGGCTAAGACTTGCACTTGGATTTATCTCGAGGGCTTTTAAACAAGACCACGTAATGCGCATTGAGACTGATGGTGCGATGGGCTTTACTTTGTTGAAACAAATTGTGGGTGATGTAAACGACACTGGCATTACGGTGATGCCCTTTGCGCGTGAACCACAGTTTAATTTCTTCTTCGTCTTCTCCTAACATGTCGTCGAAAATGACCAAATGGGTTTGACGGGAGTCAGAGACGATGACGTCGTCTTCTTTAGGAATGCCTTCCACAAACACGATGGAATCGCCTTGACTTTCTCGCAAGAGGCTGTACGCCGATTGCCACTCTTTGTAACACCACACGATCCGCTGAGGTGGTCGATCGATCAAATGATGTTTATGTTCGATCAAACGTTTGACGAATTCGGTTTTGCCTGAACCGCTAGGTCCAGCAATGAGCATGTTAAAGGGATGGCGAAGATACAAAGCCTCCCAACTGGCACGATCTAAGTGTTCGTCGATGACTTTGACAGTGGAGGAAGAGGGAGCAGAGACAGCAGAGGTAGCCATAGTGTGAGAAATGTCACTTGTGACACGAAAACAAACAAGACAAGAGTTTATATACTTTTTGTCAGAACACGTTTATTGAATGTTTCAAACATGAATACGAAAGACAAAAATACATAAAAGTCAAAGGCTTAAGTATAAGGATAAAAGGCACATGATAACCATGAACGTGGAATTAACACAAGTGTCTGTACAACATGTTTTGGGTAATGTTCTAACCAGTTCTATAGTAGGGGGTAAGGTGACACAAGTGTCCTCCCGAAAGGGTCTTTCAGGCCTGTCCGCGACAGTCCCGTCCTGGGTGACGGGTTCTTCTGGCATCGTCACTAACACAGGTTGAAAAGTCGCAAGGCTCACAATCGCATTCCACTTCAGAAGCCCCACACTTGAATTGTGCCTGTCTAAACTTGTTTTGTGTCCCTCTGAAAGTATTCATCTTGTTCGCTCGGTCTTGGTAGTCACAATGAACTATCGATCTTGCCTAGGGTTCCTTTTTATATACAGACCAATACCGACGTGTCCATACGGTAAGGTGAAATGATTGGGAAGTCGCACTCGCTTCTGGTACACGATTTGATAGACTTTTTCCAAGGGTCGACTGACGATGTGGTGAGTGGGTAAACGTACAATTTTGTTCGGTTGATAGGTGGTCACTTTAAAGTTTGCATCCTCTCCCGATTGCAAGGCTTCTTTCAATACCCCAAAGTTAACCACACGACTGGTACGATAATTCAGAGTCAATCCTTTCACTTTACACATCGTGTGCAATTCTCCTTGTGGGTCCCGGTATTCGTAGCCGTAATTTTTGGGACCGCCACTGACGAAACTTAGAATCTTGTCGTCGGGATGTTCGTCTGTCCAGGCTCCTAAACGGTCTTCTTCGATGTCAGGGTGCTGTTGACTCGGGTGATGGATGTAAATGCAACTGTCCGTGTCAAAGTACAGGACACGTTCCCCTAACAGTTCTAAAGCTTCGTACAATTTTAAGCGAGCATGAGCTGTCACGTAAGCCGCAATGATGACATTTCCAAAGGGGTTGTCTTGTACAAAGTCCAGATCTTCTTCGTAATTGACCAAGATCAAATCCTCGCGAACGACGTCCACGTGTTTCATGTATTTGGTTTTGTCGTGAATCATGTGAAAGTAGCGGGAAGGTTCTGTCAAATATTCCGTCTTGGGTAAACACGGTCGTTGTGCCATTTTACCCCACAAGCAATTTAACATCACTTTGGCAAACGACCGCCTGCCTTCGTTTTTCTCGATGTGGTCTAAAGAGATGCCTTCTTGTTCATAGTATTTCTCTTTGAATGTCTTTTCGTCTTCGGAAGTGTGACACCAGGAAGGATAGCCGCAGGCTTCTTGCTTCAGTTTCAAAAAGGCATCCACGTAGTCGGCGAAAATGCCTTTCTGAGTAGGGTCACCCTTGTGGTATTGTTGTGTCTTGGGAAAGTGGCAAATTTCGTACACTTCTAACAGTTGGTATCCCATGTCCAGAGCTTTGAACAATTCTACGCTGACCCAGGTTCCCGTCAAGGCCGGTTCTTCCTGGGTGTGCTGACAAGGTTGGTCTTGGTTGCACGTTTCGGCACAAGTACGGCACAATGGAAACATCAGTTTGCCTTGACAATGGTGAGGTAAGACGGGATGGTATAGGTTCGTGGGAGGCAAAACTTTACACTTGATCAAGCCTTCGTATTGTCGAATGTTTTTCAGGTCGATGTGTTCCGTGAACAATTGTGGGTGCCCTGCAGGAAAGGGACAATATTTGCACACGTAAGGATACAACGAATACACGTCCAAATATTTGATTTCTTCTCCTTTCTCTTCGTCGGCTTGGTACAGCAAACAGGTGGCATTGGTCCTTCCTCCGTACAAACTATCCCTCGGGTTTAGGGGGTCCATCAGCTTGTAACTTTCCACGGCACTTTTAAACTCGGGATCGGTTTTCATACGGTGATCGTACTCGTGTTCCCACATTTCCACCACTTGGTATCCTTGCTGTTCTAACTTTAGGCGTCGCTGACAAGTGTCCTCGTACAAGTCTTCCATGGTTCGTTGTAAAAACTGATTTTTAGTGCTACGATCAGGGTAACAGACGGGACATCCGTGAAATAAGCAACCGTTAACTCGTACACGATCTTGGGGTTTTCTAAGTCCCAGCCATCGACCGAATACGTTCCGATGGTCTTTTCGCCTCCTCCGTTGCGGGCATGCTGAATCCATTTGTCTTCCTTGTCGCACAAGTAATGTAACCAACGTAGGGCTTTGACCGAGTATTGACGTTTGACATAGTGGGTCGTTTGAGGACTGATGACAGCCACGGTGTTTTCAGGCATGAATCGTTGTCGATACACTAAGGAACACGCTTTGGCAATGGTGCAAGCTTCTTTCAAAGGATCGACCCCTCCGTGTTCCATGAACAGTTCTCGAAATTTTCCACAGCAACGCCGTAAAATGTCCACGTCGGAACGACAATACTTTAGCATTTCTTCCTGAAAGTCGAAAGGGTCGGAGGCGTGAGTCTGGTACCAAGCGTAGAAAGCTTCTCGTTGTTCGGTACGCATGTTGTCGGGGTCGTAATAGTGAGCCTCAGGCAAATGGGGTAGAACGGCGTGTTGATTGGCTTCCGTATTGAAAAAGTGTGGAAAGTACCCTTTAGCCATTTCTGTCATTCCAAACGTTTTAGGCATTCGACTCAAAGGCATGGCCAAATAGCTCATCGAATCTTTAAACTGCACTTGTCCCACTTGCATGAAAATGATTTTGGCTCCGTTCAAAGTGACTTTAGGACGTTCGGTGCCTTGTTCCGTATAATATGTGAGAAGAAACTGTCCATCGTATCCGGAGAAATTGTGAGCCATCACTGTGGCATGACGATGACAATCTCCGTAACGTTCGATGTCCTCTTGGCTCCACGTCTTGTCGATGGGATCTAAGACCCATTGGGCAAAATCGGCTAACGTGTTCGGTCCTCGAAAGATTTTTTCACGCCCTCCGGGAATCTTGCTGCAGTGAGGGCAATGACTGAAGATAGGTTCTTGAATGCACTTCTCGCACGCTCGATGAGCCACGCAGAAATTAGGAATGTGAATGCCGGTCTCTTGCATGCATTCGAAATCGAAAAAGATGAAATTGCCTTTCTTCTTGTGACCGTCCTCTTTCTCTGGTGGGGGTTGGTATTTTTGCACGTAGCATTCGTGTTTCAAGTCCACGATGTGGTGACAAATGTGACATTTTTTCTTTCCTGAACATACGTGTGCCCTGGCATTATTGGTACGTAGGCCTTGTCGACACGTAGGGCACAGTCTCAGCAGTTGACAAGCGCATTTCTTCTGTGAACCTTGCGTCTTCAGATGTTGTTGGTAACAGGCAGGGCTGACAAACGTGCGCAGACAAGCAGGACAATGTACTCTTTCTTGTCCTTCGCTCAGACAGGGTGGAGAGGCCAAACATCCTGGGCATTTCCATCCGCAATGTTTGTGTTGCTCTCGATTGTTATAGCCATAGTCACATTTCTCACAGTAATAACTGTATCCCAGGAATCCAGTGATAGTGGTAATGGTATCGAAATGGTCATCGTGATAATAGACATGAATGTATTTTCCGTCCTTAAAGTCTTTCCCTCGAAACAACAGAGGCCCACGCACTTCTTGAGGGTGCACTTTCAAGGTGTAGCGTGGAGCTAGGACATCTTGCAATTTTTGCATTTCAGAAATGCCACAGGGTGTGTCTTTGGACAGGCCAGCTTCTTTCAACAGGAGTTCTGCTTCGTTTCGTTGTTTGGCTCGGTCCGATTGTTGAATAGTTTTCCAGGTTCTTTTCCATTCTGCCGTGTCGTTCTTGTTGGCATAGGTTCGTCCCACCACGATGGCTCGGGCTAAGCACATCTGGTCTTGAGGGTTGTTAATTTGGACGAGACTCTTTTTGGTGCTGCGAAGGTCGTTCACCAATGACACCTTATTGCGTTGTCCGGTCGCTTGAGGAGGAGAGACGTGGGCCATTTTTAGTGTGGCTTTACCATCGGTGATGTCAAACTGGTCATTAGATTGTTGTACGTGTTGAATCTTGTCCATGACTTTGGAAGGGGTTAGTTCTGCGGGTCTGCTAAACTTGATCCAAACAGGGGATTTCAAGCTTTCGTGATCTATGGATAGTGTCAAGCGATCGTCTTCTTTGGGTTGACATTGTCGCTTGAGTGCGGTGAGCAAAGAATCCCACATCTTGGTGATAAACCCTTCTGCTTTCTCCAAGGGTACGTCGGACTTGAAATCTTTAAACTTCACTGTGTAGGTGTAAGCCGTGGTTCTAAATTTTCTAGAGGAGCGCTTTTCCGTCTCTCGAATGGAATAGTACTTTTCAGGGTTAACTAAGGGTGGTGAACTTTGTTTAGAGGGTTCGGATTCTGGTTCACTCATGTCCTCTTCAAAATCACTGGCATGAATTTGTGCCAAGACTTCAGCTCTGGTACGAGGCGATAGATCACGTTTCTGCCTCTTACTTTCTTCTTCTTCTTTCTTCTCGAATGAATAGGATCGTTTCATCTTGAGTGCAAAACGTCAAATGACTCAAGTTTAAACACCATAGACTAATTTATAGTCATGACAAACCAGCGTATATAAAAAGGGTGTGTGTCTTGTCCTTTCACTATTCATTTCACTCTCAAACCGAGCACAACGATGGAAGAGACTACCCAGATGGAACGTTTCATCAGAGCTTTGCGAGGGGTCATTAGAAAATTCTCTTCAGACCAGCCGACGGACTACTCTCCTTCCTTTCGAGATAAAAGTCAAGATACTTGCTATATCTGTCAGAAGAAAGGGCATTGGTCTTCAGAGTGTCCAGACCGTCAAAAAAGAACAAAAACCGGGGCTAGAAAAGACAAAAGTCAAGATACCTGTTATTATTGTCAAGAAAAAGGACATTGGTCTCCAGATTGCCCAGAAAAGAAACAAGAGGAGTCGGAAGAAAAGAGGGATTCTTCAGAAGAAGAGAGAGATTCTTCAGAGGAAGAAAGCAGCCAGGTGAAGAAAAAGAAACAGGAGAAGAAAAGAAGAAGGGAAGAAAGTGAGGAGGAAGAGGAGGAAAAGACTGTGACGGTGAAGAAATTGAAAAAAAAAAGAGAGAGTAAAAAAAGAAACAGAAGAAGTGAATGTAATTTATAAAGTGTTCTGTTGTGAATTGTGAATTGGATTGTAACTATTGAGAAAAGAATACATTAATTATATAAGGTAAGTGTCTTTGAGTTTTGATTTTAAAATAAGAAGCTACACTCACGCACTCATACACAGACATGTACTATAAGGGTAAAATGTTTTTTTTGTTGTTGATTTTTGAGTTATTGGCAAATTGAAAGGCTATCTCTTTTCGAGAGAAGTGGGTGGCCCTGAAAAGGGCCTTTTTTGGTGTAGGGGTGAGTTTAAGCAATCAACTTTAACTGCCTTAAGCCTTTGCCACGGCCGATGCCTACTTCTGATGATGATGATTGGGTTGAAATCACTGAGGGTGGTACGATAGGCTTAGTCACAGGGTTGGCGTGTTTAGCTCGGGAAGGTCGTATTCTCTTCGGTCGTGATAAAGAAGTCTGATACATTTGTTTCAGACTTCTTAACTCCGCTAAAATGTCCAACAGTACCGTAGCCGTTTGATTTTCACCCTCTTGTTTCTTTGCTGCTACTTCTTCTTGTTGTTTTTTTCTTACCTCTTCTTGTTGCTGTTGCTGTTGCTGTAGGAGAAAAGCTTGTTCCGCTTCCTTTTGTCGTTGCATAAATTTCTCCAATTCTTCTTTCTGTCTCTGTCTAAAATTCTCCACTTGCGGTAATGAAGAATGAGACGAAGGTTCCGGAACAAATTCTTGCGAGGTAAGAAAATCCACAAAATCCCAATGTACCTCTTCTGAAAGTAAGTCCGGGTTCCCTTGGGCGGTTTCCACTGCTGGTGCACCCCAATGGATCGTTTTCTGAGTTTCCGTCATGTTGAATCACTGTCGCATAGATTCACAGCACACAGGCGCTAGCGAATCTATATAGACCACATGACGTCACAGACTGCTCTCTTCGGATTGGATGCGGACTGACTGAATTTTGTAACGCGTGTTCGGATTGGTGAATGAACTCAATCCGTTTCAATCCTTCCTCTACCTATAAATAAGCGCAGTTCACTGCATTGATTCACCTATTCTCGTCGCCTCACGATGTGGACCACAGTTGAATCATCCACCCTTGTGTCTTCCATGATGTTTAGGACGGACATGCTCATGTATGTCCGGTCCAAGTGGACTGTTGTTGATAGGACAGATACTAGTCTATGGATGAGAAGAGTTTACATAGAAAGACAAGGATGCCTCAAGAGGGTACTTGTGTATGGACCTGCAGTTAGAAGGAGTTTAAGAAGAAGAAGATGTGACAGATGCCGTCTATGTTAATATTAATATTAACATAAACCCAAAGGCCCTTTTCAGGGCCAGCCATATTTCTCTAAAAGAGAATGACTTTTCAATTGCCTACCCCTTTATAAAATTTTAAAAACAAAAAAAAAAAAATCCCATGTTCAATTCCCCTTGTCCCTAAAGTAGTTTTTTTTTCTTTCTAACATGTTCAATTCCCCTTTGTCCCTAGACAAACCCACACTTTATTCCCATGTTCAATTCCCCTTGTCCCTAGACAGACCCAAACTCTATTCCCCATGTTCAATTGCCTTTGTCCCTAGAATCGATATTTTTTTTTCCATTGTTCGAATGCCTTTGACGCTAATCTCAATATTTCCTTTTTTTTCCTTTCTCCAATGTTAAATTCCATTGACGCTAATCTTACCCAGGGTTTTTTGCCCATGTTAAATTTCCATTGATGCTAATCTCGCCCAGGGTGGTTAATGTTAAATTTCCATTGACGCTAATCTCGCCCAGGGGGTGTTTTTAATGCTAATTCCCATTGACGCTAATCTCACCCCTTTCACTACTTAGCTGCATTAAATAATGAGATTACACGAACAACCAACATGAAACCCATTAATGCAATTACAAAAAAAATACACCAACACAACGAAAAGATATTGAAAAACAAAAAATATTGGGTGATGTTACAGTTAGATATTTATATGAACCGGGTGAACTTGAAGGTGGTAAAACGAGAGCGACTGATCCTATTTGGAGTGTTACCACACACAAAATATCCACCGTGACAAGATCCTCAGGTAGACCTGCAATCTATAGATTAGATTCGGCTGCTCCTCAACGTGGGTTTGTACGTGAACAACTACAAATAATTCCCGAGGATACACAATTACCACCGCGATCACTTAACTAGCACCCCGACGTCGATTACACTCAAGACAGGTCAACATGGTATTTTCTCGTGTATGAGCGCGACTATTATCTTTTCTGTCTACGGTAAATCGTCTTGAATCATTACTCGAATACCTCCACAGCATTATACAATTGCAACTTGCGCAATGATTATTCTGCTGCTGTTTTAACTCAATAATAAATTCAACCTCAAGATCAAAGTCGCGTTTATTTTTTTATCAGATTGTTTGTATCCGATTAATTTTTTTCTGATTATATCATCATCGATGATGATGCTGGTTTTATTAACGATTTCAGTGATTATAATTCTCCGTAATTGAGATATTTTTCTGACCCTCGATACCGCTAAATAGACTAAATTTGACCAGTCTATACGATCGTCTACAATCCAGACTCGTGTGTCAGAAATAGTTAATCCCTGAGACGAGTGGATCGTCATAGCGTATCCCAACACCCATGGAGATTTGTCAGCGCGTAATGCATCTTCAACCACACTGATATCAACAGCGACAATATCATTTAATACGAGATTTTGATTCTCAGTCTGTCCTGGAATATCAACATTAATATTCTGTTTTCGTGTATCTGATGGTCTATAACACAACGGTACGGGTAATTCTGAATATTTTTCTTTATGCAGCTGAAATAACTGCTGTTGTAAATCGTCTCTGATTATTTTTCTGCTTGCTACTATCAAATCGTTGGGTCTCCATAAATTTAAAAAATCACTCATTGAGGTCTCTGAGATTACTCCGCGTATTATTTCACACTGAATTTTGTTTGATTGTAATCTGATTAATTTTTTAAATTCCTTTAAATTTGCATGGAGAGCTCTATGATCATCATCTATTTCTTCGTAATAATCAACGAAATTTTTTAACCAATTATGTGGAGATGGTCCAACAAAAGGGGGCGGTTGACCATGATCGCCACACATTATTATAGCGGTATTTTTCGTCAGCAACCAATCAAGAAACATTTTTAATGTATCCAGTGACACCGTGCATATCTCGTCCCAAATAATTATTTTAGGTATGTATTTTTCTCCCATTCGTTCAGGAGTCCATGTATCCCCGCGCCACCGAAAGAAAATATGATACGTGCACGATTGTACTTGCCGTTGTTTCATCTCCCGTGCAAGTCTATGTGTGGGTGTCAGCACGATCATATCTGAATTTCTAAAAACATTAATTGCTCGAGTCGTTTTGCCGCATCCACCAGGTCCATTGAGATATACTGTCTTATATCTAGTTATTGGATCACTCAACGATGGCGCTTTCGACATTTCTGATATTTTATTACCCTTACGATAAAAATCTCTCATTGGAACATCTGCTGATTCTGTATAATTGTGTAATATTTCCTTTTTTATTCTCCATGAACTCCATCGTTCATCATTACTTGTAAATTTCATAACAGACTTTAAATATTTACTCGAAATATAAAACGAATCTGTTGCGACTCTGACTGCTTTCTCAGGAAATCTATTAATAATCGATAATAAATTTATAGAAACATAAGCCAACATGGAAGATCTTAGATGAGTATACTGTGGGGAGATAGCATTTATGTAACTAACGATCGTACCCAATTTTGTTCCGTCGGATAAATAAACACTTTCTCGATTTACAAATATATTTTTCACTGTTGTATCAGCGATTATAAAATCGTACTCGGCATCATCTAGAATTAATCGTACGTGATGTCTTTTATGATCATATGCACCACCTTGAGTAAATTTACCTATAATTTTTCTACCTAGATCTTTTGCGGTTTTGAGTTTAATCTCGAGAATTTTAGGAGCTTCTTTGATAATATCATCTTCGGAAACGCCAAGACATTTTTCCTTAAACTCGCTAATAACTTCATCAATACTGATAGAATCTGACATGGGCAACCAAACTTCGGTCTGCGCGTGATATGATATAATCGCCTCACTGACAACCAACGATGTCAGTATCGCACAATCTAGCATATATCGTAATAAAACTATAGGTGCCCAACGTTTTTCACAAAAATGTCTGCCAAACCAAACATAACAAATCTTGTGAAGATTTTCGTTGAGCTCGAATGATTCAATACAAGCGAATCCAGTCAGATCAAAATCAGGTAATGGTCCATTAATTGCCACTCGCGTCATATCGTTTGTAGGGTGACCGAATCTTTTAAAGTTTACAGAACAATCTCCGTATCCTAGAAAACTTCCCGGATAGCATGCAACCATATCAACCGAAATGACATCATTGTAATTATACTTGGTATTCCATAATCCACCGTGTCCGTATTCGACGCAACTTGCGCGTACATCTTCAAGTAAATCAAATCGTGTTGGTTTCCATGAATTTTTTTCTCTAGCGAAATGAGCCGCAACAGATGGAACAGTAAAGCAATTAGTTAGTAATTTGTCAGTATTTTCCGCGTGCTTGCACTCTAAAAACTTCTTCGCGAGATTTTTCATCTCGTCATGGAGAAATTCTGTTCGATATATTTCACCGTTTGGTCTAACAAACTGATCAAATCAACCTTCCTCATTACTTTTAAATAACCATACCGATACAGGATCGTTTTTACTTATTTCGTTGATAAAATCAAACATGCCTTCCCCCATATCTGGGGGGGGGGGGTAAAATCTAATAGTTCGATCACGTGGAAATATTGTTACTGCGCTGGTCCATGCGTGCGCGTTATGATCAATAATATTTATTGAAGCTCCTTTCGATTTATATTTCGATTCGTATAATATTTCTCCCGTTATTGTCGCTACGGTTATTGGAAATTTTAATATTTTTCCTAACTCAGCAACATCTTTTATTGTAGCATAGGTATCCTTAACTGAATCAGCCCGCGAGTTTATTTTTTCACGTCTTAAATCAGTTAATCCGTTTCCACACATCGCGTTTGTAAAGTGTTCTATTACTCGTTCGGCTACACAATTTAACCTTGAAAATTTCATGGGTGTCAGTTTATCAACGTTGGGTTTTTTATTTATCTCATAGATTCCATAAATAACCGCTGTTACAGGATACGCTCGCTCATAATACGGTTTGTCAATACCCGTCAACAGACCCGGTCTGGAATTTTTACTTAATATGGCAATTTTATTATTGCCAAGGACAGGATCATATTTGTTACGGATAATCCAACTACCTGTTTCTGTTAGTACAATAAATTTTACTCTAAAGAAATATTTTTGATTGCCCTCGTATTCAGCGATGTAGTTAATGATAGTTGCCGCTCGCTTGTCATTCATTGTAGCGTCCTTGACAGCGTCCTTGACAGTATTGCGTATAATCTTGAACGTTGACCATGTATGAGATGCACCATCTGTATAAAATTCTTTCTTGGCGTCATGAATTTTATTGATCAAACTTTTATTTTTCGGATCAACCAGATCTTGTACTGGTAAGTCTCGAGATAATCTGTCGAGGTTGAATTTATATTTAGAAGGCCTAGTTTGGGATACTCTCTCAAACTCATTCATATAATTAAAACAAATATTTAAATAAAGAATATTATATATACAATGTCTCAATGCAGATGGCTCATGATCGGTTCAGTAAATCGATGCAGTAAATCCTGCAGAAAGGAATTTTGTTGGATGCACTTACAAAGTATACGACGAGGAAGTCTAGGACCAATACCGTGTCTGCGATGTGGTATTGGTGTGCGAGAAAAAACAGAATTATGTGGAAAGTGCGGTGGAAAACGGTTCAGGGAACTTAAAAGATATTGTGACAAAAAAATAATAATGGTGAAAACGCTATAAAATCCGTGGAGGATTATATATCAAGATTTCAGACAAACAATGATTTAAACAAATAATATTATTGCATATATGGAGCAAAATATATTTGTCCTACATCCTGTCATAAAAAACTATGAATCAGATCGTAATGGTGTCATTAGACACTGCAGGTTAAAAAAACCGGTTGGTCATATTAATAATCATGGTTATCTAGCATTCACATTCACATACGAGGGGGAAAGAAGGGTTATCTCTGTCATAGATTTGCGGCGCGAATCTATTACGAAGCCTTAATTAAACCAGCTCATTTCATCAGTGATACCAAACTGTGAACGTGGCGCTTCATATGCTTGAAACATGTTACTTCAGACATTTTAGGCGGAATTCATGTAAATGTTTACTTCCACGTTCAAGTACTGACAACTTAAAAATGTTCCGCTTGAGTGAATAATTATATTTCAATTAAGTAAAGTCTTTTAATACATGTTGTCTTCTTAGACTCTGAAAATTCCCCTATACTTAAATAGGAAGTATAAGAGAGCTCTGTTACATTGTTTCATTTTATAACGTTCAAACATTTTGTGGGGTGGGCTTAGTCCAAGCAGGAAAACTAAAAAACTAAAAACAAATTTGATTGACTTATTAATTTAAATGCCAGCTCTCTTACATATTATTCCCTGCTCACAGGCAAACTATTTTCCTTACCGTTGCATTAAACAATACACAGAACACAACCATTGCTGGATCACTTTCTTCAGCATTGCATAGACACGTTCCTCGACCTTACTTCTGGACAAATTCACTTTAACTCTTTAGTACCATACAAAGGACAAAATAACATATATTCGTAATATTTTTTTGAAACACTACTGACATCTTAAATGGAAATAATACAATGCTATAATTTTGGTAAAGAAAACTAACTCACCAATAGAGCTGGAAAGGAATAATATGTCATACCTTCGGTGTGGATACTACTCCTTTACGAAACAGCGTGAATGGTGGATATAAAGAGCGTGAATGGTGGATATAAAAAGCGTATTTCTACATCATAGTGATTAGACAAGTATGTGGTATAACTATCAATATAAATAATAACAACATTTACACTAGGATACTAAAACATAAATACACATTAACTTTTAAGCCGCGAATGAAGCATATATTTAAAAAATGACAAGAAAATTAATAGCAAAATTAGAAAGAAAAACAAGGTCTCTTAGCGAAATAAATCCTTCCCAACCCAACCCCAACCCTCCCCCCAACAAAACAAAACAAACTCAGTAGGTAAAGAGTGAGTCGTGTACTTAGAGTAAATGTGTAATACGGTATAACGATTTATTAATTCTAATTCCAGCTACCCTCATTTACTTAAAGTCTTTCACTTACCCTCTCTCACGCACTGGGTCACTCAGCGATCGATATATGAAATTCATTAAAATCAATACGAACGGAAAGTTATGGGCAAAAGAGGCTTTTCACATGCAGGTTAAATGGGCAATGTCAGTAATCGTGACATGGCGAACATTGACAGCTGATACAACTAATGTGTCAGTAATCGTGACATGACGAACATTGACAGCTGATACAACTAATGTGTCAGTAATCGTGACATGACGAACATTGACAGCTGATACAACTAATGTGTCAGTAATCGTGACATGACGAACATTGACAGCTGATACAACTAATGTGTCAGTAATCGTGACATGACGAACATTGACAGCTGATACAGTTAATGTGTCAGTAATCGTGACATGGCGAACATTGACAGCTGATACAGTTAATGTGTCAGTAATCGTGACATGACGAACATTGACAACTGGTACAATTAATACAGCTGCATACGGATACTGCAATACAAACAGACACAAACCATTAATAGACGATGCAATTCAGCTGTGCAGAAGTACGGAAAAACAATCAGTCAGGCGTTGCGTGCCAATCTCCAGATCGACATTTATATTAAGTGTCTCACTTAGCTTGGCGGAACTGTAGTTGGAATTCTAAATCTAAGGTTGGTAGATCAAGTTATGCTTAAGCCAAAATATTTAGCAATTTAAAAAAGCAATACGCTACAGTTTACCCCCCCCCCCCCCATACAAATCCCCAACCGCACCCCAAAACAACATTAGGTTTCTTAGTAATCAGCCTGGATCAGTCAGCAAGGCGTTGGTCTTCTGCAAGGATCATGCAATAAAAGATTTGGGACGTATGAATAATATAATCGTCCTTAAATTGCTTAGATATTCTCTCAAAGAAAGGTGGAAACGGGTACATATCAACAGTAGTAGTAACCAAGATGTTTCAAGAATTTGTCAATGACACCGAACCATGCATGAGAAAAGTCATAATTACAAAATTCGTTTATATTAAGTTTGTGAAGGTTCAGCTATACTTAACTGTCAGATTTATGAAGGGGCCAACGCAGGACGGGGAAAGGTTTAAATAGGGAATTTTACCACAAAACAAGACATGTGATCATAATGGATAGAGGTGAAATGGACGGTGCCTTTGAGAGTTTATTCAACGTTTTACATGCCAAATTTGGACACAAACTACAAAAAGGGACAAGATGGATGTTTTATGTAGTTGAATATTCCACACTGAACACCGACAGGTATCAATCGATAAAAGAACGATCTTATATTGATTTGCCTAAATTAGGTGAAAAATTTAAAAAGACTTGAGTCGAAAGAAACATACAAAACACCAATGCGTTTTACTACGTAGCCGAATTTGGTTTGATTTAGTGGGATCAATGCCGTGTTTCAGCACATGATGGACTATATAGACGGCCATTATATTTGACGGAGAAAGATCCCGTGAAGAACTACTGACCCACGGGAAGTTACTGACAATTTTCTGACATACCCACCTTGGTCACGCCGAGACTGGAGCAAACATGGACAGACGTGAAATGTGTGTATCATCTGTGAAGGATAGCGCCACAGACCACTTGACAACCTGGGATGATGAAGCAATGGTGAACAGGGACAAAAATGGCCGACGACGCAAAGTATGATATTCCATATTTGTTGCTCCGAGATCAGCTATTGTTGACAGCGCAAGAACACTCAGGGACATTTGAGAACGTGTACTTGGCGTTTGATTATCCTATTATCTGAGAAGAGCAATGAACGTGATGTAATAAAGATGAGGGAAATAAAGCCCATAGCAAATTGTAGCTAAGTCATCTTGGATCCTCGTGTAATGTTCTTGGCATTTTGTTTCTTTTTCTTTTAGTTATGTTCACTTCTTATGTGCAAGGTGATCAAACTCATCGCGACCATCGCATTCACAAGTAAGTTCAGTTAAAAGTGACGCTAATGAATATTTAATTAATCAAGCGCATGCCAAATCAACTGGAGCAAATGGTAAATGAAACCCGTGTGACCACAGGTAGATCATGTATGGTTCAACTCATTATCAGGTTAGAGTTCATCGTCCCTAGCAAATGAATGAATGAATGAATGAATGAATAAATGAATGAAGAAACAAATTTAATATTTAATGAATGCAGGAGTAGCAATAATTTATGTTAAGTAAACTATCCTTAAGGAAAAAGAATTTTTTTTATAACTCCAGAGTGTCCATGAAATTTAATTATTTAATCATTCATATTTATTTTAGAAAATTTATTTGAAGAGAAAAGGGAGGTTTACTTTCAATCTAATAGAGATTATTGAGTTGAAAATAGTGAGCATCGAGAAAAAAGTGAGTATCCAGCAAGAAAAGTGAGTATCGAGTAAAGAAAGATGAGTATTAAGTTAAGTTTGACACTATATGACTAGGGCATGAACGAACTGTCGCAACTACTGGATCATAACATTCTCGTCTGTAAACTAATCATTGAAATTCTGTTAGAGTTCTTGTATTTATCATTTCACTTTTTGGCTGTACATATTATTCTACATTTTATTTTATCAATACTTTCAAAGCATGTAGAATCTGATATCAATTCAAGTCGGTAACTTTGAACACGCTGGTTTAGATATTTAGGCAGGGTTGTGTCTTTGCATCACATGTTCGTCCTTCTTTCTGTAATGATCGAATTCTAGATGTACGCTTGAACACATGTCCGCATAGGCTAATTTAGATGATATGTATGTACGTATGTATGTATGTATGTATGTATGTATGTATGTATGTATGTATGTATGTATGTAACTCACTACTAGAAAACACAGAAACCCTAAAAAAAGGTCCAATGATAGGTAAAACATTCTAGTTCAGTCATCGATTTGATTTTACCCATCACTGACCATAAAGGCTACCATCGAACTAAGTGATATTTAACCACACGACTACTGCATTATTTTAGGTTAATTTTATGTTACATACTTCATAATGAGATACTGAAATATATCAGTGGGAGAAAGGTTATATCGGGACAGTGGTGATATCACTTTTGAAACTAGGACAAGTCTTTTGATGTAGGAAGTATATCTGCGTTTTGTGTATATTTTTAGACCTGTATTTTAATATTTAAGCCTATTTAATTTCTTCTTCTTCTTCTCCATGAAGATGAATTTTTAAAATGTGTTAAGACTGATGACTCTCTGGTATAAATTTGTGTAATCAGTGAAAAGACGCCATCAAGAATGTAAAGAATTAACCCAGCTTGCAGTATTAAATTGCTTATACTTAGTGTTCCAAATGAATCAAACAAACTGTCAGTGACTGAAATTGCACGACCTGCTGATATTCGATATTCTGTCTCCCAGAGAGTATCGACTAACTAAGGCACTCAACGACGAACAGTACAACAAAAACAAAAAATATAACAAAGCGCTTCATTACACATTTTAATCATATTGTTTTAGTAGCGATTTTAATCATAATCGTGTCTGAAACCCATGGAGAATTCAGGCATTTATTAGTGTCAAGCGCATACCTAAGTTTTGTGTTAACTGAAATTTAGGAACAGCGTCTGTTACTGAAATACACCGCAATCTTGCCAACACTGCAAAATTAACGCCTGAAATCAGACATAAACAAAAATTTAAACCAAAATATTCACAAGTAAACGTCCAACCATTAACATCTGTAGTTTAATAATGTTATGAAGTCTGTTGGACCGTTTTGTCATGTTTCTAGAGTTTTCCCTCCCTAGCAACGTTCTTTTTTATTTTTGTGTCTAAAAACAGCCATTTTCCCCAAGATGTAGCCATATTTACACCGTTATGAGTAACACCCTCTTTGAAGAGAGCCCGGAACTCTTTTCTCTCTCTCTCTCTCACCATTGGCAAAGACATTTCTTAACTGATGGATATCCCTTTCGTAAAAGCTGGTGACAATCCTTTTTCATAAAAGCTGGTGGAGAATAAAACAAAAGATTGTGGAAAATATCATGAATAAAAGTGTCACTCCGCATAATTACGATCTACGGAATAGATTCGCACTGAAGCTCTTGCGACCATCAGACTTCACGTCGCCCACCTATGCTGTATCAATGTGATAGTGACTTGAACTTTTAAAATTTGAACTCTTTCTATATTACAGACAATGCGTGTATTGTTTACTATTCATTAATATACTATTCGTTTCATAAGGAGAATATTTCTGGACTGTTTTTGCTATACCATATTTTGTATCTTGAATTACAAAATGTACAAGGTTAGTGCGTTAGTTTCAAAATATTTCCAAAAAAATTGATCTTATTTATGCTCTATTTAATTTCTTATTTAGTAAAAATAACTTTATCTATACCTACTTCAGCAACATTCATCATGCTTGCTAAGGTTTCTACTACAGAGAGTGTGAATCAACCTATTGACTTTAACTTGCATTCCATAGACTAAGCATTTACATCAAACCTGTTCGTTCTGAAATCCGAAACCACCGTATACATGTTTCGCTGACTACACACATAACAATGTCTTATGTTATTTGCCTTTGTCTTACCGTATTTGCCTATTTTAGGGAAAATAGTAATTTCCGCCTATCCGTCTCAAATATATTGACGCAGATGTTGTTTATTTTGTCAACCCGATTTGGTTCGATAATGTTATTGAGGTTTTTCTCTCACATTTTCATACGAATCGCATGAATGTGTACCTTATGGTATTGTGTCTCTGCGATAACGCCATAGAAACGGCTCTAATACCTTCAAACCAGTCAGAAGAGGTGCTTCCTTCCCTGGTTAGGCGACATCGATTGATGTTGTCGTGTGTTCTTCATTATATATGAGCTGCTAGCTATTGGCCTACATATGGCCAACTTCTGAGTCTAGTTTGTTTGAAACGATAACGGCGATACATTCTCTTTTATATGTTACAGGTAACGTCGGTAATGCACGCTCATTTCACAGTTGCACTAGACCATACCAAACCAAATTTACGATTATAATGATATTTTCACCTATTTCTCTTCGGTTAGTTTAAATGCGATTTCTATTTCATACAAGCATAGGTCAAGGTTTGATTGCAAGTGAGCAGACGTCATGGTTATTAGGGTAGGACTAACACAACATTAACCCTTTTACTTTCCTAACTCTCGATTAATACCAAATTTTGACGCCATTCTCTTCGCAAACATTTTTATTTCCATATTACTGGTATTTCTTTTTATTGTTATCATGTATGCAATATGAATATAAACTCAACATCGGCTCAGTATCCATAAGAACGGGAATTCATTTTACAACACCTGGCTGAAGTAAACTAATAACCGTAGTTACTCATACATATGTTATGCTGATGTTATACAAATAAATATATAAAAAATATCAAAAAAGATTGAAATTTCTCTAAATTGTATTAAAAGTAATTTTTGATTAAATTATATTAAAAGTAATTTTCTCTTAAAATATATTGAGATTAAATCCATTTATTTCGGTATTACAATTATATTCTTTTAATAAAGATTGCGCCCTTATGAGCAAAAGGCAGAACTCTCTATACATTTCCCTTGTATTATAAGTCAGCGAAAAACTACACTCGTTAAGTTGTGAGATAGACGAACTAGACAAATTCCAAAGATTCGTTCCAGAAGGGTAAATTAGCTGATCTGGCAGAATTGTCTACCTAATTACGTATAAAGACCCAGACGAGAGTCTGTTAGAAACGATGGAGCCTCACTTTGAGATTCTGGCGGAACACAAGAACTAGACGTATGTTCATATTTGGCCATGTCCTAAGGTATAAAAAGCGTCAAACCGCGGACACGCCAGTCCATTCGTCAGAAACTTAAATAGGCTTTGTCGTTATAGGTAAGATTATCGTCTGTGTACAGTATTTATATAGTATAAGGATTTTTAGTGTTAAGATGTTAATCTAATATCAGTACGTTGCAACATTGGATTATATTAATATTTCTGTAATATTCTTTAATATAATATATTAAACAGTTTAATTGTTTGAAGAACTTATATTTACTTGTAATTTTAATATTGATAATAGTAAAAGAACAACGTTCGCTACCAACTTCATACTCAGAATAGTTAATTTAGAAATAAAATGCTCTTTAAATAATAGAGTTTAATATGTGGACATTTTAGATTAAATTCAGTAAAATATATTTCTATTAAATGATTGCGGTATTAGTCTGAAATATTAACTGTTAGATTATTTTGCTATCATGAATTTATTCGATGTTTAATTATCTCTATTATATTCTAAAAGGCAGAAATTATACAAATGTATGATGTTGGCAAGTGAAGGAATATTGTAATTGTATATGTATCTCTTATATCCGTAATTTAAGCTTATGTAGACTGATATTGGAATGTAATTTTATGTATTGAGTATTTCAATAAATTCAGTCCATTCGTCGGAGACTCGGAGGCGCTTGTGTCATTGCAGCATCCCGGGGTACCTCCCGCATTGCCATGTTCCCAATATGTGGTCATGTCTTCGTTGTCAAAGTGGCAAATCGTTCAAGAGAGCTTGAACTTCTTCCTTTCTCTCTCTCTCCTTATCGGGTCGTGGGAACAGCTTGACTAAGAATTTATGAGATGAAAAGTCTCGTAAAAGAAATATCTTTCACTTTGTGCTAATTTCAAACATAATTTCTACATCATGTAGAATACTTTAAACTAATTTGCGATTTCATCAGAGACAGTCAGTAGTTTCTTTTGGTGATAAATTTAATATTACATTTGTGCTCATTTCAAAGTTTTATTTTTGTGACGAGCGGAATGATTTCAATATTTTGCTTCCCAAGTCAAGTTTTGTAAGCATAGACTATGAAGGGTCTATGAACAGTCTACATAACCTAGACTGAACAAGACAACCAATTCGCTCGTAGGGGATGGCCAGACTCATATTTGACTCACCTATCTACAATTGACCGCTCTATACAATCTATTGAACATGTCATCAGAAGATGCATTGTAACAGATTTAACATAAACAAGGTCCATTCTGGGGGTGGGGGTGGTCCAATTTTTGGGCGATATGAATATTCTCCCGTCCTGAATGAAAAGTGGTGTGAAAATAGGAAGAAGTGAGTATAGACTAGACAAAGTTTAAAATGTTTAAAACGATTTCTATATGTTAAACAACCGTTTTAACTTAATCTTTAGAGTCTAGTTTTGTCAACAACAAAACAGTATGCATGCCCATGTAATGGTGGGAACTTTTGTATAGAAATATATACATTTAAAATATATTTCCATCTTTCCAATGTATTTTTGTGCAAAGTATTGTGTGGTGTAGCACATTATTATATAATATATTAAGAACCGATTGACGAATAGCTGACTGGTTGGATAAATGAATGGATTAGCATGTATGTACGTAGGTATGCATGTGCTTGAATCTCTCTCTCTCTTCATCATTCTGTCCGTCGTTTGATATGTCTGTCATTTCAGCTGTAAATCTCTGCACGCATTTAAAAAATTAAATCCTGAGCAATAGAGAGAAATATTACGCAAGTTTGAATATGCATACCGTATACATGTGTGAGACGTGTCTCACATGCAAACCGTATACGTGTGTGAGACGTGTCTCTTATCAAACAGATACAACAAAACAAGAATTCGACTCTAGTATGAAGTGTATAATCCTAAATAAATCCAGAGTTATAAGCGTTATAGAAAATGGCGGTCATTGGAATACGCGTTTAGTACTTTTCTAATAAATTTGATTATTTGTATCCATCTTAAATATCCTGAAATCACACATTTCTGTCAGTAAGTGCTAGGATATGTTGCTACCTCACGATGGCGGCGAATTCTAACTGTTGGATAAGCATCTGAGTCTGACCACATAACTCAATCAGGTGGATTTACATCCGACTCTATCCCGGCCCCTCCAGCCTCTACAAATTAGTTATTAACGTAAACATTAATAACACAACATTTGCAATCAATTTGGATGCCAACTCTTCTGAATGTAAAGTCCAGTGAATAATGAAATGTTGAGCAAATAAACATTTAATAAAATAACCTAAGTGCATCCAACTGTACCCTAGCACCATCATGTCTATACACTACTAGCAATTTGGATCATTTTATGTGGAATTTCCCATTCAGCCCTGATTTGCACCACCATATTTTGCAGCTCAAATATTGAATCTCTGCCTGCTATGATTGAAATTAGAAACAAACATCAAACAAGTTTTCATAGAAGCACATAAATATGAAACATACACTGTTATGGGGTGGTCGGTAGATGTGAAATTTGTACGTATCTTCGCGTGTTATTTATTTGCTGGAAAATTTGGCTGAGTCAAACAGACATTTAGATGTAACAGGACTACGACTGCAAAGGCTTATAATATTGTACACTGTACACTGGGTTACATTCCTTTTATCATGAATTTAGCAAGACACATGATATTTTACATGAAAGCTAAAATCGTTCTCCATAACGTGCAATTGTCTGCGTTGCATTAAAGTAATTTTTTAAAAACAAATCTGATAGTAGTATATGGGGGCAGCCTAGCCTCTATGGAAATTCCAGTCAAAAAGGTCATGGGAACTCTAGCCTCAGGGGTTTTGAAAGGTCGTAGGCAACTCTGGCGTGAATGGGAATCTAACAAGGGGAACTTTAACATGTTTGTGACTCATAGTGCGATAATGGATTGGGACTGTCTAGCAACAAGGGATTGGGACTGTCTAGCGATAAGGGGAATTGAACATGGCACGATATACGGACAATGGGACTTCTATGTGAAATTTGGTCATTTGTACTATACACCCATTTAACATATTGGGACTATACATGGACGAGGGAAATTTAATATGGATGGGACGATATACGGACAATGGGAAGTTAACATGGGGAAATTTAACATTGGTGGGACTATAGCGAGACAAGGGAAAGTTTAACACATTTTTGTGTGTGTATGTGTTTGTTTGTATGTGTGCGCGCATACGTTTGTGTGTGTGTGTGTGTGTGTATTGGTCTTTGTTTGTTCCTATAAAACTCTCATTACCCCTATCAAATTCATTTCACCTACTACCTACAGTAGCGCGTACTGAGGTCAGCCACTTGCAACACTGTTGCCATCATTCCCCTAGTGTTCAGTATAGCGACGTCACTGAAGCTAGAAATATTGAGGCTATAAATGTAGACTTTGGGATTTTCCATAGGAATTTCCACAAGCGGTAGCTATTAATATATATTAGGGGTTTCAAATAGGATCGCCACACAAGTTGTGACTATAAATATATATTGGGTTTTTCATAGGAATTTCCACCGGTTGTAGCTATACATAGATAGTGGGTTTTATTATTATTGAAGAAATACGAACAGCATTTTTTTATTTGTTTAAATGCATTTACACTTGCCTTTGCTACCAAAAGGAACTCGGATCACAATTATTACTTCCGGGTCAGTTCCTTTAAGTCCAGAAGTTTGTAATTTACACCTTCACATTTGTTTCTACTGAAGAGGTTCAGAAGGGAAATAACTGTATGGGGAGGTAAATATGGCCTATTACGGTAAGAGCCGAAGAGGTAATAGCCATTCGTATCTTTACGGTAAGTCTAAGAGATCATACCTAACATGTTTGCCAATAGCTGCGTTAGAACTAATAACCCTAACCTCGGCTATTTACGAAACAAAGATTGACAGTAGTTAATAGGGACGATTCAGCCTCAATGGGAAACAAAGATTGACAGTAGTTAATAGGGACGATTCAGCCTCAATGGGAAACAAAGATTGACAGTAGTTAATAGGGACGATTCAGCCTCAGTGGGAAACAAAGATTGACAGTAGTTAATAGGGACGATTCAGCCTCAGTGGGAAACAAAGATTGACAGTAGTTAATAGGGACGATTCAGCCTCAATGGGAAACAAAGATTGACCGAGAAGTTGCAAAAACCTCGAAGAATTCTTTTCTTTTTTTCATTCGTAAAAATTCTCGGTCAATCCTACAATAAGTGGTAGAAACAACTCACATCTTTAAAAAGATTTTGGCTTATTTGTCCGTTACGTAGAAATTTCCGGCAAATAATTATTTCTTTTCTATAAAATACAGCGCCAACATACATCAGAGACCGTTTTTCTGACCTGAAAGAGCATAAGGCATTATGATTGAGGTAATACGTTTTTCGCTTTGTATGCATTTTGGAAAGTGGCAACATCTGAATGTATGCAAATCTGACAAGTTCAACAATGAATTTGTTTTTTAAAACTGCCAAATCGGTGAAACGATTACTAATCAGAATACAACGCAGCAATACATCCATTTAGTTTTTGAAGCGTTTTAAACATATTCAGTTGACTAAGTTTTTATTTTAAACACTATATTAATGACGCTTCTGAGATTCATGATACATTGAAAAGAAATGACCAGCATCATTTTTACGACAACAAGGATTGTTTCTATCTTTTAATTATGTTAAGGCTGAATTTGCTACAGTTTTTCATAAATAAGAATCGGCTTTCTGGTCGAATACTAAGGTAACGTATTGTTGCTTTCAGTAAAAAAAAATAATAAGATAAATAAGCCGACTGTCCTCTATGTGAGTCAGACACAGATAGCATAGGCAGAAGAAGATAAGTCAGCCGGTATGTTGTGAACTGATCTCGGAAATATGTCTTGTTTCCTGTGGACTTTCTTGCTGCTATGAAGGTGACGGCGGTTGCCTCTTCATTGTTTCCATTTTAGGTTCAGCACATTCTGGACAGAGGGGTCTATATAAACGACTCCAGGGGGAGGTAGACACAGACAGTTAGTATTTGGGTATAATTATTAACACAATCAACTTAAGATAAAGGGGAATAAACGTTACATTATCTTTTCTTCAAGACAGACATATACTCACACTCTTACAAATTATAAGTTGTCTAAATTTACTTTTTTGTTCTTTGAATAATTTGGGTTCTTTATCATATGCGATGCCAGCGTAATTATGTAAATATCTTAAGGCATTGTAGTAAGTGAATTTTTTCTTAACTTCTCAGAAATTACAAATATCTTTTTATTTCTATTGTGGGAAATTGTAACAGGTAGAGAGTCACGGAGAATGTTCCATTTTTGTTAGAAATATTTACCATTTAGTAATTTGAAGAACAAAAGAAGTAATATTAAGAATGGGTTCTTATTAATTTTATAACTATTGCTTTTTAATATAATATTTCAGTTTTTTTGAAAGTTTTCCTCTGCCGACATCATGATCAATGATAATTTATTCTAGAAATTATGTCTTCCTATTTGAAAGTCTTAAATCATAATTTTCTGGCATTTAAAGCCTCGCATACCAAATTTTGTGTTTATTTGAATTCATGAAAAGCCGTTTCAGTATTATTTAGAAATATCGGATTCAAGAATACTTCGGATACGTTTAGTTATTTGGTGTTTTGATCATTACCAGTAGGGTAATGATATTTCAAATACGAATTTCCATGAACATATAAAGAAGGCGCGCCTTAATAAGGTTTTAGCATAAAGAAAATTAATTTTATGTTGTTTGTTTTACATATGTAATATGTTATTCATGTTTAATTTGCATTGTCTGTTAGTTGTTTTAAATCTCTTTATATGCTATTGATAACGTAACATTGTATTTTGGAACTGGCCTTGTCCAAAATCAATTTAATTTTTTCAAATTGTTAATTGTGACCAGAGGTCAGGTAGACGACTATATAATCTTGTTGCTGGAAATATGATTCATTCGTGCTATAAGATCTTGAGGCAGAATCAGCTGTATTGTTGCTGTGTCCAGTAGTTCATTTAGGCTGGAATTTCATTTATTCAAAATTATTTAATTTAAGCGATTCTTCTCTGGAATTACAAAGTGCTCTTTGAAAATAACATTGTAACATTCTTGGAAACAGAGATTTGAATTTATATTGAAATTTCAAATTAGGATGTGTTCGTGGCTTGTGTTATTGTGATCCAACAAAGGACTGCTGGCATATCATCACTACACGGGTCACCACAGCCATATCAACGTCTCCAGTGTTGGATTGAACTTGGATTTCCACTAAAGTTTATTAAGAACTTTAATCATTAGAACTTGTGTCTTTAATTCTTTGATTATTTGAGATTTAATTTGTAATACCGGAATTACCCTTTTTAAAACAATTCACTTTGTATTCTATAGAAACACATTATTTGTTGAATTTTACAAAGCTTATTGCTTCTCACTATTTTCTATTACTTTCTAAAAGACCAGAGAGTCGTACTAAATGTTATATATGTGACGTTGTTTAAATTTACTACAGAACATTGTATCTGCTTCTCTAAGAGTTATCTTTCCTTAGTTATATATACTAACAAATATGGTCACCTCTTGTACCATCGAAATGTAACATCTATCTCGAATCCCGCTGGAGTGACACCTTTCAATCAGAACGGCATGTCATCATAAGCATAATCCTTCCCAGACGTCTGTGTCAGCCAGGAAGGAATAGTTTGAATTTCTAATTGGAATACAAAAAAATACAGATATATATTGCTTTAGGTAGCATTATAATATACAGAGCAGGGGTGCACAACCTTTTTCGGCCAATCTGACTGCATTTTCTAAGACCACTTAAGGGCCGCAAACACTAATTTCTTTAATATAATTGCTGTTCACGGGCTTGATATCTGTGTTGTTTTAATTTGACCTGAGGGCCAGACAGAACACGTTCGCGGGCAGGCGGTTGTGCACCCCTGATATAGAAGATCTCAAATGGGTAATGATTTAGTACCGTATTTATGAAACGAGTTGAATAATGCGTTTGGGAGCCTTGGCAAATGAATATCATTTACACTTTACATATAGTATTTGCAGTTTCATAGTTTTGATATGACAGCATGTTAAATGTCACTTTATGCGATTCTGACTGGACCAAATAAATGCCAATAAAATTCTAGCGCAGTATTTTCGTTACTGACTGGCCACGATCGTGAAAACATTTAATTCGGCTGCCTAAAGAGAACTGTGAAACAAAATGGTCACGTCTGTCTGAATATGGCACATGTACCCCAGGATCCGACTACCTGATGGGGGGGGGGGGAGTTTCCCAAAGTTCAACTGACTTTCCTCAAACGTTCACCAAAGCAAAAATCTATGTTCCTGTTTACTTAAAGTGTCCATAATACCACCCCCCAAAAAAGTGCGCAAGAATAAAACGATTGTCAAATTTCAATTGACACTTGACTGTATGTTTGTGTGTGCATGTGTGTGTACTTTTTTAGCGGGGGTTGGGGTGGTCTGGAAACCCCGAAAACACTTTACTGCTTCTGTCCTGCACGTGGGATCATTACGCCATATGTAGATTATCATGCGTTGAAAAGTGGCGTTAAATCCCAGTCAAGAAGAAGAAGAAGAAGAAGAAGACATTATACTAAGAGAATTTGTCAATTGATAGCGTACTTGTGGAAAGCGGTGTGGGTATACCTGTAACATGGAATCCACCCCCATATACAAGAGTGGCGTGGGTATACCTGTAACATGGAATCCGCCCCATATACAAGAGTGGCGTGGGTATACCTGTAACGTGGAATCCAACCCATATATAAGAGTGGTGTGGGTATACCTGTAACATGGAATCCAACCCATATATAAAAGTGGTGTGGGTATACCTGTAACATGGAATCCACCCCATATATAAGAGTGGTGTGGGTATACCTGTAACATGGAATCCAACCCATCTATAAGAGTGGTGTGGGTATACCTGTAACATGGAATCCACCCCATATACAAGAGTGGCGTGGGTATACCTGAAACATGGAATCTACCCCATATACAAGAGTAGCGTGGGTATACCTGTAACATGGAATCCACCTCATATACAAGAGTGGTTTAAATGTTAACTTATATCAGTAAATAAACTCACACCTGTTCATAGAAGAATGTGGATATAAACCGGACTCCAAAATTGAAAGAACTTTATCCAGCAACATCATGTTTACGTCGTAAAACAGTTCTTAACATGTGATACAATTCCGAGTTTGTCTATGTATACTCTAGTCTCCTGTTCCAAAATGAGTAATGCAAATATCTTGTCACAAATACATAACTGTAAATCTGATAGATATGCATCCGTTGGCATCCCTGCAGCGATCTAACAACTTGAATGCTTAGATGTGAAACTGATAGTGACACACTCTCACTGTCGAACATTTCTCTAACCGAACTAATACTCTGTGACATCATCCTAGACTGGTACATGCATTCTGTGTTGAAAAATTATGTCGTTTGAATCATATATTATATTTACTCTGAAGGATGGTTGCTCTTTCAATAATAATTGGTAAGAAAACTAATAAAGTTCATTAGTTATAGAACAGGGCGAAAAGCTGCAAGGACTACTTTTATGTACAAAAAATGAAAGGTGCTTTATTTTAGTCAGAATGAATGAAATTGTTTCTTCTTCTTTCACTCCTATTTCCAGTAAAATAAAAATGATGTGATTAACATAATCTCAAATGGGTAATGATTTAATATTAAATTTATGAAACTCGTTGAATAATGCCCAGCTTTACCCATTTGAGGTCCTCTGTAATAATAAACGCATACACATACGTTAGCGAAAAATTTAAGCATAACCTTAACTGGCAATTTATCGCGAAAGTTGGATTGAGACTGCGGAAACAACGATGAGTCACTAGTATGGACTGACAACGTCAACTTGAAATCATCTGTTGCTGCATAACGTCAGCTATAAAATCATCTATTGCTGCATAACGTCGACTGGAAAATCATCTATTGCTGCATAACGTCGACTGGAAAATCATCTATTGCTGCATAACGTCGACTGGAAAATCGTTTATTGATGCGTAACGTCGACTGGAAAATCATCTATTGCTGCATAACGTCGACTGGAAAATCATCTATTGCTGCGTAACGTCGACTGGAATATCATCTATTGCTGCGTAACGTCGACTGGAATATCATCTATTGCTGCGTAACGTCGACTGGAAAATCATCTATTGCTCCATAACGTTAATTAGAAAATCGTCTGCTTTTTTATACTAAAACATACGCGGAAGTAATTTGCAGATATTTAAAACTACATTCAGATATGAAAGCACAAATTATTTTCCTTTCATATTACCCACATTTTTGTTGATATTAAGTTCATTAGATGCGAGCAAATTCTACACATAGACGATCCTAATTTGTTTAGATATAGCTTGAACTTATTTTATTAATAACAGGCCCAAATGCGTTGTCCAAGAGGCCCAAGGGAGTTGGCCAAGAAATCTGAGTTAGCATGATGCATGACGTTTTCTGATACCAAATTTGTTTTTCTTTGTGCAGACTCTAAAGATTCTAAGCCAGATCGCTTACTGTAAGAAAAACAGCTGCTATTGCCAGGGTTTCAAGAAGAAGCCGTTTAATGCTTGTTAAATTATATATAATAATGGCTGACACATCCATATTAGGTGTTGGATGGCTATAATTTGTGCTAGACCTGACTGGTTATATGTTTTAATTTTTAATTTTTGTCTTCTTCCATTTGCTTGAGATTATCGTCAAGAGTTTTTGGGAAGACGACGTTGAGACGTTTTCCTTTCAGATATCATCTGAAGATTTCTGTGTTATGCATATTTGATTTATTTTATATTTGATTTAATTTAATTGTTTGTAAGTTTTAACATTTTTTTTAAATTTCGTGACAAGTCAAAATAATGTAGTTTTGTTTACTAGGAACTTAATATTTTTTTAGAAAATGGTTTGACCTTGACTCTTCAGATATAAACACCTAAAGCTGTGTTAGTTCCCGACCTGAATTCAGAAAGCAGTGAGAGAAGTAAACAACTTTTTATTTCTATCCTATTCTTAGAGTAACATGATTGGTTTTTGTCAAGGTCATACTGGGATTGCGTGCTTTTATACGTAAATACTTTTCGAAGGTTCTGAAAAGTTGGCCCTCATCCGGGAATTTGCTTTGCGTTTCGAGTTACTGTATAATCATTTGTTTACAGAGATTTTCCTCAGTTTGGGCTTAAAACACTTGATGTCAATGTGTTCGTTTGTATCCAATTTGGGAATTACATTGTAATGTTTATTCAAATTGTTTAGATTTAAAAGGATCAATTCCTTTTCCTGGAAATATATGTGTGCTCATACAGAATTCTTGGACAAAGACATTTCATTAAATTTAATTGGGAAATTCAAACACCCGATTTATTGTTTGTGCATAACACAGAACGGTAGACCTTACAACACCACAAAGGATAAAATATACTTCAGCGCCTTCTTGGATTTTTCGTCGGGAATAAAACTTGAATTCATTAGAACATTTCATTACTAGGTTTTCTAAAAATTTAATTCGTGGATTATTCTTGGATTATTGTTGTATTAGATTCTGGAAACCGTAAGTTCTCATATTGTTTCATTTTTACAGTATTTGTCCAGGAAAAAAAATTATTTGTTAAAATTTGTCAAAGCTTGTTGTTTTCACTCTTTCTTTTGTTACTGCCTAAACACGGAACGTCTGTTTTATACAGAATTGTCGAGATAATAATTGGCACCTTAGGCTGAATTAATACAGAATCCGGAGAATAAGTATAATGCTATCACTATTTAGCAAAAAGCGGCGGGAAACTCTGACAACTACAGATGAATATTTGGAAATTGCACACGACATCTATAAATCCCTTCTGCTGGCACCCTCTTTCTTAATCCTTGATGTACCAATATGTTTATAAAGATTATTATACATTAGCACCAGAAGCTCATTATTGGATATGTATGTAAGTGCACAGCAGGTAAAGTAGGTTATGTTTTAACTTGCGTGCCCCTTTCACTATAAACGTGTATTTGTAAGACGCCTTCTGATTGGTTCCTCCCTTTTTCAGATCATCAAACCTAATTAGCATTCTATTCAGTGGATACCATTTTAAGAGTCTAAAGCAGAGGTGGGCAAACTTTCCAGTGCAAGTGCCACATACACAAATTTACACCTTGTCGCGGGCCGCATAGTTCATTAAATAAAATAACACTGGACAACAAATTTTTACAAAAGTCATGTTACTGAAATAAAATTAGTCAATTCTTATCAATTTTTATGTGCTGAACACGAATATGACAGTCAAATTGCAAAATTGGCTCTAGTTTTTTTGTAATCTGCAAGAAATTAATGTTTACATAACGAAATGCATTCCAATAGTAAAAGGTCAACTGTAATAGCCTACCTATAAAAAATCAAGTCATTGACTACATCTTAGATTTCTTCGCCTGTCTCTTGTACAGCTGTTCGGGAGCATCTCTGAGGAGTGTCCAGCAGTAGTCAGCCAGCATTGTAGTGGACCATTTTCCCTGGTATCTTTGTTCCATTGTTGCGATATCTTGATGAAAACGTTCGCCGTGTTCATCACTAACAATACCACAGTTGCTAGGAAAGAAATCCAAATGGGAATGAAGGAAGTGAATCTTTAGAGACATATTGCAGCCAAGTTTCTTATACTTCATCAACATGTCTTCTACTAGTTCCTTATAGTTTTCTGCCCTAACATTTCCGAGGAAGTTTGTAGAAACTAGGCGAAAAGCATTCCATGCATGTTTCGCGTCACCTTCCAGCAAGTTGTTGAACCGGTCATCTTTGAAAAGCTCTCGAATCTGAGGACCCACAAAAACTCCCTCTTTAATCTTTGCTTCGCTGAGTCGAGGGGATTTTTCATGCAGGTATCGGAATGCTGGCAAAGTCCGGTCATGGCTTTCACGAAGTTCTTCATCAAACCTAGTTTGATGTGAAGGGGTGGTAGCAAGATTTTCTGAGCCTCAACCAGAGCTGGGTGTTGGATATTCTTCTCTCCAATGGCTACATTCTGCCTGTGAGTCCATTCCTTCCTCATGTAGTGCATTTCCCTTGCTCGGCTATCCCACTCGCATAAGAAACACATGTATTTTGTATATCCTTGCTGCAGTCCCATTAAAAGGGCAACTACCTTCAAATCACCACAGAGGTGCCAGCTGTACTTGTTATACTCAATGGAATTCAGTAGCTGCCTTAAGTTATCGTATGTCTCTTTCATGTGGACAGCATACGCTACTGGAATAGATGGAAGAATGTTTCCATTGTGCAAAAGCACAGCCTTGAGACTCAGTTTCGAAGAGTCCACAAATAGTCTCCATTCTTGTGGGTCATGAGTGATTTTTAAAGCATTCATGAGGCCCTCAATATCGGAACAGAATATCAGATTACTTTCCTTTCTGAAGAAAGGCTCCAATTGCTGGTGGCGCTTTCGATATGCAGTAATTGTGACATCTTCTTCTAGAAGATTCCATTGTTGGAGTCTTGATCCTAGCAATTCTGCCTTGTTCTTTGATAAGTCCAAATCACGAATCAGGTCATTTAGTTCTTCCTGTGTTATTCTGTGTGGGGTTGATGATGCACCACAGTGAAAATCTGGATCACTGCATGCTGATGGACCAGGAGAAGAACAGGTCGACTCACCTTTGTCTTCGTCAGATGAATCAAGAGAATATTCTGCTGGAGGTTCTGGAATAGGAAGTCCCTCACCATGTGGAACTGGTCTCAATGCAGACGGAATGTTTGGGTAGACTATTCTCGACTTCTTTCGCTTCGTTATTCCGCCGGAAAGAGGAGGAACCAAGCAGAAGTAACAGTCATTTAGGTGGTTGCTTGGCTCTCTCCACACCATTGGGACTGCAAACGGCATTGATGACCTTTTGCAATTCAACCACTGTGAAAGCTGTGTTGTACATGTAGCACAGCATATATGCGGAGCCCAAGGCTTGTCTTGGTCACCAACCTTGCATCCGAAGTAAAGATGATATGCCTTCTTCACTTGAGAATTGATACTTTTCTTCTGGTTGGCAAATGTCACTTCCCCACAAATATAGCAAAAATTGTCCGCGGTATTAACACACTTTCGAGGCATTACTGTTCTTTATTGTACGTAAATGGATAAAATAATAAGTTTTATGTAACAGTAGCTTGAACTGTCTCGCACAACGTCTAAAATATTTTAAATGCTGAACCTATCTGATTGGGCTTTATATAGTACACTGCTTACGTCAGCTTCAGCAGCCGCCTGGCATTAGTATAATAGGCCTACACATGTATAGTACACTGCTGACGTCAACTTACTTCAGCAGCCGCATGGCATTAGTATTGCATTGCATCAGAAAATGATGCAATCAACTGTGGATGATGTGAGCATGATGGTATTATGCAATGTTACATCATTATTCCGGATGTTGCTGCAGTCCTACTGGAGAAATTTACACAGTGAAACATAGAAAATGAGGTATATGAATATCTTCAAAACGAGAGCCAATACAAATTTTTCACGGTTATGTTCGTGTTCGGCACACCAAAATACTACAGATTAGGGCCTTTTCAAGTCAGTAATGATTTCACTGTTGACCAGTGTAATTAATATTTGAAATAGCAAAAACAAAAGGTTTTTCTAAATAACATCTAATTAATTTTTAGTTGTTAATATGTTGTTAATATTTGAAAACTTAAACTTCAAAAGAAGAACATTTATTTGATAAACAGAGTAACAAAAACAGAGTCAGTGCGAATGATGACTTGTTCCTAGGCCGCATGAAAACCCTTGGCGGGCCGCATGGAAGCCCTTGGCGGGCCGTAGTTTGCCCACCCCTGGTCTAAAGCGTCTCATAATTATCTTCGTACTACAAACTGACTGAGGCACTCAAGTATTTACGTTTGAATGCATAAATACACAAAATAACAATACAAATCTTTATCAGTAAACACACAGTCATTAAAATCTCTTGTTTAAAAATGTGATTCTGTGACTTGTGTCTGATACGACCACTATGTGGTGTTTCTACAGAATCCAACCTCAACAATATTCACTGTACCAATCCGAGGAAGATATATGTGAACGAAAAAAAAGTTTCATTCATTTTCGTATGCAAACAGATATTTATTTGACAATGTAGCAATTTTAAGCCTAATATGCACAAGCTAAATTGGTAAAATGTCGACGTTCATATTATATTGTACAAGATCAGAACATCAACGTTGTAATGCAGCCGCTAGTTGCACTGGCACAGGATGGAGAAGAAATTGCTATTTGCCTTTAAAAATCGTATATAATAAAATGAATATCTACGTTTTCTGTTGAAGAAACAATACAATAGTTTTACTTCACTCTTGAAGTATTTCACTATGTCTACTCAAAACACGTCGATTCTTGTTTATATTTAATTATTAAGCAATGGTACCGAAAGTGTCATATGAAGACCTTACATTAATAAATTTGTCTTCCATTTTGCTTGGGCTCTGTCTAATGGTACTTACGTGTTTAGTGAACTTATGATAGATATGCTTTATATCAGTGGGGTAGTACATCTTTGTAGAGACTTCAAAGGAAACGTTCCTATATCAGTCAGTGTCATCTTTTCAAAATGGTGGCATAATGTTAAATTCTCATTACCGCCACAGTGCATTTGTTACCGCGATTGTGCCATATATAACGTAGTTGTGTTATTTTAGGTTATACGATAAAAACCGAGTAATCTTGCGAAACACTACTCTAAGAATTAGGTAAATCTGTTAAATATTTCTTAGCAACTTTGCTAATACGCTTCAACATCATAAACTCCAAGTAGATTACAAAATTCTGAACCATTAAGGATCTGTGCAATTCTTCACTTACACTGGTTTCGGGAACAGAAGAGACTAATAAGAAGTACTTTTAAGAGTTTTGAATTCGTTTGTAAAATTTGTTCAAGAGGTTGCATTACCGATCAGAATCCAGGGATTATTACAGGTCTGTGTAACCAAAATAACTTCAAGTTGGTTCATAATTTTTAATTCGCTGGGATTCATTTACAGAACGACAGGGGATTCCTTCTGTTGATTTGATCCCACAATCAAACACCAATCCCAATCATCTTAGTTGGGAGCCCCGAGTGGCCGAGTGGTCTAAAGCGCTCTCCGTTACGGATCACTGCCATCTCACCTATGTCTGCGTGAGTTCGAGTCTAGGATTTGGCCATTGTGGGTATGTGAGAAAGCTTGCCAGTAGCTTCTCGTGGGTCGGTGGTTCTTCCCGGGGTTTTCCCGGGTTCTTCCTCCACCATTAATACTGGTCGCCATGTATAGCCTATCGTGTGCTGAAAAATGGCGTTTAACTACAACAACAACAATCACCTTAGTTGCGTGAAGGATACTAGGTGTGGTCTTGAATAACAATTCACACTCGTGAAACAGTGGCCTATTAGCTCTTCTAACAATGACGAAAACAATATATCGGTTGCAGTTCTCTCTCTCTCTCTCTCTCTCTCTCTCTCTCTCTCCTGCTTCTTTGGTGCTGTATCACTTGCCTTGTTCTTACATTATATACCCTGACACATTTCCTGACAGACTGCCACAGGAACGGATGAATACATTATTTGAAACGGTTCAAGGAGTTGGATGAATAGGGAATTCAATCGAATTAGTCGAACCAATAGAATAACGACGTTACGCTTCAGAGCCTATGCTAACTTTGACTTAAAGCCACATCAGAGTCACAACGGCCTGGCCTCAAAAGCTAATTCAACGTTTGAACTCAAGGAATGTACGTATTCATATGATATTCACGGCTACGCATTTATGGATTTAAAAGAAACACTGTCAACTATTAGTTAAACGTCTTAGTACAAAGAAGGACAATGAGGAAGCTCACTATGCAAGTTTTCGTCGTATTATCAGCCAGTTTGCTACTGATGATGTTTGTTTTCTTCAAGCGATTATCTCAAGACAGAAATTGTAAGTAACCTACATAAATATGGATGTTTCCTTAGACAGTAGAGTTATAATCATCAAAATCATTATCGTCATCACCTGTTTCTTGGTTGTCTTTCCCTACTTTGTTTTTTCATTTAAATTTCGGCTAATATGTTACTTATTTTATTGCCCACCCAGCTCGTGACTTCTATAAAATCCAACTTACAGTAAATGTTATTTACACGGTGCTGTTTAGCACAAAAAGAATGCTAAAAACACACGGGCTAAAAACACACGGTCACCGCTAGTCCGTCGTAACGCCACAACAGTGTAAATTACGCATAGTACTTATACTCATTTCCGTAATAAAACAATAAAACCCTGGCAGCAATTATGATACACAAAGCACTTTTAAGTTTACCCGTCACCATGACAGCGGTGTTGAATGAAAATCACCCCATGTCCGCGCTCTCTCCTATAGGGGGCAGGGTCCAGTTTTTATGTACAAATTTAATGCCGCAATCAGCGACCTAGTATAAAAAATCAAATACACAAGTGAGGTCAAAAAGGTTCATATTTTTAGATACCTATATTAAAACAAAGCATAAGAATAGTATTCACTTGACCATAGAAGTCAATGGCAGTTCACAGCAGAAGAGGTTTATGCACCCCAACCCCTATTTACCTGCATTTTTCACATCCAAATGCCATTTTTGACAGCATGTAGTGCTCACAGTGCAAACGCAAGCCCTTATCTTGGATGAAAATTTTGAAAAACATTGTCTACTAAATAGTTTGATGCAATTCAGAATAGTTGTCATCCAAGCCGTTAGTAGTTAAGTGGGGCACTATACGTACAATGGAAATTTGCATTACGGAGACCCCTGGGTGAATATACGTACAATGGAAATTTAACATGGCGAAAAATCGTGGGTTAATATACGTACAAAGGGAATTAACATGGGAAAAATTGTGGGCCGATATACGTACAAGGGGAATTTTACATGGAAATAGAGTTTGGGGGTTGTTTAGGGACAAAGGGGAATTGAATATGGGATTTTTAAAAAAAAAAAAAAAATTTTTAAAAAAGGGTTAGGCAATGGAAAGGCTATCTCTTTTCGAGAAATATGGCTGGCCCTGAAAAGGGCCTTTGGGTTTTCTTCTTCTTCTGCTTCTAATTTCTTCTTTTTCTCCACCAAGTTCTTATTTTATCTCCAACACTCTTTCTCTTCTTCTCTTTCTTTTTTTCCTGCTCTTCTTTCTTCTTCTTATCTTCCTCCTCTTCTTTCTTCCTCTTCTCATTTTCTTCTTCGTTTTCAATCTTTTCGTTCCATTTGCTTATTCTTATTCTTTCCTCTTCATCCTCCTTCTCCTCCTTTATCTCTTTCATGACACCACTAATCTTGTCCTTTACCTTTTTTAAGTTATTAATTTCCATCTTTACACGATGGGGACTATAGGAATAATGGTCTTCAACCAGTCTTATTAACATCTGCTCCATCATTCCTAAGTTGTCTAAAACGTCTTGTAATGTTTGTATTTTGTCCATTTGGTTAGAAGCCATCTTCTTTTTTTATTCTTTGCAGAATGGTTTGAACGACGAATACTGCGGGTTCTTATACTTAAAGCGCGTACGTGAGGGAAAACATCCCCCTAAAACGTAAAATTGATCTTACCTAGATCATGACCAAACAACGCGCGAACGTGAAGGAAAACATCCCCCTACTTTTTCATTTCATATAATAAAACCCAAACTATACTTTCTCATTTCATATAATAAAAACCCAAACTATACTCTCCACATACGCTAAGAAACAATAAACAAAATCCATAATCTACTATCCACACAATCTTACGTGAGCGCTTACAAAACCCAAACTAAACTCTTCACATACGCTAAGAAACAATAAACAAAATCCATAATCTACTATCCACACAATCGTACGTGAGCGCTTACAAAACCCAAACTATACTCTTCACATACGCTAAGAAACAATAAACAAAATCCATAATCTACTATCCACACAATCGTACGTGAGCGCTTACAAAACCCAAACTATACTCTTCACATACGCTAAGAAACAATAAAGAAACCCATAATCTACCATTCACACAAACTTACGTGAGCAGTTACAAACACAAACACACAAACACATACCCTCGCACTATGAAAAAAGAGTTAGTGTTTATAATCACACTACTCTACCTACACACACACACACACACACACACACACACACACACACACACACACACATTGGCAAATCGATAGTTATTTCTTTTCTAGAGTATTGGGTAGCCCTTAAAAGGGCTGTTTTTGTTTTGAACTCCAGATGCACCTATCTAATGGTTGCACCTTCCTGGCCTGGCGCCACACACGCATCTTCTTCCCCAGTCTCCTTTCACCTTTCTTCTGGGGAGCGCAGAGGGAGGATGATTCGCTTCAACACCCCAATCCTCTGTCTCGGGAATATTGTACGACATCCTCTCTTCTAGTTTCTTTTCCTCCTCTTCCCTCTGTCTTCTCTCCTCCTCTTCGTTCTTCATTCTTTCCTCTTCTACTATAGCCTCCGCGGCCAGTTCATTTAACAGGCGCCTGACATATTCCAGATGTATCTGGAGTTCAAGAAGTTTGCTTATTCTGCTATTCATTCTTGTGTTGATCAATCAACAAGGGTAGCTAGACTGCCCAGCGAGTTTCAATTTATAGTGAAAGCGCGGACGTGATGGAAAACATCCCCTAAAAACATAAAATTGATCTTACCTAGATCATAACCAAAAAAAAAAACAACAACGCGCGGACCTAAAAGAAACACTCACTCACTTTTTATGCTACCCATCACTATTTTAAAATTTTTTATAAATCACTTCAATAGACTATCCACATACGCAAAGCAATCCAATCTAACCCCAAATTTACACCTCAAACACCAAAAAAAAAGACATCATTTTAATCTACTATCCATACCAACTTACTTAACCACTTACAAACACAAACACACAAACACATACCCTCACATTTTTTAAAAAAGAGTTAGTGTTTATTTTCACACTACTCTACCTACACACATTGGCAAATGGATTGTTATTTCTTTTCTAGAGTATTGGGTAGCCCTGAAAAGGGCTGTTTTTTTTGTTTGCTATGGCATTCTTTTTAGTTTCTAAGAATGCGATGTCCTCTGAGGATAGACCTTCTGGCGATAGGTCTGCTTCTTCGGAAAGAGAAGAAGAACTCTTTGGTGTCGATACGACAATCGACAAAGCCTCTGTCAGCTTCAGGTTGCTGCTGCTGCTCTTGTTGTTGTTGTTGCTGCTGTCTCTGAAGTCTGTACTTCTCTGTCCATTCTTCTTTTTCCCTGCTCATTTCTTCTCTGAAGAGCTCTTCTATCAGGTCTTCAGTGATTTTTAACATTCTCACATTCTCTATTTCTTCTGGCTTCGGTATCAGACTGTGTCTGACCCTATGCAAATTCACGTAGGCTTCGTTGAGTTTAGCTAGTTTGGAGCACATCTTCTTAGGAGGATGAGTCGACAATGGATGGTTAGACTGGAAACAACCCGGTTCTTAAAGTCAAAGCGCGGACGTGAAGGAAAACATCCCCCACACGGTTTTTGAGTCGCAACGTTTAGTGAGTGTCATGAGAGGGATAGTAAGAAATGAAAGAGCATCAATCCAACATTCTTATAGCTAAACAAAAGACAAAGGCATTTTTTTTCAAAACACAACATTTTTTATTCAAAAATCACTTAACACTAAACAACAACTCTAACATTTTTTAACAACAATGCAACACTAAAAGTTTCTCCACTAGGTAAAGAGGGATAACAGTCTTCCATGGTTTCTAGTAATCTAGGATGACTTCTCTCAAACTGTTGATTTCTATGGTATTATCGAATTCTGCATACAGGATGACGTTCACCGTTTCATCAGGGTCTCGGTCTTTAAACTGAATTTCCACACGAATCTGGCCGGATTTTATAGGGTGGAAATGTCCCTCGTCGCTGCCTTGGTCTGGAGTGAAATCGAAAGCCCACAAAGCGTAGCCTCCTGCATAATCCTCGTACGTAATACCGTGACTGGTATTGGTTCCTAACTGTCCGGTGGCTTCGTACAGGGACAAGTACGATCTCAAGTAATTCTTCTTGGTAAAGTCAGGTTCGAAAGGTCGGGTACACAAGGTCTTGCCATCGCGACTGACTTCGATTTTGGACACGCCAAAGTGTTGAAAGTAGAAAGGATTTTTTTCGGCAGCTCCGTTGAAGGCTGTATTCTCGACGATACCAACGATCAAACGTTTGGGTAACTGTCCTTGGAACAGAAGATCTTCGATCATGGATCGCTGTCCCTTGGGAATGGTGAAGGTTTTCACTTCCACGCGTCGTATGGGATACTTGGCAGTCGTTCTGCTCAACGTCTGACTGATGTCGTTTCCCACTTTAGGTAACACTTCCACACGGCGTACGTAGAGTCTGGCTTCTAGGATTTTGGTTTTGTAACCGTCACTATCAGCCATCAAATGGAAAGCGGCACTGCTACGATTCAGTCTCAGGCGGACATCCACCACGTTCAGCAAATACTTTTCTTGCAACCACATGTCCAAATGCAAACGATCCATCAGTTCTAAACTTGTGTCGGCTCCCGCGATTCTCTTTCTTCGTTCTACAAATCCATCATTGTTGTCTTTCTTTTCATCAGTTTCCAATATTTCAAACTTGGTAGGTTCGTCAGCTTCCCATACCACACAGGCATTGAGATGAGTGTTCTTGGCATCTATTCCGTACGTCAAGAGATTTTCCAGGTAGGCACGATAAGGGTAAGTATCCATGCTGCTACTGACCAGTTTGTTATTCAAGTACAAGTCCACTCCACTGAACAAGGAATGCATGAAATTGTTGACGGGAGCTACTGCTTCATCGTCTATAGCACCTCCAGTCTTATCTAGAATTTTGACTTTCAGGTACAAGTAACTGCTATTCAGATCGATGTAATCTTCGGGCTGTCCTTTGATTTCAAACTCGATGGGAGCGGAATCGGTCAGTGAGGAGACGGGGTGAAATTCCACCCACTGGGATTCTTGCATCGTCATCATGGTGGGGGGCATGGCAAACAGATCCAGTTCCGTCTTGGAACAAGCGCAAGATTCTCGGTGCATCATTTTTTTGGTCTCTTTTCTCAATAATCGAAAACGTCTAAGTCTCGAACGGTTCTTCTTTTCTTGGCCTTTCTCGCTTGAAGTCTGGTGAAAGGGTGTTTTCTTCGTCGTCTCTTTCTGCCTTGTCCTTGCTGAATGCCTGACTCGGTAGCGTGCAGGGCATTTATAGGTGTTTCTCGTTGGCCTAAAATGTCTTTGCCCGTTTGCAGCAAGACATTTTTGCCTGCCCTCATGAAGGCTTCTTTAGGGTTTTGTTTGTCGATGATGACATTTTGGAGAAATTCTTTGCCTTGCCTCAGTGCCGCATCTTTCAAGGCGTGCAATCCGCGTGTCACCATCGGTTTCAACACTGGGGCCACCGAACGAAAGGCCGATTTTAACATGTCTCCTAAACCGTGTCCTCGCTGTCGAGCAACCCCTCGGTACACTGGATACATGACTTACTTACGAGTCGTGAGAGAACCGTTTTCGAAAATGGAGTTTCACCGTGACTTTTCCTTTGGTGAATGAAATATTTTGTCCCAAATCTCCTTTTATAGCAATGTTGACCGTGTCCAAATACGACTTGCTGACCGGCAAATAGTGAGGATGGACAAATTCGCGGTGGACGTGGTAAGTGTTTCCACCTTCCTCGTCAGCGTTCGTGACAGAATCTACTTTGAAAGGAATGACACGCAGTAACGGTACGGAGGTGTGTCCCATCACTTTGTACTCCACCACATCGGAATACACGAACATCAAATTCAGTCCTTGGTTCAGTTCTACCGGGGCACGAAATAACTTGCTAAAAGACTCGTTGTCGTAAACGATGGGTAATTCGTTTTTCTTCATCATGGTCTTTCTCATGTCCATGTCTCCGCCCAACATGTCAAACAATTCAGGACAAAATAAAATGGACATGATTTTACTTCGTTCAAATTTCATCAAGAAGCGACGAGCTGCTTTGTGGTACTCCATGGTGACATTTTTGTTGACATGCTCCAAAGCTTTCAGAAACACGACATTAAATCTGGAGGTCATGGTGCTGACCAAATGTTGACCACTAAAATAATAGCCTGGGGGAATGAACAAGTGATAGGTGGTGTACTTTTGATTTTTTGTACGGGTTTTCTTGTCATATTTAACATTGCTATCCATCCACTGTTGCATTTGCTCGTCATGAACTTCCACATCAAAAAAATTTTGATTGGGAAGGACATTGAGGACTTGGGTCGGGTGAATCATTTCTACTAAAGCCACTTCCCAATGGGCTTCGTGATCTAACTGGATGGCTTGAGGTAATTTGGCCGTGTAACAGCACAACGTGTTCTTGGGAAACACCTCCATGGAACTGTCACTGGGTAAGGTTAAGTAAAATTGGTTTTGGTGACTCATAATTCCAGAGTTCTGTGGCTGTCCGAGGGGTTAGTGGACGTCAGAGGCGTGTGTCCGCCCAAAATGGGGTTCTGATTGTGGTTGGAGTGGTGACTGGCACTGGCACTGGACACAAGGTTCCCGTGGTTCCCGTTCGAGGTGAATTTCAGGGAGGGATTAGGAAGCAGGTAACCGATGCAACTGCTCAATAAAATGGTCCACAATTGTTTGTCTCCTTGTTGCAAACTCAAATTGGCGATGGCTGCCCCGATGACACAATACACCACGAAGATTTGGCAGAAAAAGACGATTTGCGTTTTAGGCACACGTTCTCCACACCACACCCACAAGGGTTGTTTTTGTAAATCTTGCACAGAAGAACTGGGTGAAGGAGGAGTGGTCGACGTAGCTGCGTCTGATGTGTGAAAGGGCATGATGGTCACTTCTTTTTATAGTCGATGACTTGCGAAGCGTCGATCCAAGAATCAAAACTGGGTGGATATCCTTTCCAACGTACTTTGACTTCTTTGACACGTCGTTTACCCACTTTACGGGTTCTGCGTTCGAGAATGCTTTCGATGTCGTACACGTCGTCTTCTTTTTTGGTGACACGTTGTAACTCGGGCAAATAAAACGTTCCTTTGAGCACTTCTCCGTTCATGTCTTCCAATTTATAGACGACAGGATGACGGCCATGCACTCGTCCAGTGACGCGAAACAGTTCGGTCGTCCAGTTAGGTAAGTAACCTTTGTCAAAAGTGCGTTTGGTTTTGCCAATGCGCACCCAATCTCCTACGGCCAACTCTCCACTTTTCTTGGGGACAGCCCTCGTCGGGGACGTACCAAACAGACGCTCGAACACCAGCACTTCGTTGTCGGGAGTCACGTCTTGCGGGGCACGTCCGATGCTTCGATGGTAAGATTGGTTGTACGCTTGCACCAGGTGCGGTAAGATGACGATGTACTTCAGAGTGTGGTGATGCGTAAAATATTTCCACATGCGTTCTTTCAAAGTGCGTTGAAAACGTTCCACGATGCTGGCTTTGGTTTCAGGATTCTCGGTGGTAAAAAAATGAATGTCACGTTTCTTTAATTCTTTTTGGAAAGCTTGGTTCAGAAATTCGGTGCCTTTGTCCGTTTGCCATCGAAGAGGGTGACGACCGCTTTGTTTCAACACTCGTTGCAGGGCTCGCACTAACTCGCTGCTGGATTTGGAAATCAAGGGCACGACCCAGGCAAATTTGGAAAAGACGTCGATGACACAAAACAAATATTTGTAGCCGCGATTGTAGCTGGCCAAATGAGAGACATCGGCTAAATCGGCTTGCCATTGATGATCGATGCCTTCCACTCGGGTGCAACTTCTGGCAAACTTACTTACGTCGAATGGGTTTGTGTAAAGTGTAGGTAGCTTGTTCTTGTAACCATCGTTGCACTTGAGGTAAACGGAGACTTTTCAGTTGCGTTTTGGCAGCACGATACAATTTTTGAACTCCTGCGTAACCTGCAGGATGGGAGGGATCGTAGTAAATGCTGGCTAAGACTTTTTCCATTTTTTTGTGTTTGTGTGTTAATAAGGTACCCACTCTTGGAAGAGGCTACTCTTTTTCTCTTGGGGTATTTTTTTGGATTGCAATGCTTTGCGTGTGCGACCGGCAATAGGTGTTGAAGAGGAGGAGGATGTCTGAGCGGGGGATATCGGTTCTTGTTTCACTTCTGTCTTCACTTCTGTCTTCACTTTCTTTTTCTCTTGTGAGGAAGAAGGGGTGGCCATCATCTTTTTAATCCATCCAATTCTGGAGGTAGGTGGTGTTGTTAACTTGCGTACTTTTTCGGGTGGAGTTTGAAACCCTTCTTCTTCTTCTCCTTCTTTTCCTTTTTCTGTCTTGGTCACGGGTACTGGTGGTACTGGTACTGGTGATGGTGCTGGACTTTTCATCAAGCTCTTAAAATCTTTCAGAGTGGGTAAAGCTGTTTCGTCTAAAGCTTTCTGGTGAAAGAGTTGCAATCGTTGCAAGAGTTGACCGTACTTTTGCGATTTTTCTGTTTCGGACAAATCTTGGCGATCCATCAAGGACTGCAATTCGTGTTGTAACTGGGACATCTCGCTCAAATGGGGATTGGGAGGTAAATGCGGGGTGCGTTGTTCTTGCCACCGATGGTATTCCATCCATCGTTTGTAAGGCACTAAAGCTAGTTTTCGTCCTTCCATAGGGTTGTCAGGGGTCGATTATGAGATCTTGGGACTTCCGAGGGCCTTTTTATCTTGCTCCCACCAGTCCTCCCAACATGGTTCCCAAGACTCCTTTCAGTATGGGGCCTAACAAGAGAGGCAAAATGCCTCCACGTTGGACCAACATCTTCTTTTTTTGACGAATGGGAATTTTCTTTTGAACCATTTGGCGAAGAACGTGACGATGTTTGCCTAAGCATTGTTTCTGGTGTTTGGACAAAGGGATCGTACCTTTCAAAACGTTCAAACAACATTCGCACACGGTATCGATGACCTCTTTGGAGGCCGTTTGAATGAGTTTTTTTCGTAGGGGTGGAGAAGCTTTGGACAGGACAGATAACATGTCCCCATGTTTGGCTAAACGTGGTGGCAGTCCTTTCCTTTTCTTTCCTTGGGGTTTTCTGGAGGGTGACATCTTTGCTTGTGGGTTCCGGGACATTCACCAAACAGACACTAACGTCGATGACTTAACGCACACCCTTTTATCTTTTTTTTGGGACTATCGCTTTGTCATAAAGGTGACAATGTTTATCCCAAAATCGCCAAGGAATCCTCCCCTTTGTTGACGACTCTTTTTCTTGGAACGACTGTGTCTTTTCTTAGGGTAATGTCAATGCTTGGCTAAGCGCTTTGTCGGATGACGCGTCTGCCTTTGTCTCTTTCTTTTGTGGCTTCTTGGAGGTGACATCTTTTACAAGTTCACTGATACCCCTACTTGGTCACAGGCCTTTTTTATACTGGAACGCGTCGCCACTGATTGTCTTTACGTCGTATCAGTTTGAGGACAGGCATGACACGTCGTGCAGGGGTACGGAACGGACTAAATCGAGCCAGTTCTTGCTTGGACAGATCCAGTAAACTTTGTAACATGCCCGATCTTTCTTGGACTTTGATTTTGGGAGAAGGTACTTTGTGAGCAGCAGCCACTGCCACTAAATTGGAGGGTCTTGCCACTGGGGAAGTTCTTTTGGGGGTCATCAACGGAGAAGTTCTTGGTGTGATCAACGTCTCCAAGTACTCTTCAGTTCCTGGTGTCATCAACGGAGAAGTGGACAAACGTGAGGATGCCGGAGACACAGTCACTGCCGTGGCAGGTCGTGGTTTGCGAGTGTAAGGTTGCGTCCTGGCCGAAGTGCCTCTCTTGCGACTAGTTTTCTTTTGTGGACTTTTCTTTTTCTGGGGACTTTTTTCTGTTTCTTTTTCTGGGGGCTTCTTTTCTTTTTCCGGGGTGATGGTGGTGTCTGGTCAGAGGAGGGTCCTGCCACTGGAGAAGTTCTCCGTGGGGACCTGGTCTTTTTCTTCTTGGGGCTTCGTTGGACTTTTGTCTTAGGGATAACTTTGGGGGCATTAGGATCCCATCTTAAGAGTGAGCGAATGATGACCCCTCCTAGAGTACCGCTCCCTCCAGGTTTCAAAATGATTTGTTTTTTGGTTTGAGTGTCGATGCGGAGATCGGCCAGTTGGACCAAAGCGACTTTGTTCCGATCGAAAAAGCGTTTGGTTTGATGAGGAATCTGAATGATTCCTTGGAGTAATTGACGTGCCGTCACCGTGAACCATCGTAAGACTTCTTTGAGACTAGCTTCTAAGACACGAGCTCGTGTTTGTGGATCTTTTTCTCGACTGATGCCATACAAGGCACGAATCAATTTGACGGGAAGATGCGACTGAAGGGACGTCATGTTCGCACTGAGAGTGAGACAGACAAAAAAGGGTCCGAGGTTTTTATAGATTTTTTTATGGGGAGTGAAATGAAGTCGAGGACGGAGACGTGTACAGGACAGGCCCTCCGTCTTGGCACCAGTGGTGAAACAAGTGGGTACGAAATCGCAAATCCTCGGGAGTCGTAGGTTTCAAATCGACGAGTAAATAGGCGTGTGGCGTTTGAGTGGCATCGTCGTACGCCTGAGTCAGCCAAGGCGTTCCTAACTGTTTGGCTAAGACTTGCACTTGCGATTTATCTCGAGGGCTTTTAAACAAGACCACGTAATGCGCATTGAGACTGATGGTGCGATGGGCTTTACTTTGTTGAAACAAATTTTGGGTGATGTAAACGACACTGGCATTACGGTGATGCCCTTTGCGCGTGAACCACAATTTAATTTCTTCTTCGTCTTCCCCTAACATGTCGTCGAAAATGACCAAATGGGTTTGACGGGAGTCAGAGACGATGCCGTCGTCTTCTTTAGGAATGCCTTCCACAAACACGATGGAATCGCCTTGACTTTCTCGCAAGAGGTTGTACGCCGATTGCCACTCTTTGTAACACCACACGATTCGTTGAGGGGGCCGATCGATCAAATGATGTTTATGTTCGATCAAACGTTTGACGAATTCGGTTTTGCCTGAACCGCTAGGTCCAGCAATGTGCATGTTAAAGGGATGGCGAAGATACAAAGCCTCCCAACTGGCACGATCTAAGTGTTCGTCGATGACTTTGACAGTGGAGGAAGAGGGAGTAGAGACAGCATAGGTAGCCATAGTGTGAGGAATGTCACTTGTGACACGAAAAACAAACAAGACAAGAGTTTATATACTTTTTCAGAACACGTTTATTGAATGTTTTTTTCAAACATGGATACGAAAGACAAAAATACATAAAAGCCAAAGGCTTAAGTACAAGAATAAAAGGCACATGATAACCATGAACGTGGAATAAAAGCAAGTGTCTGTACAACAACCACATGTTTTGGGTAAAGTTCTAACCAGTTCTATAGTAGGGGGTAAGGTCACACAAGTGTCCTCCCGAAAGGGTCTTTCAGGCCTGTCCACGACAGTCCTGTCCTGGGTGACGGGTTCTTCTGGCACCGTCACTAACACAGGTTGAAAAGTAACTTTTTTCCTTGAATAACTCTCGTGCATACTGGGCCACCTCTTGTGTCCAAGCCTCAAAACCCTGGTCTCGGTGATGTCCAACATTTGACTCCTAACCAATCTGGTTTCTTCTTCGTCAACGACATGGTAAGTTACTTCAATGAACAATGAACTATCGATCTTGCCTAGGGTTCCTTTTCATATACAGACCAATACCGACGTGACCGTACGGCAACGTAAAGTGATTGGGAAGTCTCACTCGCTTCTGGTACACGATTTGATAGACTTTTTCCAAGGGTCGACTGACGATGTGGTGAGTGGGTAAACGTACAATCTTGTTCGGTTGATAGGTGGTCACTTTAAAGTTTCCATCCTCTCCCGATTGCAAGGCTTCTTTCAATACCCCAAAGTTGACCACTCGACTGGTACGATGATTCAGAGTCAGTCCTTTCACTTTGCACGTCGTGTGCACTTCTCCTTGTTTGTCCCGGTATTCGTAGCCGTAATTTTTGGGGCCGCCACTGACGAAACTTAGAATCTTGTCGTCGGGATGCTCTTCTGTCCAGGCTCCTAAACGGTCTCCTTCGATGTCAGGGTGATGTTGAATCGGGTGATGGATGTAAATGCAACTGTCCGTGTCAAAGTACAGGACGCGTTCCCCTAACAGTTTTAAAGCTTCGTACAATTTTACGCGAGCATGGGCTGTCACGTAAGCCGCAATGATGACATTTCCAAAAGGGTCGTCTTGTACAAAGTCCAGATCTTCTTCGTAATTGACCAAGATCAAATCCTCTCGAACGACGTCCACGTGTTTCATGTATTTGGTTTTGTCGTGAATCATCTGGAAGTAGCGGGAAGGTTCTGTCAAATATTCCGTCTTGGGTAAACACGGTCGTTGTGCCATTTTACCCCACAAGCAATTTAACATCACTTTGGCAAACGATCGCCTGCCTTCGTTTTTTTCGATGTGGTCTAAAGAGATGCCTTCTTGTGCGTAGTATTTCTCTTTGAATTGTATTTGGTCTTCGGGAGTGTGACACCAGGAAGGATAGCCGCTGGCTTCTTGTTTCAGTTTCAAAAATTCATCCACGTAGTCGGCGAAAATGCCTTTCTGAGTAGGGTCACCCTTGTGGTACTGTTGTGTCTTGGGAAAGTGGCAAATTTCGTACACTTCTAACAGTTGGTATCCCATGTCCAGAGCTTTGAACATTTCCACGCTGACCCAGGTTCCCGTCAAGGCACGTTCTTCCTGGCTGTGATGGCAAGGTTGGTCCTGGTTTCACGTTTCGGCACAAGTACGGCACAATGGAAACATCAGTTTGCCTTGACAATGGTGAGGTAAGACGGGATGGTATAGGTTCGTGGGAGGCAAAACTTTACACTTGATCAAGCCTTCGTATTGTCGAATGTTTTTCAGGTCGATGTGTTCCGTCAACAATTGCGGTTGCCCTACAGGAAAGCGACAATATTTGCACACGTAGGGATACAGCGAACACACGTCCAAGTATTTGATTTCTTCTCCTTTCTCTTCGTCGGCTTGGTACAGCAAACAGGTGGCATTGGTCCTTCCTCCGTACAAACTATCCCTCGGGTACAGCGGGTCCATGAACTGGTAACTTTCCACGAGGCGTTTAAACTCGGGATCGGTTTTCAAACGGTGATCGTACTCGTGTTCCCACATTTCCACCACTTGGTATCCTTGCTGTTCTAACTTTAGGCGTCGCTGACAAGTGTCCTGGTACAAGTCTTCCATGGTTCGTTGCAAAAACTGATTTTTAGTGTCACGGTCAGGGTAACAGACGGGACATCCGTGAAATAAGCAACCGTTAAACTCGTACACGATCTTGGGGTTTTCTAAGTCCCAGCCATCGACCGAATACGTTCCGATGGTCTTTTCGCCTCCTCCGTTGCGGGCATGCTGAATCCACTTGTCTTCCTTGTCGCACAAGTAATGTAACCAACGTAGGGCTTTGACCGAGTATTGACGTTTGACATAGTGGGTCGTTTGAGGACTGATGACAGCCACGGTGTTTTCAGGCATGAATCGTTGGCGGTACACTAAGGAACACGCTTTGGCAATGGTGCAAGCTTCTTTCAAAGGATCGACTCCTCCGTGTTCCATGAACAGTTCTCGATATTTTCCACAGCAACGTCGTAAAATGTCCACGTCGGAACGACAATACTTTAACATTTCTTCCTGAAGGTCGAAAGGGTCAGAGGCATGAGCCTGGTACCAAGCGTAGAAAGCTTCTCGTTGTTCGGTACGCATGTTGTCGGGGTCGTAATAGTGAGCCTCAGGCAAATGGGGTAGAACGGCGTGTTGATTGGCTTCCGTATTGAAAAAGTGTGGAAAGTACCCTTTAGCCATTTCTGTAATTCCAAACGTTTTAGGCATTCGACTCAAAGGCATGGCCAAGTAACTCATTGAATCTTTAAACTGCACTTGTCCCACTTGCATGAAAATGATTTTGGCTCCGTTCAAAGTCACTTTAGGACGTTCGGTGCCATGTTCCGTATAGTACCTCAAAAGAAACTGTCCATCGTATCCGGAGAAATTGTGAGCCATCACCGTGGCATGACGATGACAATCTCCGTAACGTTCGATGTCCTCTTGGCTCCACGTCTTGTCGATGGGGTTTAAGACCCATCGGGCAAAACCGGCCAACGTGTTTGGTCCCCGAAAGATTTTTTCACGCCCTCCGGGAATCTTGCTGCAGTGAGGGCAATGACTGAAGATAGGTTCTTGAATGCACTTCTCGCACGCTCGATGAGCCACGCAGAAATTAGGAATGTGAATGCCGGTCTCTTGCATGCATTCGAAATCGAAAAAGATGAAATTGCCTTTCTTCTTGTGACCGTCCTCTTTCTCTGGTGGGGGTTGGTATTTTTGCACGTAACATTCGTGTTCCAAGTCCACGATGTGGTGACAAATGTGACATTTTTTCTTTCCTCGACATACGTGTGCCTTGGCATTGTTGGTAAGTATGCCTTGTCCACACGTAGGGCACAATCTCAGGAGTTGACAAGCACATTTCTTCTGTGAACCTTGTGTTTTCAAATGTTGCTGGTAACAGGCAGGGCTGACAAACGTGCGCAGACAAGTTGAACAAGGCACTGGTTCTTCGCTCAGACAGGGTGGAGAGGCCAAACATCCTGGGCATTTCAATCCACAATGCTTGTGTTGCTCTCGATTGTTATAACCATAATCACATTTCTCACAATAATAACTGTATCCCAGGAATCCGGTGATACTGGTAATGGTATCGAAATGGTCATCGTGATAATAAAGGTGAATGTATTTTCCGTCCTTAAATCTGGCCTCGAAACAACAGAGACCCGCGCATTTCTTGAGGGTGCACTTTCAAGGTGTAGCGTGGGGCTAGGGCATCTTGCAATTTTTGCATCTCAGGAATGCCACAGGGTGTGTCTTTGGACAGGCCAGCTTGTTGCAACAGGAGTTCTGCTTCGTTTCGTTGTTTGGCTCGATCGGATCGTTGAATAGTGTTCCAGGTTCTTTTCCATTCTGTCGTGTCTTTCTTGTTGGCATAGGTTCGTCCCACCACGATGGCACGGGCTAAACACATCTGGTCATGAGGATTGTGAATTTGGACAAGACTACGCTTAATGCTGCGAAGCTCGTTCACCAATAACATCTTTTTGCGTCCTGTCCCTTGAGGAAGAGAGACGTGGGCCATTTTCAGTGTGGCTTTACCATCGGTGATGTCAAACTGGTCATTAGATTGTTGTACGTGTTGAATCTTGTCCATGATTTTGGAAGGGGTTAGTTCTGCGGGTCTGCTAAACTCGATCCAAACAGGGGATTTCAAACCGTCGTGATCTATGGATAGTGTCAAGCGATCGTCTTCTTTGGATTGACATTGTCGCTTGAGTGCGGTGAGCAAAGAATCCCACATCTCGGTGATAAACCCTTCTGCTTTCCCCAAGGGTACGTCGGCCTTGAAATCTTTAAACTTCACCGTGTAGGTGTAAGCCGTGGTTCTAAATTTTCTAGAGGAGCGCTTTTCCGTCTCTCGAATGGAATAGTACTTTTCAGGGTTGACTAAGGGTGGTGAACTTGGTTTAGAGGGTTCGGATTCTGGTTCACTCATGTCCTCTTCAAAATCACTGGCATGAATTTGTGCCAAGATTTCAGCCCTGGTACGAGGCGATAGATCACGTTTCTGCCTCTTACTTTCTTCTTCTTCTTCTTTCTTCTCGAATGAATGGGATCGTTTCATCTTGAGTGCAAAACGTCAAATGACTCAAGTTTAAACACCATAGACTAATTTATAGTCTTGGCAAACCAGCGTTTATAAAAAGGGTGTGTCTTGTCCTTTCACTATTCATTTCACTCTCAAACCGAGGAGAACGATGGAAGAGACTACCCAGATGGAACGTTTCGTCAGAGCTTTGCGAGGGGTCATTAGAAAATTCTCTTCAGACCAGCCGACGGACTACTCTCCTTCCTTTCGAGATAAGAGTCAAGATACTTGCTATATCTGTCAGAAGAAAGGGCATTGGTCTTCAGAGTGTCCAGACCGTCAAAAAAGAAAAAAAAACCGGGGCTAAAAAAGACAAAAGTCAAGATACCTGTTATTATTGTAAAGAAAAAGGACATTGGTCTCCAGATTGCCCAAAAAAGAAACAAGAGGAGTCAGAAGAAAAGAAGGATTCTTCAGAAGAAGAGAGGGATTCTTCGAAAGAAGAGAGGGGTTCTTCAGAGGAAGAAAGAAGACAATTCTATTTAAAAGAAGCAAAGAAACAGGAGAAGAAAAGAAGGGAAGAAAATGAGGAAAAAACGGTGAAGAAATTCAAAAAACAGAGAGACTAAACAAGAAGAAAGAAGAAGTCAATGAACTTTTAATTAAAGTGTTGTGTTGTGATTTGGATTGTAAAAAATGGATAAAAGAATACATGAATGATATAAGGTAAGTGTCTTTGAGTTTTGATTTTAAAATAAGAAGCTACACTCACGCACTCATACACAGACACGTACTATAAGGGTAAAATGGGTGGGGTTTATTTTTGAGTTATTGGCAAATTGAAATTGTATTTCTTTTCGAGAAATGTGGGTGGCCCTGAAAAGGGCCTTTTTATTTTGGTGTAGGGGTGAGTTTAACCAATCAACTTTAACTGCCTTAAGCCTTTGCCACGGCCAAGGCCTACTTCTGATGATTGGGTTGAAATCACTAAGGGTGGTACGACAGGCTTAGTCACAGGGTTGGCGTGTTTAGCTCGGGAAGGTCGTATTCTCTTCGGTCGTGATAAAGAAGTCTGATACATTTGTTTCAGACTTCTTAACTCCGCTAAAATGTCCAACAGTACCGTAGCCGTTTGATTTTCACCCTCTTGTTTCTTTGCTGCTACTTCTTCTTGCTGTTGTTGCTGTTGTTTTTTTCTTACCTCTTCTTGTTGCTGTTGCTGTTGCTGTAGGAGAAAAGCTTGTTCTGCTTCCTTTTGTCGTTGCATAAATTTCTCCAATTCTTCTTTCTGTCTCTGTCTAAAATTCTCCACTTGCGGTAATGAAGAAGGTAACGAAGGTTCCGGAACAAATTCTTGCGAGGTAAGAAAATCGACAAAATCCCAATGTACCTCTTCTGAAAGTAAGTCCGGGTTCCCTTGGGGAGTCTCCCCTGCTGGTGCACCCCAATGGATCGTTTTCTGAGTTTCCGTCATGTTGAATCACTGTCGCATAGATTGACTGCACACAAGCGCTAACGAATCTATATAGACCACGTGACGTCACAGACTGCTCTCTTCGGATTGGATGCGAGCTGACTGAATTTTGTAACGCGTGTTCGGATTGGTGAATGAACTCAATCCGTTTCAATCCTTCCTGTACCTATAAATAAGCGCAGTTCACTGCATTGATTCACTTGTTCTCGTCGCTTCAAGATGTGGACCGATGTGCAATCTTCTACGCTTCCATGATGTTCCGGACGGACATGCTCATGTATGTCTTATCCAAGTGGACCGTTGTCCACAGGACAAACATCAGCCTGTGGATACGTAGGATCTACGTTGAAAGACAAGGATGTCTGAAAAGAGTGCTGATTTACGGACCAACAGTGAGACGTAGCCTAAGGACAAGAAGAAGACCAATGCGGTACCATTTATGTTAATGAATACATTAACATAAACCCAAAGGCCCTTTTCAGGGCCAGCCATATTTCTCGAAAAGAGATAGCCTTTCCATTGCCTAACCCTTTTTTAAAAAATTTTTTTTTTAAAAACAAAATCCCATATTCAATTCCCCTTTGTCCCTAAACAACCCCCAAACTCTATTCCCATGTTAAATTCCCCTTGTACGTATATCGGCCCACAATTTTTTCCCATGTTAATTCCCCTTGTACGTATATTAACCCACGATTTTTCGCCATGTTAAATTTCCATTGTACGTATATTCACCCAGGGGTCCCCGTAATGCTAATTTCCATTGTACGTATAGTGCCCCACTTAACTACTGCCGTTTTTGAGATACTCTAGTTGCCTTGAACTTACGTGTCTACTGCTATGGGAGGCTAGCTCTTCTTCCTAGCCAACTATTGGTATTTCACTATCAACATACTGCAGAGCACCTATGGAAGGTGTACATGCCTGACATCAATTTCAAGAACAACACAAGCCCAAAACACCTAGTTCACAAATATATCCATATCTATAAATACTAAACAATAATAGCTGAAAAAGTCACACCATAGCCTTAAGTTAAGAAATTAGCCAGGGGCCAATTTACGAAACTGGACCCTGCCACCATAGCCATAAAGTAGGTTGTATTACATCGCGCAGTTTAGTTTTCATATCAAATGTGTTTCCCAGTCAATAGCAGTCTGAGAGCGCTGCATGTATTTAGTTCTCAAATTTTCCAACAGGAGGGCCTGCACGACAACGACTTTTCAATAATACTACTATAGCGATGTATATAGTATGCTGCTAACTTGTACTGCAACTGAGGTATGATATCAAGCACAAGTCGCCCACTGCAATGCATAGCTTCAGTACAAACGCGCCACCTGGTTCACCTTTGACCATCAAATCTGACCAGTAAGTTACTAGCTAGTAAACAATAACTACAGCATACCAGATGTTACTCACTGTTCTGCAGGACAGCTGCTGTATTGCCAGGAAAAGCAAGAAAATACGGCCCTGTTGTTTCAAATTTTGCAACAGGTGCTGCGGTGCTGCATTATTTGAAGGAAATGCGGTGGGTAAAAAGTTAAATAAATTTTGTCTACAATATCATAACTCAAAGAGGCTATTAGAGAAATCTCGTCTATAAAAGAAGCCAAGCGCGTAATGACAACTGCATCAAAATAATTATTATCAAAGAGCGGTAAAGAAATTGTTAATCAGGTTGTTGTAAGATTACAACCTGCATTATTGCCCAGTGTGTTAAATATTATGACGGGATCGGGTATAATAATAATATTGTTATTGACATCTATGGTAAGGACGCTTGGTGTTTGCCACTAAAAAAAATGAAACAGCCGCTGTTATGAGAAACGCATTTGTATAATTGGCAGGCATACTAGCTAGGAACGGTCTGGGAACATCGCGGCAGAGAATTTTATAAGATGTTTGAAATGAGGCTTGAGGATAATAGAATATACAAATACTATACTTTCAACCAGGTCAAGGCAGTTGCCCTTGAAAGATTTGACAGGATGTTGAAGAGTGCTATATGGAAGCATTTCACACAAAAATAATTGTGTTGCCATCACTTGGTACCAACTATAATAATATACAATACAAGAGTATTTGAATGATGCCAACATGATCGAGACAAGTGGAGGGAACTGGTCAGATGTTCAGCAGCACAGCGCCTCGACGACCACACTAGGTCGTGAGACTGATGATGATGATGATGATGATGATGATGATGATGATGATGATGATGATGAACAGAAGCTAGTGATAAAAACTAAAACAACGTAGCAGAAAATTATTGTCCTCGATAAAATATAATAACAGGCGATCGAGTTAGACTTACCGGAGACAAGATAATTTTCGACCAAAGGTCATGCTGCACACTGACCAAGGAAACGTTTGTTGTGTGAGAAATATTAAAGACAATTCCTGTGACGTACCAGATAGCATACTTTAGTGGCGAATATTGTTACGTATATTTGATTTAATTTTTATTTGATTTAAGTTGTGTTTGATTCGATTTGATTATTTGTGGGTTTTGGAATTTTTTTATTTTCTTTACATGTCAATGTAATGTAATTTTGTTTACTAGGAATTTGATATTTTCCAGAAAATTCAGTTTGGCCTGAGTTTTCCTTAGATATCTAATAATATAAACACTTGTTTCTATTTTTGACATAGTTCCTGGCCTTGATTGAGGGTCGAGTAAAGAACTTGTTCTCGGAGTAAAATGATTTGGATCTTATCAAGGTCATACAGGAGCTATGTGACTTTTACAATTAAGCATGATCACGAGATCCTCTATTTCGCAATTAGGCATTTCCGAAATTGCGAAATACTTACTATTAATAGTTGATGTTGAGAGAGAGAGAGAGAGAGAGTGTGTGTGTGTGTGTGCGGGCTTTTAAACACTTGATATAACGGTGTTTTCTTCTGTTGTGACCAGTATTGAAGATTGTGAGTTTTTGAGTTATATGTTAATTTTTCTTCAGATTAGTTGGACTCTAGAAGATTAATTCGTTTCTCTGGAAATATTATTGTATTCATACAGAACTCTTGAACAAGAACATTCTTGAAAATTGTATTTGGATTTCCAAGACCGGAGGAATAATTATTATGTTTCTACAAGGAACTGTAGACGTCAAAAAAGTACAGGCTGCAGCATACGTCATCGCCTTCCATCTTTAATTCTTCGTCGGGACTCGAAGTTGGAATCATTAGAACACTTCAATATTAGGACTTCAAAAAATGTATTCGTGGATTATTCTTGTATTTTTTTTTTTATTTGATTCTGGAAACCGTAAGTTCTCATATTTTTTTTCTTCATTTTTACAGTATTTTTCCAGGGAAATATTTTTTAAAAATATATTTATCAAAGCTTGTTGTTTTCACTCTTTCTTGTGTTGCTGTTTAGTCGAGCATAAACACGTAAGAATACATAGATTAATCTCTGACAAATGATGGTTTCAAACTCTGAAATGTCTGCATAAATCCATGTTCAGAATCTTGGATCTAAGTGTGAAATCATTTCCTAATTCATTCTCTTGCTCACAACCAGAATGGGCCGACTCAAGATTGATAAAAACAGATACGAATCATACCCAAGCCAGACCTTTGACGAGGAGAATTAATTAGTTCCCTTTGTTAGCAGTTTCCGATTCGGCAATTTCCCTGCATTAACTTTCATTTCGTAGTACTCTTCACAAGCTACCAGTTTCATGAACTACTTGCCAGCCATCTGATTTCTAGCAAGGATGTTTTACTAGGATTCTTTTAGGAAACAGATTCCAGTGCTTATATAGTTAAAACATGTTTTGCTCGGGTTTATAGTTTGAAAAATCCTTTTTTTATCCGTTACATTAGTTGACAAAAAGTAATTGTCTTGATTTAAGAGAATAAAAAATATCCCGAGTTGAAAGAATGTTTCAGAGACCCTCCCCACATAGAAACCCTGAAAATTGTAGCTGGGACCCTGGTTTCAAATATTTGCTTGTGAGACCCCAGTTTCAAACGTTTATATAGGACCACAAGCTTACGTAAAGTCCTGAAAGGGGTGATTTTACAGAGTCTGTAGTTTTCATATTGTGGACTGTGTACCGCCAAACTGCTTGAGGACTGGTTCACGTTTTAGTGTAAATTCCCATGTTTTCTTTTGCTTAATTTTAAATACTTGTGGTGATCATTTCGAATTTAATTGTTCCCATATCAGAGGATTGTGTTACGTTTGTAATAATGTGAGTGGTTGAAAAGAAGCAGAAAGGCATGCCTGTCATAAAGTCACTGCATAAGTTAGTAAGATTTCTTTGAACAGAGTTAAAGTATCGATGATTTACTTCACATCGATCGTGATATGGAATTATTGTGCTATGGTGTTTAAACTGATTTGGGAAAGCACATGAATTTTTGACATAAGCAATAACTTCTCATACATGTAGCAGTATTACATATAGGTTAATCAACCTTTCTAGCTATGCATGCATTGAATAAGCAAAACAGTTCTGAACTTATTTTTTGTCCAAATATATGATCAACATGAAGATGGTTGTTTTGTTGCCTTAGGCGTTATTTGTGAAATGCCCATTGAAACGTGAATCAATAATGTGTACCAATCCCCTCGTGTCCGAGTCAACGTGGTGATTTGAGGTATCTACCTGTCCGTTGCAACGCATAGATAAACAACATCAACAAAAATATCGCTGAGCCGCAGTGTATGTGGTGACAAATATTGGAAGGAATATTTGATCAGATTATCACGCTAGGAACGTTTTGACAGTGGAAATTAGAATGGATTATCATGCGAGTGGGCTTTGATGGTGGAAATTAGTGGCAGCTTGAAAATAATAGATTTTGAAACCAATGCATGAAATCCATTTGCGTTTGGTTAAATTTCCATTTATCATTTGACATTTTGCATTTGCAATCTTTCTTCATTTACTCTGCATTATGTATAGTGTTACGACTCTTTGGTCTTAAACTAATTAACAGCAAGAAGCAAAACCAGCGAGTTTTATAAAACGAGTAAAGAATTTAAATCTCTAAGTTATAAAACCAAAATTTAAGAGGAACTTACAGCATTATGAATTAAATACAAAATAGTCCGAAATCGTTCTATACAACTCCAAAACATTCGAGTGTTCCGAATGAATTGTAAGTCCTCGAATGTGCAGATATGCCAACAGTCTTGCTGTATCTCAACGGCATTGTCCAGAATTCCTTTGAATAAGCTCACAATAGTTCCAGAAATAATATTTTAGTCTTGATCTTAATCTTAACCCATTAAATGCCTTTCGTCAGTTCCATTAACTTTCGTAAATTCAGGAAAAGAATTAATTCTGCCTATATATTGCACCATCATAAAATTCCAGCTTTGCTTGTGAAGAAAAAGAGCAAGAAAGCAAGCATAGGAATTGTCTTAAAGCAGTCCACCAGTGAGACAAAGTAATATGTGGAACCCTTGTTTAATTCTTGTTGAACTAAAATATAAGACATTTGTAATTAACCTCTTAGTCCTAAATTGGTACTGCATTGTGTCACGAGAAATATTTTTAATATTAGATCTATCGTTTTACCGAATAAAAGAAACAACCACACAGCTTTACAGTGTAAGAATAATTTCAGTATGACAAGGCTTACTAAGCATCTTCATGGTAGAGCCAAAACATGCTTCTTGGAAAAAAGATTAAGTAAAAATGCAGCAACGTATACCATATTTTCATTCAGTTGATTTCCAAATGTGAGTCGAACAAAACATGATTTTACTGTTCTCCCGTATCTGGTGTAGTGAATTTGGAATTTCTATAACGTTGTTCATGGCTTCATTGCGGATGCAGCAAGACATGACATATCGTAAATTTGGGGAGGGCTGGCATACAACAAATTTTACTGAAGTCTTTCGACAATAATTATAACATTACATTATTTTTAAATCTCATGAATGAAAACAATTTGCGATTGAACCTTTATAACATAGAATTTACCCTTGTCTTCAGAAACTCATAAAATGGCAACCTAATTTTAATTTCTCCCTCTTCCGTAATGCCACGAAATAATAATTTGGTATGGTGTTTCCACCTTGTGTTAAGTAACATGTTAAGGGAAACCGACTCTTTCTGTTTCACAGACACATAAACACGTGTTAGATATCTTAGGTTTGTGAATGGGAGTCCTATTTAGGCACACCAATGTGTTACGAGAAATACTTATAACATTGGATCTACTGTTTTCTCAAAGAAATAAAGCAACACAAAAAGATAAGCACACACCTTTACAGTGAAATAATTACTTGAGTATCACCCGTCCTTTTCTACACTTTCATTCTAGAGCCAAACATGCATTTCGGAAGAAAACAAATTGTAAAAATGTAACATTGTATGTCATCTTTTCAATCATTTGATTTCCTACTCTGCTGGCCTAATGGTTAGAGCGTCCGCCTCTGATGCAGGAGGTCGCGGGTTCGAACCCCAGCCGAGTCATACCAAAGACTTATAAAAAGGGTACTAACAGCTGCCTCGCTAGGCGCTCAGCATTAAGAGGTTATTCTTACGACTGGTCAGCTTGGTGTCAGGATAATGTGATTGGGTGGGTCATCATACTACCTGTTTGAGGCATGATGCCTCAGTGCTATACATCACAAAAAAATGGCAAACTGCATACGTCGTAGCGATATGACTGAAACATTTGATAAAGCTACGTTAAAAATAACACACACACACACACACACACACACACACACACAGAGCTCTGTCTCTGTCTCTCTTTCCAGCGTAATATTAGGTCCCTGTGTCTCGATACAGCATCATGCTAATTCCTTCCCTTTCAACGTCTCATCAAGAAATGCATTTTTGACTTAAGAAATTCGTGTAAAGTATAACCTTCTTTTTTCTGTTTCGCAAAAAATATAATCACACACCTCCCCCCAACCTACTCACCTGTCTTTATCATAAAGTGACATAAAATCGTAATGGTTTCCACTTTAACATCTGGCCCTAAAATTTTTGCCGTAGCAAGATGTGTACCTGATAGAAAGCTTAGCGATGCATGGGAATTATTTGTTTGGGTCTTAATGGTATAGCCATACCATAAGTTTTGGGGAAAATACTACTGCGTTTATTTGACATTATGCTCACAGTAGCTAAAGACATCCTTCATAGGTTAATCATTGAACAACAGCAGGGCAGTCAATTTCATCACCTGCTCGCTTTTTGGGTAAATAAATACGTTTAAATTAATGTTTAGCTTTATTAGTGTGAAAAATTATTTTAGTGGTGCTACTTTCTATCCACTATGAATGTAGTAGAATGTCAAAATATTCAAAGAGGGAGGAAAAAGGTCAATAGAAAAGAATTTGTGTGAACATTATGGCTATCTATTTTAGTGTGCATCGATTGCAAAATGACAGGGTACTAAATGATTAGAGCTTCTACTGCTAAATGCCAATATGCATCTCAAAAGACAAGGCGAGAGGCAAACTCCGTAGAGAGTTATGGTCCTTTGTGATGAGTGTTCTGTAAATTAACGCAAAGAAATAAACCGTCAACGTTAGCACAGTAACAAGTGATTTACATGCAGGATCAGTGCAAATCTCGGGAATAACAAAGAGGATGTGAAAAGCAGACCTAACCTAGGAAGTCGATTTGATTGTTGTTGTTGTGGGGTTTAACGCCATTTTTCAGCACACAATAGGCTATATATGGCGGCCAGTATTAACGGTGAAGGAAGAACCCGGGAAAACCCCGGAAAGAACCACCGACCCACGAGAAGCTACTGGCAAGCTTTCTCACATACCCACATTGGCCGAATCCGAGACTCGAACCCAAGCAGACAGAGATGAAGTGGAGTGATTCGTAACGGAGAGCGCTTTAGACCACTCGGGTCCCTTTCGAATGGATTGGTGAATAAAAATAATGTAATAAAAGTCTGCCTGAGCTAGATGTAGCTATTTTACGTTTGACTTAAAGTCCAAATTCGATCACTGATAGTGTATGAATAAAATGAATGAATCCATAGTTTACCGCTTTTATCATAATTATTCATTTGTCAGTTTGATACCTTTGACTAACTTGTGTTTTTATCATGGCGATCTTTCACGGAATGAAACTGGTGGCTATTGTTACCGACCAGTCATATCGCCACTCTGGGTTGCATTACTTCTCGACCTCCGCTTTCGAGTCGCAGATTGGGCCGGGGTCTACTCCAGTTTCACTTTAAAGTGGATACATTTATTTGTTAGGCGTTCACTTCTATAGAGTAAATTTTATCGTGCAAATTATGCGAAGAACGGTAAGAGGATAAGATTCCTTGAATTCATTTAGTAGGATTAAATACGATCAGTTTACTGCTGTTGAATTATATGTTTCAGATTCAAGATATCCAAATACAATGTATAAAGAAAGGTAAGGCCAAATAATAAAAAAATGTATGTGTGGTTCTGGTTACCCGACTGACACTATTTGTTCCTGCTGACACTACAGTTTCTTTCGGGGGGGGGGGGGGGAAGGATTGAAGAAAAAAAAGAAGAAAAAAATATTTGAAAGGTGACGTAACTATATTCGAAGATAAATTCAAGTTTAATACAAAGGACGCTTTTTTCTAGTTTATAATAATAATAATAATAATAATAATAATAATAATAATAATAATAATAATAATGAGGACTTTGTATAGCGCTTAATCTTTAGAAGCTCTAAGCGCCTTACAACATTAGACAACACCTAAGTTCAATGGGCAATTATTCCACGTTGCTGGACCCTGGTATGCAAAAGAACGCTGTCCATATGACTTTGTTTTCATACTTGGAATAATGAGCATACGACTGTCAGAATAGGAGCGTAAGTATCTTGCTGGTGTGTACACATGGGTGAGGTCGGATAGGTATGTTGGACTAGAGTCCGACAGTGAAACGTAGCACAGAGAACACATTTTGTGTTTGATTCTGGATCGAATGGATAGCCAGTGTAGGGTACTGAGCAGCGGAGAGGTGTGCTCTGATCGTGGTACTCTAAGTATGATCTGAGCAGCTGTGTTTTGAACTTTTTGAAGTTTCTGGAGCAGATATTGAGATGAACCAGACAGAACTGAGTTACAATAGTCCAGTCTTGAAAGTACTAATGAACATACAAGTGTTTTAGTGGCATCAGCTGAAAGATATTTGCGAATTGAGCTGATGGGTCTCAGCTCAAGATATGCAGCCTTGCATATGTTCATGACATGTTGGTGCAGTGTGAGAGTACTGTCCAGAGTAACACCTAGGTTTCGTACTGATTGTGTGAATTTAATGTTGGTGTTGCTGATATTTATCGTTTGAGGTAAAGGATGTGAATGAGAAAGTCTTTGTGTTGTGATCAGAATGGCCTCAGATTTATCATCATTCATCTGCAGCTTGTTACATGTCATCCATGATTTCACATCAGAAATGCACCTCTCTACACCTTGGATGGTAGCATCAACTTCAGTTGGGTGGCTAGATTTGTATATTTGGGTGTCATCAGCGTACAATTGGTGAGACCTTGGATGATGATCTATGACATTTGAGAGCGACTGAGTGTACATAATGAAAAGAACAGGTCCAAGAACAGACCCCTGTGGAACACCACAACATAGGTCAATTGGGCTGGAGTGTATTCCATTTGCAGACACAATTTGTGCCCTGTTGACCAAGTAGGACTTGAACCACAGTAAGGCTGTATCATGAATGCCAAATACATGCTGGAGACGGTGAAGTAATATATCATGGTCTATTGTGTCAAATGCTGCAGAAAAATCAAGGAGGGTGAGGACTGTAATCTTTCCGCTATCCAAAGCAGAGACAATGGCATTAACTACTTTTAGAAGAGTAGTTTCAGTACTGTGGCAAGGGCGATTTTCAGATTGTACATTGCTAAAAAGACTGTTTGAATTTAGATGAGATACAAGCTTGGATAGAACAACCTTTTCTAAGATTTTTGATATGAATGGGAGATTAGAAACTGGGCGGTAGTTCTTTAAATCGTTATGGTCTAGTGTTGGTTTCTTCAGCAGCGGCTTAACAATGGCAGTTTTAAAAAATGATGGGAATTTCCCGGATGAGAAAGAGGTATTAATGACATCAGTTGGTGAAGGCAATACTGGATCGAAGCACTCAAGCAGCAGTGATGTTGGAATTGGATCAAGTTCACATGACTTTGGTGCACTCTTCATCAGGAGTGTGCGTACGAAATCCATAGAGACAGGTTCAAATGCTGCTAATGGTTGCCGCTCAAATTCTGTATCCCAACTGTATGGTGACGACGAGTCAGTTGAAATTGTGGTGTCAAGCTTATCTCTAATGGTTTGTACTTTGTCACGGAAGAAAGTTGCAAACATGTCCGGAAGGTCGACTGGAGAGAAGGTAGTTGGAAGTGGTGTATATTTGTTCCTTGACATTAGCTTGTTAGTAATCTCGAAGAGCTCTTTGCAGCTAGAACGTTCCCTTATTCTTCACTTCATTCCGTCCAGACCCCAAAATAATGGCCGTACCGACTGACAATCCCTATTTGTTTTCTTCAATGTAACCAGAACCATACATACTTTTTATTTGGCCTAATGGAAAGGCTTCTGCTAAATGGATTGGACTGAGTTGATTATTTATGTCCCAACTGGTCATATTACTGTACCTAATAAAGCCTTGCCACAGTCCGTCTTCATTTTTGAAATTGGTCAATATGATCTCATTAACCATATGACATGAAATTGCTGGACGTTATCTAGCTACGATGTCGTAGCCTCTACTTGATTTGTTGTGGTTGAGGCTACGAACTGATCCCATATCATGTAATGGAGCCAAAAAATCATCACTAAAGTCAGAAGAAAAAAAAACAGTGTAGAAATCAACTACATAAGTATAATCATGCTGTGAAAGAAGTTTGGCTTATTTTGAATTTATTAAGCCCTTGCACGATAAAATAAATTGGCATGGTTACTCTAACCTTATCCTGTCCGCCATGACAGATAACGCGAGACTCTCGCCGTGACCTCTTTTCTACGTAAGGCTTGCCAGACCATATTTTGGATATTCTACGCTATATTATTATCAATCAAGTGCGAATAATCGCTTCTTGGTGGAATTTGAAAGTTGCCGATAAACCGTATTTACTTTTAATGCGCAGAATTTCTGACCCAAACGGCGCCAAATATTTACTACGATTTGTTTACATTTCCAAATATGGCGTCAATGTCCTTATATTGCACACAAAGAAACGATGCTGAGAACGGAAGTAATCATTATTTGAAATAATATGGCGGACGATCTAAACGAAAATATCGGCAAAAAAGGTTAACGAGATTTTACAACTATTTCTACAATGATTTTCGATACTTCCGGTATTAAATAAGAGGACTACTCAATTTATTGGATTATATGCAAGGAATATGTTTAAAGTGTTATTATTATTATGCTAAAAGACCGCCGGGTCTGAATCACACCCGGCTTGCTCCATTAACACGTATATGCTCATGTTAGTACCCTGTCCACGAGGTACGAATAAGGGTACTAATATTAGTACAAGACGTTATCGGACAAATACATCCGTAATTATGGTAAGGAAATATTTATACGATAAGGATGCCCGTTACACATCAAAAACTGATTATGCCGTAGTCTACCCATGCGAAAGTCGATTGTACCATTACTAACATTATATTTGAAATCCGAAAATTGTTTGAGTTAGCTCATGTGGAAAGCTAAACGCTAACTTTTCCATTAAGAAAATATTATTATTATTATTCCAGTTATGTTTTGAAATTTGTATAAGGTAGCGTTAATATGAGTGTCACCTCCATCTATTTGTGTAAATATGCACGCGTTTGTGCTTCAGTATACATTAGCACAACATACCTGGACTGCCATTACGATTAGAGAGGTATATTCCCGTCGCAAAATATTCATTCTATTTAGTTATTCAGATGTAATGATGCTCTTCAAATGTCTAAGGGCAAGTACATGTGGGCAGTGAACGGATGTGTTTGCGTATTGGGGCTGTAACTGGGGAAATCAGTTCCATCCCTCATGTGGCCACGTATATTTATTTATAGCTAATTTAGAATAAAAGATTACAAAAAGGACTTCCCCTTTGGTATTTTGTATCAGAGTTGTATGCGTCCCTTTTACTCCAATTGAATAGGCTTAGTTTGCTTTCTCACGCTTTTTCTTCTCTCTCTCTCTCTCTCTCTCTCGTGGTTGTGATGCAAACAGATCAATCGATGTATATACAGCTCTCTCTATGTGGTGGTCAAAACAGGATGACGTCATACATACGTATGTGCGTGCGTGCGTGCGTGCGTGCGTGCATGCATACATACATACATACATACATACATACTACGGTCTTAAACTAAATAGGACAAACTGAAAGACAATACATTTTGTAAAATTCAATAAATCATTTATTTCCTTGAATAAGAAGTAAAATATAAAAAAAGAACTTATTAAGAGTTTTGTGAATTAAATCCCAAATAGTCCTAACACTTCTATCTCAAGTGCAAAAGTATGAAATTCCAATTAAATTCCAGTGGTATTTCGTAATAATTCCTATATTTAATGTGTTGGTGTACCTGTTGTCTCGAATGTGATAATATGACAGTGGCCTGATTTGTGACAATGTATGAACAGTCTTTCGAGGAGTCACAATAATATAATCTAACATATTCGCTTCTGAATTCACCATAATTCCAAATCAATGTTTCTGTCCATGAATATTTTTGAGTACTTAGTAATTTCAGTTAATAATAATCTGAATTAACAAATCCACCCAAATTAAAATCTGAACACAAGAATAATCCTGGTTTAGATGTTAAGGCAAGAACCAGTAAAGTTTAAAGTAAGCTAAGACAGTAAAAAATAAAAAGAACAACAATAAATGACACTACTTCTGAGGAGAGATTTGAAGAATGTGATTCGAAAGTACACAGCGACCAATAAGACCTATAGGCACACTCAACACTACTCCTGTGATAAAAGTGAATATACATGTCTCGTCAGGATCAGGGTACAGGCCTCCAGAATGTCCACAACGTGAAAAAAGAAACTAAACTATATAATAAAAAGAAAATCTACACTTGTCATAGCATTTTGTATTGTCGCATCGCCACGAGTGGAAATATAACTTGTTTCTACGTCAAAGGTGAGATATATACTTATTTCTATTCAGAAAACGTAGGTATTTTAAATATATTTAACCATTAAACAATGATTGCCGATAAGGTCACCTGATGGCATTAAGTTATGATATCGGAAATGGGCCACTGTTCCATGCTACCTGAACATTTTGATATTATGACATCCATTTTGTTTTAAATGCTATCACATGTAAATTTTCCAGGTTGAGTGAACAGACGCTTAATCGGCATATGTCAACATTTTAGCAAGGCTAGGTGGTTGCTGTTGTTGTTGTTGTTGTGGGGTTTAACGCCATTTTTCAGCACAAGATAGGCTATACATGGCGGCCAGTATTAATGGTGGAGGAAGAACCCGGAAAAAGGCTAGGTGGTGTATTCAATGTAAAACTTCATATAACTGCCAGAGCGTCATCTATTATTGATCCTATGTACATGTTAAAAATTAAATTCCCAAAACTCTACAAGTGCCATGTTTTCAACATAGGGGTAGACTGTTAATTTATCCATAACAAAAAAATGCCGTTTTAACCGCCAGAGTGCGATTTATCTATTCGTGGTTTTTGTGTTTTTTTTTTCTCTCTTCAGGTTTTACCACAAAAGAGTGCAATGATCCAAATAATTAACGCACGAATTAATAACCTGTGTCATATATGCCTTGGTAGTCATGACTACTTCAAAAGGTGTGAGCTACCAGTAGACCATAATAATACTGAAATGAACCATCAAGGGTCTGTGCTTTCTTCTCCAGTAAATCTGGTTTCTGGAACATGAGAGAAAACTAAACACTGGAATTTGTACTTTCCAAGAAATTTAAGTTGATTTGTAAACTTTATTCAATGAGTTTTAATACCGGTCCAAACCTAACGAAATGAAATGAATATTTATGTTGTGCAATAATAGGTGTTTATTTAAATTATAGTCGCTGTCTCTCAAAAGGGACAGACACTGCTATTCCAATTTCAGCTTTTGAAATAGGATGCTGATTGTGTGTTCAGTTTCTTACTGTTGATTTCAGTCGACCATTGCCTCTGAAAACGTGTTATTGGTATGTCCATTCTTCCCACACAAAATAACGTGTTACTTTTGCACAGGGTTATTTGGTGGTATCAAAATCAATAGACATATTTAATAGTAGCACGTTACTTGTGGATGGAATATATTGGTTAAAGGTTGCACCCAACCCGTCCCTTTTTGCCACTTATACCATAAACTGTCAATGATGGATGCCAACATTTTGTTATAAATCTATGTCGAACATCACTAACATAATTAGAGTTCACTCCTGCGAGATCCATCCTGACAAGGAGCTTTCATGTCGTGCAGTTTATACACACGAACCTATATAACACATCACAGAAAGGAATACAGTTTAATAATTCAAGTAACGAATATGACGAATTTAAAAAGCATGCACAATATGAGTAAATTAAAGAACAAGACGACAACATGTAGTTTGCAAAATAAACGCGTTCATTGGATAATAAATGATATCAGGAAACTGAGGATGCTAAGAGCTAAATTTGAAGGCTTTAAAAAAATTAACATATGAGAAAGACACACACACACACACACACACACACACACACACACAAGAATCCGAGTAATTAAAATAGGTGCTATGGATGCATGAGTCACGTACGATTATATATAAATGAAGTTAGCAACCTTAAAGTTAAATGCCGCTGGTTAATGCTAAATCGAATCATAAAGCACATTGTTGGTTGATAATTAGGGTTTTGGGTGCCGTTTTACATCGGAAAAAACATCGGCCTGTTAGTTCATCTTACAATAACGAAATCATCGCTCCTGTGTCTGTTATTTTGTCCTTTTTGACTGTTTCCAGTTTGATGTATGGCTGTTTCAATGGCCTTTTGTTTACAATTTTTATCTTTAGTATCGCCAGAATGGCTGTTTGAGTGTATCGTTACAATGAAATGGCTACTCGGATTTGAATGCATAGTGTACATTCTATGCGGGGAATATTTCAATACATCAGTGACGATACACTTGATGCCTCTGAATAATAGCCTTTTAAATCTCTCTCACCTTGCAACGACAAGGGTGTGGTCTCCAAGGTAAATTCATTTTGACAGCTTGTTAGAATTCAACGTTGGAATTAGCAGCTATACACAAGGAGACGATTCATAAGTAAGATTTTATTTCAGCGTCGTAAAACAAAAAATGAAGACGAGGCGGCTTGTTAGAAATATTTTCATAATATTATCGGCCAGTTTGACACTGATGATTCTTGTTTTCTATAAAAGATTATCTCCAGAAAACCGTCGTAAGTAATACATATCAAACATGATTTTACTTTATCTTCTGAACTTGATTAGCACTTCATCATCATCATCATCATCATCATCATCATCAACCGAATTTATTGTATTGCTTTGTATTATTTCAGGCATTTGATACAAATTCATTTATTTAAACCTTAATGAGAAGATAGGTTTCTGCATATAGCTAAAATTAGAATTACAAAATTAGACACGTTTCGGACATGCATTTTATAATATTTGTTTTTCTATAAGTACATAAAAATTCATGGCTGACAACAACAGCAGTAGAAGCTGTTATTACTATTATTATTATTATTGGAATGTAAAAACTTTTAAACCACATTTCAGTTGCTTTACTCAGCATCTTATTTGTGCGTATTACGTCAAACAAAAGACCTTGCTAAACCATTTAACAGAACTATTCAAGGCAACATAGTAGAGGTATTTTATAAAATAGAAATAGGTGAAAATTGTACTGGAATTAAGGACATACAGTGGATGTCATTGATATTGCAATAATAGATATCAATATGTATCCGCCATTCAAACGGCCTGTTTACATAGGTGTGGTTGCGACAGTAAGCTCTGAAATACAGTATTTTTGTCATGAAAAACTAGAGGATTTGCTGAGGACCGTTTGAACTGGCAAAGATCAAATACAAATTTGGGGGTGTTCA